>CAWUHX010000011.1:1658748-2041248 GCA_963922205.1 Romanomermis culicivorax | reverse complement strand
GAAAGTGAAAATCAAAAAATTTTTCCGGCGCTCGGCGCCGGACCATTATATAGAACACCAATATATTCTTCATGAGCTCATTTTGACTAACATAACCAGAATTTTCTCAATTTTTTCCTCATTTTTGCAGGTGACTACAAATACAACAAAATGCTTGGGTATGCTCCTAAAATGCATAAAAAAGGATCCGTAGCCACATTATAAGCGTTTTTAAAAATGTGGAAAATTTTTGGAAAATGAGGAAAAAAATTTTGGGTCCGGTTCTCATGTGGAAAAAATCTTAGAGGAAAAAAAACGGTGATGCACACAGTACATCCGCGTAAGATCAACATTTTCTTGGGCTATTCAGTGAAAAAATCTAGTCCGCCCCCCCCATGAAAAAATCCTGCGCACGGCCCTGATATTATACCATTGCCGTTAAGCTGTAGCTCAGCTGTAGCTTAACTATGCACACAAAGCATTTCGAGAAAGTTAGGCTGCAGCTGAGCTATAGCTTCTCTCTGTATGTTATCACATTGTCGTTAAGGTGCGGCTCAGCTGGAGCTTTAAGGCCCGTTTATACTCCGCGCGAGCGCGTTTGCGCTGGCGCGAGCATTTTCAACCAAACAGAATGCTCGCGAAGCGCGCGCGACGGAACAAGTATTAACGTACATTTGCCTGTGCACGCGCCCGCTCTAAATGCGCGCGCAAAAAGTATAAACGTAAAAAATTAGCATGCGCATAGCACCAAAATCGAGCGCGTACATGTAAAAGCGCGATCGGTAACAAATAGAACATGTTCTATTTTTGTGAAAGCGCGGACGACGTTCAGTCACCATTTCCAACCCGAGAAACTACAATTTATGTTGAATGGTGAGTTTCAAGCAGTGCTTTTTTCACTGAAACGCGTTTTTTGTGAAATCCCTGTTCCCGGTACGCATTGCTTCAGTGCCAAACCCAAATAAAACCGCTTATTACTTGCTATTATTTTTGTAACTACGTTGTTTGCTAGTTTTTACTCCGATTTTCTCCGGGTCTGACTAAAAGACATACAAAAACAGGTACGGATACGGAAAAACCAAGAAACAAGAACGGACACGGAAAAACCCCAAACCCAAAAATTGACAAATTTAGCACCCAGAAAAAAACCCAGTCCCTGCCAGCCCTTCGTCTAATATACTGGACTTAAGATTTATATTCGAGCTGAAAAAATGCGTCTCGCGAATAAACAATATTCACTTGAAACCTATTTCGGCGCCGGGTACCGAAAAAATCGGTTTTTAGCTTTTTAACACAATCTCCATAAAAAATTCCCCCAAACTTTTTACACCGAATTGCGTGAGTAAAAAAAAATTTCTACACGAGTTCAAAATGTTCACAGAAAACGAGTTTTAGAAAAGAATGCTTGGAAACTCTGGCTAGAATACAACTAACTCTGTCCCGTCTACACTTGAAAAATACATATCACAGTACAGTATGAATGGTTCTTTAGATTAACCAGTTAATCTTTCGTCTGAAAAAAAGGAACAACATACAATGCTCGCGTTTTTGTTCTAAATGCTCTCGCTGCTCGAGTGAAAGCATTTGCGACGCGCTTTTGCGCGCGCATTTTTTCCTAATTTCATTCGCGTACGCGCCCACGCGCGCGTGGAGTATAAACGGGCCTTTAGTCTCTTTGATGAAACCGGCTCCCGTTTTTTTCATTTTTCGATTTACAAACATTTTACAAAAAACAATCTGTAGATTTTTTGACTGCATCCGATAGTATAAAATCGAACCTCACGTCCCACAACGTCTAACAGCCGTGTATGCTTCGCACAAAAAAAATTCAGAGATAAACGATAAATATTGCTTGACCAATGTTAGCAGACGTTAATCAAACTAAACAAAAGTCACCAACTTGCTTTAGATTTATTTTGTCATTCTTATTGTACTTGAAACCATAATACTAAAAATGAGGAATTTAACATAATCTCATTGTTTACAGCTTGATACTGTTCGAGAAGAATATCATGAAGGATACAAAGCATCTAACTCATTTAATTTAACATATATCAATTGTCAAAAAAGTTGCAACAGGAAGTTTGTTGCCAGTGAAATGATTCTCATGCACTGTGTGGTACCTGCCTTACCACTGACAATGCAGCCCTGATATCCACCGAAACTGGAGCGACGCCCGTCAGAGAAATCCAGTTCTAATATCATGACTTGGATAACAATTGAGCGCCGACAATTGAGCGCCAACAACTGAGCGCCGTGACAACTGAGTGCCAGACATTTGAGTGCCGACAACTGAGCGCCAGACATTTGAGCGCCGACAACTGAGCGGCGACTATTTAATGCATTATAATTGAGCGTTTTTTAAAGCCTAAGCCTAAACCTAAGCCTAAGCCTAAGCCTAAGCCTAAGCCTAAGCCTAAGCCTAAGCCTAAGCCTAAGCCTAAGCCTAAGCCTAAGCCTAAGCCTAAGCCTAAGCCTAAGCTTAAGCCTAAGCCTAAGGCTGAGCCTAAGCTTAAGCCATTAAATAGTCGGCGCTCAGTTGTCGGCGCTCAGTTGTCTGGCGCTCAGTTGTCTGGCGCTCAGTTGTCTCGGCGTTCAGTTGTCTCGGTGCTCAGTTGTCACGGCGCTCAGTTGTCTGGCGCTCAGTTGTCGGCGCTCAATTGTCGGCGCTCAATTGTCCGGCGCTCAATTGTCGGGTCATGAGTTTAGGGGTTTCAGAAGAAATACATGGCGGAACTCTTGTATCGTGCCCCAAAAGAGGAGTGATGCCTTCATTCATCACATCACCATCTCCCTGCTGAGGCAAGCAGGGGGCCTCTAGGTACGGTCGCCATGTACAGTTTTTTCAGACTGGGTGATAGCTGCTGTACCCCCAACTGCACATCCCCTAGGACTGTGGAATTAGTGGTGGGGCAGCCACCATTCAGTGTGTGAAAACTGTTACACCAGGATAAAACTTCTTTCTGCTTGGATTAGAGCACATTTAGCATTTCTTTCGCCAGTTTTTTTTGATCATATTTTCGTCAATCTCATATTCCGTCATCAAATTTCTTTAGCAAATATTGATGCCGATTTTCTGTAAATACTTTACATGAACGTTTTTTCCGTTGATTCGTCATCAGCATATCTTTCCCAAAATTACTGTAGTATTTCATTGAGATTTGGAAGTCAAGGCATCAATTGTCGATTTTCCGTTTGCTTTTCGTATGTTGCCATGCCTGCATCATGTAAAGTCAGTTGTTGAGGTTGATACTTAGATTGCTCGATTCCATGCGGTTTTCAATTTTTGTTCAACCAGCAACAGGACATGAAAATAGATTTAATGGACGCTGTGAATATAAACTATTTTTCTCTCGCCTGGTTGCCATGGATGTTGCTTGATCAATTGTTGGAGGCTTTTCTGATCGGCTGCCACATAAATTTGGGGCCAATTTCTCCGGGTGACTTTCGTTGGGGAAAAATTGCACTTAGAATTGAATAATGGTGTTCTATGCTAACTTACTCATTTTGAATATTATGCTTACAGCTACAAATACAATAAGAATGACAAAATAAATCTAAAGCAAGTTGCTTAGTTTTAGGTTTATTTTGATTTACGTCCGCTAACATTTTTTACGTCTGCTAACGTTTATTTCTGATTTTTCTAGAGCCAACGATATTCGATGTTGTGGGGCTATAAAGTCCAATTTTATTTTACTAAATGCTGTGTCAAACATGAAAATTTGTTATTGTAAGTATTTCCTTTTTTAAATTTCATCAAATGTTGCAGTGGAACTATAAGTCCAGAAAATCACTGCACTAACCGTTTTGAAGCCAGACCAAAATATTTTTACTTAAAAAAATCGCATGAAAGATAGTCGGAAATTTACCAAGACCAATGAAAATTTGAACCAAAAACGTGCTACAAATGACATCTAAAACTGGGTTTGATTTACATATGCTAAAATTGGTCAATCAAAGGGCTTTTATCGTGTAGCTCTAAATATTTGCATGCAGTTAGGCATATGAATGGTACGTGTTGTGGTGAAATACGGTCCGATTTAATATAACCAATCTCAAGTTGTAATGTTTAAAATGTAAATTTGCGAAGTGTAAAAATTTATTTTTTCAGACTTTTGTCGAACTAACGTTTTGTCGCACTTAGAACCAACGGCTGGATATGCGATTGCTAATTTTTTCCAGAAACCTGTTCAATCTTTTATCGATTGGAGAAAATAGCATCCAAAATGTTGGAAATTGCGGCAAATATAATTGGTACTACGAAATTATTTTCATATGCGAGTTTTGGACAATTTACCCCACAACAGTTCAACGAAAGAAAATTTGTGCGAAATGCTTATCGGACTCGAAATCAGTGTAAAAAGTTGTACCATTTACATCCAAACGACGAAAAATAAAATGTTGACTTACCATCACTCAAGATGATCCTTAGAGAAATTGATTCTTAAATCACCTAACCGAACATTATGGTAAGATTTTCGACTCTCTGATCAGACTGAAAACACTATTAACCTGAAAATGCTATAGAACGTCGTTATTAAAGTTGACTGATCGTAGAAATTTCTGAAACAAGTACAATATCCATCAAAACAAAAATTTCGCCCATAAGTCAGCGCTGCAGCTGTCGTGGAAACTAATATACTCTTTCCATTTTAAAAAGATTGTTAGAGAGTCCCGTTTCCCCCAAGAATGCCTTAGATCAAACATTGATTTTTCTTTTTTCCCGAAAGTCTCTTTTCCCCGAAATAGTTAAATCTGGTCCCACCAAAATAGAAGAAGGTGACTTTTAGATTGCATTTTGTAAATTTCTATTGTTTCCATGAAAACATTGTAAATTGTAAGCTCCCATAATTTAAAAAAAAGTTTCCCAGGAAACTTCTTCCAAGATTCGCACCGTGATAGAAATTAGTGTATTAGAATGTCAGTAAAGGTTGAATTGTCAAAAAATAAATCACTAAAACCTTGTTCTTAACTTTGTTATTTGATGGAAGACTATGGTCAACCGAGATTTATTCTCACGAAGCATCGGAAATCGAAATTACTGAAATATGAAAGTGTGGTGAAAAATAAATGTTGAAAAGATTCATTTTCCAGCATTCGAGAATATAAAAATGCAAAAAAAATTTTCCGGTGCTCCGCGCCGGACTTTCTGATATTTGAATAAATGAATGAAAATATTGTACAAAACTAAACAAGCAGCAAAATAACAGCACGAAAAAGAAATAGAAATTTTGCCACGCTTTTATGTGCTTCAAGTCATTTAAAAACAATCCTTTTTGATTGATATGACTTGTAAATTACTGGCTCCAGATATATTGGAATGTAAAAAAGCTCAAAAGACATAAATGAAGCATCTGTCAACAAAAATGCATTTTAAGACATTTTAAAAGCTCCAAAATCAAAATTTTTCGGTGCTACGCACTGAAAAATTTGTTCCTCTCAGCCTTTCGTTGTTGGAAAGATTATTTCCAGACGACTTTAATTGATTTATCCTATATTAGAAATAACTCATGTTTATTTAGATTTTGGCAATTTTCCTGTAAACAGCTTCATCATCTGAATGATCTTTTTCAACGTTGAGGCATCTTCCTGAAACCCATTTTTGGTCCATCATGACTGAAGAAAGGTGCTCGAATTGGTGCTATTGAACGGATGCACCACTACAACATGTGATCTACATACATCCTGCTTATTTTTATCTTTTCCAGAAAAATAACTCCACTAGGTCAGCGGATGGAACAGTATGATAAATTGGGACGCGAACATGGAAGGACAATATTCAAATATGACCGTGTTATCAATAATCCGGAAGTTTGATATACTGAGCTTTGTGGTCTATGTCAAATAAATAATATGTGAAAAAACACGGCTACGTTTCTAGGGATCATACCAAACACTTCTTCGCATTATAGGTAATTTTTTGAACTCAGTTCAGATTTTTCGAAAGTACTTTGATCTGCAACCGAAATTGAGGATACAGACTCCCAAAAAGATTACATACTCAATCGTTTTTGGGAATCCGGAATAAAATCTTATTAATCATTGGGGTAATCGAGAACGTTATTTTATTCAGTATTCGAGGAATCGGGACGTCGGGGAGTAAGGACTGATGCATTGTTAAGGAAAACGAGAATTTTTTCATTATTTGGCGAATCGGAACTTTCGGGGAACCGGGATATTCGGGAAAAAGGTATGTTCGGGGAATTAGGAAAGGGTGTATTCCCATTTCCCGAACGTTCATTTTCCCCGAATGTGCCGATTCCACGAAAGTCCCGTTTTCCCCCAAAGTTCCCATTCCCCGAATTGTCAAACTCCTTTTCCCAAAAATAGACAAAGGCTATTGTTAGATTGCATTTTGTGAATTTCTAATTTTTCTTGGAAACAATGTAAATTGTAAGTTCCTAGGCTTCAAAAAAATGTTTCCTGCGAAACTTCGCACAACGTTCGCATCGTAATAGAAATTCATTTTGAAATGATCGATGCAGCGGTCGCAGTTTCGGCAATCGCGGTCTTAATAGAAATCAGGAAGTCAATTTCGATAATCTTAAAATGATTGGAGAGTGACCATTAAGGACTCTGTATAATGAAGGAAAAATTTATTGAATACAGTCAATGGGCCTTCGATAATTTTGTATATGGAGGGCTATTGTCAGGCGACTTTTATTCTCACGGGGAATAAGGACAGTCCGGAAAAACTTTGAAGAAAATTTTTGGTCCATGAGCGGTAAACAAAACAACTGAAAATTTTGTCCCATAACTTCGTCAAATGATCGAAATTTCTCGAGAAACACTCAGGTGTTAAACACCGTTCTATCCGAATCATACGTGGACAAGAATCGTTATTTTTCTGCGATTTTGGCATTTTCATTGACATGGGAAAATTGGGCTTTCCTCCTACCATATAAACTTTTCAACTCTGTGAATGTTGCTTTTCTTATTGAACTTGTGCTTTTTTTGGTCGTCGCGGAGTCTGTCATTTCAAAATATTATAGTGTTTTTGTTAATTAAATTTGAGTTAGTTGAAAAGCTTTGGAAAATGACCTGTAAATGCGTACGATATTAGAGAAAACGGATGAACGAGCTCTAATTTCAGTACTGGATGCCTAAATTATCATACTTATGCATACCGAAGGTGTTCAAATATAGATCGACTAAGCTTGAAGCGGAACCTATCAATCTTTGTTTTTTCACAAAGGACAGATGACTGTGAACATTACAATAACGTTCAGAAGTTTTATCTTTAGTACCATATAAAATTACATGGTTCTGAACATTCACCAAGTTCAAGAGCTCACAGATCTAAAATAGTTTGAGATCCGATTGTCTTCCTGTGTGAAACTTACCTTATGTGTGCATGCCATATGCGGTATAAAAAAATTTGCTCGTTTTTGACCATCTTGATTCACTTACTCGATTCATTCGCACTCAACGTTGCCGACGACAACGATTCCGACGAATTAGTGGAATACCGGCGCCCAGACGATATGGCGCTGCTGGTCGTATCGTCCACGAATCGCCACCGGTTGATGTTCCTCGGGACGAAAGCGTGGCCGTACAACAAAACGGCTTCGGCGTCCATCAGGGCTTTGATATCGTTCCACGTGACTTTGCCGCCGCCTTTCTTATTCCGCAACGCAGCCAATAGACCGACCATTTCCTTGATATCTTCGGACATGCCTAAAAAGTGGGCCCTGGCTCGTCCGAAATAATGGATCCTTTGGAAGTAGGTTTGCAAATGGCTGCTAGCCAAATCAACGCACATGGTCACGACGGCCAGGCCGATTATGACGTAAGCAACGATGATGCATAAGTACAGAGTATCCGATACAACGATGTCACCCAGACCGACAGTAACTACCTGAAAATTTATAAAATGCGTTTGGTTAAGAGCCATGCCAGAAATATGACTGATCTTATTACTCGTATGCTCATAATGTGTAATAAAAGTATATCTCTAATTCTATGGACCGTTTATTTTCAAATGAGTTTCGAAATGCAAAATAGTCCGTAGAAATCTGTGAGAAGATAATAAATCTGCATCGTATGCTGAAATCTTTATTCTTAAGTTTTTTTTCTGACCACAATAGTCAACTAGAAAAAAAGGTGTCTCTGACGGCGGATTGTAGACCTGGGGCAGGTTTCATCAAAGAAACTTAAGCTCCAGCTGAGCTGCAGCTCAGCTATAGCTTAACTCATACACACAAAACATGTCGAGAAGTTAAGCTGCAGCTGAGCTGTACCTTAACTCTCTATGGTATAACATTTTTGTTAAGGTGCAGCTCAGCTGCAGCTTAACTTTCGCGATGTGTTTTGTGTGTATGAGTTAAGCTACAGCTGAGCAGCTGCATCCAAACAAAAAAGTGACACAAATCAGTACTGTCGTCAAAATCGTTTACATAGAGCTCTTATCATAAAATTTTTCACTCGAAAAATTGTTGAAGGTAAGGTCAGTATGTTCACGAAGTCCCAGTCCTATATACTATACTGTTTATCACAAAATCGTGAAAATCTGAAATACTACTTGCTTTCCACTTTCATGATTTGGAAGCATTTTAAGAAAAACAGACAATAGATGGACCCACAACTTGAGAAAAAAGGTGTCATGTCCACGTGCGTCGCAGGTCGGCTTCTTTGAAGCAGCCCGTTACAATATTTTATCGTCGTCAGATCTTTCACCCTTATCTTCTCCGCAATTCCTAAAACAACAGGAAAGGGGCCGAAAGCAATGCCATTTCAATCGGATTTTAGCAAAACGAATTGTTTATGAGGTTATGGTATCACTTGCTATAAAATATTCAGTATGAGGAACCGGATAAGGAAGAGTAATACCATGTATCTGTTATTACTTTCAATAGCTCGAGATTGAGATGCGTTACCTGACCTAATTTTTCACCGTCACTTTTGTGAAAAACATATTTCATCAACAAGAATTTTTGTGATCTTTCGAACGGTGTCAAAATTTCAACAAAAACTAATTTATCCACATAACAGGGTTTTTCGAACATCGTAAACTTGTACAAAAGAAGAATACACAATTTTGATGAAGCTCTGCAGTTCCGATTGTTCCTAAGGAATTTTCCTTCGAGCAGGAGCCGAACCTGAGATGGAGACGGTATGTAAAACAAATGATTCTTGAGCATAGTACACATGGATGTTTTGAATATTGCAAATTAGACACTACAGCCCTGAGCAATGATGATTATCAGTTTCATCAGATATTCGTTGTAAGCCTTTGTAGCGTTGCAGGGATGCTTTAGTGGTGCCAGAGCTATCCAAACACTGAACTATAGTCTGTTTTTCTAGAAATGCTTCTAACTAATGAAAGTGGAAAGCAAGTAGTATTTCAGATTTTCACGATTCTCTAAGAAACAATGTGTCGTATAAAACTGGTAATTTGTAAGCAAACTGACCTCCTTTTTAACAATTTTTCGAGCGAAAAACTTTATGGTAAGAGCACTATGTAAACGATTTTGACGACAGTACTGATTTGTGTCGCTTTCTATTTGGAAACATTTTATAAAAAACAGACCACAGTGGTAAGTGTGATCATTCCACCAGAGCTCAACACAAGTGGCCGGCTTCAGAACCTGTAGACTAGATGAAACATCACTAACACGAGAGAAACTTTTTACTACAACAGGCTCCTTGTACAGCCGACAATATCGTTGTACAGTCGACAATATCATATATCCACGTGTCCGGTGCAACAGAAAAATAATGCACACTGAGGGTTTGAAGCCTTAACCTTCTGCATACAAATATGACGCATGACTAACTGTGCTAACAAACCGCGCCATGTGAATGGTTCAGAAATTCTGGTTTCACTGGTTGTGGCACAGGCCATGAGAAGAACAGCCTGACGCACCGAAACAACGTGATGAGCATTCCTAATTTTCACATCAATACTTACTCCACTCAATTATCACAAAAAGTTTTTTAAACTGATCTGTTCTCTCCGCATTTCATCCGACTGAAAACTTCTACAGATAAGAGCTTTACCAAAAAGGTTACCTTTACCTGCAGAATATTTTGAGATTTAAAGAAATGTGACCGAAAGTGTTATGTCACGTTTAGTCTTTGCTTATAGTATGTTTGCCTCAAAAAACTTATAAATCGTACTTTTACCATGAGTTTTTTACCAAAAAAAATTATAAGTTAGTTCAGTAAGCTCACAAATTTCGATTCCTATATGGCTCGCGGTCCAGCAGAAAATTTCCTGGTCGAAATTTCGTGTAAACGATTTCAACGACAGTGTTGAATTTTGTCAATTTTCACTTTACAAGCATTTTATAAGTTTCAAATAACCGAAGGTAGAGGCACATGCTTGCAATAGAAAATCGTCCAATTACACAATTTTGTATATGGCTGCTTCTGTAAGAACATCCTCAACGGTTATACATAGAGCATTTCTATCTTTGAATCAGAACTTACAGTATTGAACGCAAAATGGAATGCCCGTACGAACCCATACGCTTCGTAACGTTTGAACAAAAAGGCACCAATCGTACAGTATAAGCACATTAAGGAGAAATAAGCTCCGATAGGGAACCACAAATTTTCGCCCATATGCTCTTCCATGACCCATTTGGAACCATTATTATTTTCGTCATCTTCGTCGTCTGTTTCGGCACTCGCGTCGGCGTCTGGGGGCGCCGCCGTCGTGACTGCGTTCTCGACCGCCGAAGCAATGTTATTGTTGTCGGTGGCGGCTGTCGTCGTCGCAGAAAAAATGGAAGGTTTCTTACGCAAGCTAGCGTTACATCCGTTGCCAAACGAGCGCAATTTTTTGCGTTTGAGGCGTCGATATTTTCGTTTCATACGGGAGCAAAATTCGCCCGTTAGTTGAACTAGTTTGGTAAAAGTTTCGGACAAAAATTTTCCGATATCGGCGGCCGTTATAAACCTGGATGAAAAAAGAATGAACAAAATTGGGCGATGCGTCAGGAGCGAAATGTACTTACTCGTGCCATTTCCGAAAGAATCAACAGCGAAAAAATCATTTACAAACTGGAGCCGTAAGAAAAATTATTCTGATATGGGGAAAAATAATTTTTACATCTGCTAATCATAAAACTTTGATGCACATCAGAAAATGATTCAGTAATTCAGAAAAACAGGTATTGTTTAAATTGACTATTTTCAGCATGTTTTTGTGCACTACAATACAAATGACATGCTAATACAGGAAACCTCTGTTCGTCAATGTAGTAGGGTGACTTACATCAGTGGAATGCCTAATAAGGCGTAACCAACGGCAAATATCCTCCCTTCGTCGGTAACTGGATCAATATGGCTATAACCTAAATGTAGAAGCAGCCATAGTAGTAAGGGCCAGAAGTCACCCGGGTCAGATTTTTAAGGTAAGGGTAAAGTTGGAAATTTGCCGTGGTAGTGTAGCTAAATGTCCACTAAAGACGTCATTTTGCTTAGGCAACCAGTGATCAATTTTAAGGACTTTAGGTAGGGGTGATACCTCCTCATACCCCTCTCTATGGAGCAGTCTGGTAAGGGCACAACCGAAAAAATCCGAGCAGTGGTGACAGTAATGGTTGCGAGAAGATCAAATAAGAGAAATCTTTTGTGGTAGCTTTAGAATTTTTATAACAACAGTATTTATGTCATGCTTTTGCAGAATGACAACAGTAGCAATAGCCAGAAGGGCAGCAAATAGCCTATGGTCAAAACGAACCTCGGAAAAATTCATCATGCAAATGATGAAGCCGCCTTTTTGCATCATATTGACTGTAGCGGTTAGGAATACAACTTGAAAAAAAAATATTGGTTTGCCTTGCATGACCCTCACCTGCCCATGGATTTGTTTCCATTCGATCGCCTACTGAGACTCACTTGAAAATAAATGGAGCTTAGTAGTAGTAATAGAAAAGTATTCAAAAATGAAGAAAAAAAATTTTGTGTTTCAATAATTTCGGCAGCATTCAATTATCGCTGGCTAAGTTTTCTGTTTTTCGTGATAGATTAGTTAGCTAGTGTGAGGAGTGCCTAAAACATTCCAAACACTGTACATTCAGTCATACTAACCACAGGCCGTTAAAACAGTCAACGTATATAGTATAGCAGTTTCAAAAGTCCACGTCGTCTTTAGTGGCATTTTATCCTTGCTGACCCCAGGGCCATTGACAAAATCGGAAATGTTGCGCAAACGCTCGTAAACATCACTGTGCCATTCAAGGTAGGAATGCTCGTGATCGTCTGAAAATTTGGGCGATTTTTTCAATGACCATGTTTCGTTGATCAGCCAGTTGAATAAGTTATCCAATTTGACCAACTTTTGGTAACGTTCGGCCGTTTCGGTGCCGTTTTCTAATTTTTGCAAAATAACAGCTCCGGCCGCCAAATAGGACAGCAGCACGCTGATCAATATGACATGAGGCACGGCGATCTTAAGGATCTGTAAAATGCGTAAGATAGTCTATCCATTTTCAAATGAGCTTCAGAAAGCAAAATAATACATAGAAATCGGTGGGCAGACAATTAATCTACATCGCATGTCAAAATCTTTTGTCAATTTACTCGCTTAACTGCTGCAGTCAACTCGATCAATCAATCGTATACGCATCTTATTTATTATTGGCTTGAATATTTTTGTGCGCATCGATGCTCATTTAGAACAAATAGACAATAGACGCAACACAATTGTGCTAGATAAATCAGCACGAGGAAAGTGTGACCATTATCTTCGTATGAGTCTGCTTGTCTTGAAAAGCATGTGTATCATGAAACTGAAAAGATTTTTTATTTTTCATTTTCTGTTGAACCTGGCTTGATATGTAGCTGAAAATTTGTGAGTTCACACAACAAACCATTTAAGATTATTTAAACTAAAAATTCTACAATACGAATGTTATATAAATGATTTTTACGGACAGTACTTGTTCCCACTGTAAAGCTGTTTATTATGCTCGCCAGTTAGTCCCACCCAGATTTCAAATTATTTTATACTGGTTCCCGTATTTGTACTTGAAATCTGGGCAGTTCTGTTGTGCTTTGGCAGACCTAAGCTATCTAATCTGAGATTATTCGTGACCATTGGGGCACAGGCAGTGCGTGGTATTTATAACTGCCATACTGGCCCCAAAAACGGCTGTCTTACTTTCATAGGATTGAAGCCACAGTCTTTGTTTTCTTGTCCGTCATCGCCCTCCGGCAAACCGTCCAAACCGACCGTTTGCCCATTGAACTGATCGGCGCCGTCACCGACACCCATTTGACCTCCGCCACCGCCCATCAATAAATGGGCCGAATCATCGGCGATTTGTTGTTCGTTGAACTGACCGCCGGCCGTTGCCAAACCCGACCCACTGCTGAGCAATTTCTGCTGTTGATCAATGGACAGGACTTGTTGCAGTTGCTCCCATTTGGCTGTCGATTGCGATAGTTGATCTTATGAGAGAAGAATAACAAATAAATTTGAGCGAAAGAGCCCGTCAGTGGCTTAGATTTAGTTCGAACTGTTGAGGAACATACTCTAGATGTCATTCCGGGCGGGAAACGTTTCTAAGAGTAAATATGGAACTGCTGACGCTATAGTACATTCATTAGATCACAGCAAATGGGATAATTTTATACTAACATTTTCCCCCGGGCCTTCTTTACACTGAAATTTACATAAGTGTTCAAAACATTAGAAAGTTGGTCTAAACTTGACGAAAAAAACTAGACGCATTTAACAGAACACCAACTTACCAAATACCAAGAAAGTATCTCATATGATGAAAGACTGACTTTACCTAACTATGGAGTCATAACCTTTCAAACTTCACTGAAATTCAAAACTGCATACTTCAGAAATTGAAGCCGATGATGAATAACATGAGCGTAAGTGCTGTTATCAAGATGATCTATCGAACACATACTTTGGTGTTAAATATGCATCGGTGGTTCCTAAAATCAGGTATCGGCAGGTAACATTACTCCATTTGCTGTAGGGTACTGAATTCACTGTACCATGTGAAATTTCAGAGTTGGAAATTTTTCTTCATGAGTGATCCTACTTGTTATAATGTACTCGATAGTGTTGCGCCAGTCATTTCTTTGCCGAAAATAGTTTAGACTGAAATGCGCATGAAAATGACAACAGAAATTCCTTTTTCTCCAAGACCAATTTTCATACCATCTTTGAAATTAAGTTCAAAAATATGGAATAGCATTATCCATAGGTTCAGTGTTCATTTAATCTAAAAACTTTTAGAATACTTGCCTTTCCAGGTAGTTCATCGGGAGTCTTAAAGTTCAGAAGTATCAACTTACATCAAATACTTCAAGGCAATTCAATTTTAATTGTCTAGAGGTCCGTTGCACAGAACACTTAATAGCTATAAGCTACAAGCTGGTCTCGTAAAACATCTACAAGCTACTTTACAACTTGTAGAAACTTGTAGCTTGCCGATTGGTATTTTTAGCGTATATTTAGCAGATAGCCTACAAGTATTTTATGCAACACACTCTATAAATTCCGAAACTTAGCCGAATCGGTAAATGTAAAGCTAGTTCAGCTATGCAAAAATTAGTCCTTCCCTTACAGTCAACTTGGTTAAAAAGGGCTATAGTTAGGGTCGCGACTGAGCAAGCTTCAATAAAAGTATCATAACAGTATGTTTTTCTTGAATATTTTGCTGGTCAATTTTCTGCTGGACTGTTTGTCACGTAGGACTTAAAAATAGTGGGCGCACTAAACCAGCCTCTAACATTTTTTTGTGGAAAAATTCAGTGCTAGTTTTTGTTATTTTTCGATTTACCATCATTTTATAAAAAATATAACTATACTAATTTGAATCATTTGAGTGATTCATGAAAGAACCTGTGACGCACTAAATTTTGAACTAACACAGCTAGATTTTTTTTCTGCTGTCTTATGATACCATTATGTTAATTTACTACTGAATAGTAATTCTTTACAGCTATAATCTATTTTTTGGGATCCTTCTGCATTATAAAAGTAGAAAGCAAGTACCGTTTTGTATTTCTATGATTTCTGGCCAAACCATGAGTCACATAGGACTTGAAATTTGTGGATTTAGTCAACTAGCATTTAACAGTTTTTTGAATAAAAAATCTAACAATCAAAGCTTTCTGTAAATAATTTTGACAACAGTAATGATTTTAGTTAATTTTGAATTTAGAAGCATTTCATAAAAAAAAGCTAAGTGACTGAAAAATGTAGAATCTTTAGGGATTGTGGAATGGTTGTCCGAGATATCACCGGTAGTACATAATTTCTGTTGATGGCACTGAACTAGCCACAGAATTGTGCGGAGCAATTCTCTGGATTACCAAACCCCAAAACTCTCTACCACAATGAATCTTCATCAAATTATTCATTCTTCCATTCTGCATCTGAAACCAATGCGCCAAAAGCCACCCATCGAGGACAATCATCGTTATTCTGTTTTGAAAAATGATCCCCAGTAGCAAATGTTTTTTCCAATGTTTTCCTTTCCATTTCTATTATAGTCAGCATTTTAAATTTTATAGTATCAATTCATTTCTGGAATGACTAATGTCCGCAAAATATAGCGTTGAAATTTCTTCCCCGACCAAACTAAACTACGAGAAGTCGTTATTAGCTTTCAAAATGTTGTCATTAATGGACGAAAATATATACAACTGAGAGATGCAACGTACATTCGTGTTTTTTCTACATCACGATTTCTAAACTGAAGGCAAGTCAGGACGTAATTATCTAAATCGGAAATCGCTAAACTACAGTAATAAAGTTTGAAAGTTCATATATTTTCTTAGAGAAAAGTTAAGAGGTCACGGAGGAATAGAGTACATAAGACGTATGTTACCAGGCAAGGCCAATTCGACATCAGAGAACCAATATATATTTAGAGTGAAGTTTTAAAATAACGAATTCTGAACTGCATAATAAACGGAAGTACTTTTCGAGATAATAAAAGAAAGTTTAAGGTAAAAGTGGGGTTTTTCATGTCTATAGAACAGCAGAAAATGAATTATAGTCCGTCATTTATAAAATGCTGGTAAATTGAAAATTGTGAAAATTGATGAAGATTATTCATGTCCTCTAAGTTATTGCCTGAGAGTTTATTATAAAATTTTTAGTCCAAAAGTTTTAAAGGGTTTGTTGAGTGAAACTGTAAAAATTTTCAGTTTCATAAGAACAAGTGACGTAGAAGAAAATAAAAAAGTGAAATAGTCCCATTCTAATTTTATCATTTATAGGCGCTTCAAGAAAAATAGAGAACAGAATTGTACGTTTGTTTAGAATTCCCACATATTCTTTTTTTGAGAGTTCTGTATTTTTCGACGTATATTTGTGTGAATGATATTTTCCATATTTTTCTCGTTTGACGCTGCAAAGAGAAAGTCTAATACATTTTTTGCAATTTTTGCTCCACTTTTGCTCTTTTTCTGCTCCATGAATGTACCTAACATACTTTCTCCACCTTCTGTGATACCAACAAGTTTTCCCTCCAGAAATTGTTTTTAGATCAACACTAATTTAGATCAATCAGCCTATTCTACCTTTTTCAAATGAGCTTTTGAAAGAAAAAGATTCTTGTGCAATTGATAAACAACCTGCTTACATGACCACCTTTTTTTATCAGATTGACTGTAGCAGTTAGGGTTACAGCCTGGAAGAAGAAAATTTTTGTTTACAATACATGATCATCATCTCCTTACGGATTTCCCTGGATATTTTCTGCATTTCGAGGCTCATTTAAAAATGGATTATAATTCTCTTGGAAAAAGCGAATATTCTCAGCGTTTTTCGTGAACTACCTACATGTTTCATGATTATCGTAGCTCTGATTGTGTCCTTATTCGTCGAATGTCCCTTTTCCCCCAATGTCCCGATTTATCGAAACTTTCTATTCCCCGAAGGTTCCGATTCCCCGAATAATGAATAAAACTAATTTATTGCAAAATGCCCCGATGGGGCAGAGAAAAAGGAGAATATACTTGATGAAAGTCTTCAACCCTAAAAAGGGCTGGAGAAGGTTGTAGAAGGAGTGAACAAGGTTGTAAAAGAGGTGGACAAGTCATTTCCACTTAAAAATTTCAAAACAATACATTCTCCACTAAAAAAATTTATTAAAATTCTTCACCCAAAAAAGCGGTTAATGGACATTTTGTCTTTTATTTTATCTTTGAAAAAGTGTATTCTGCAGCTTCGTGCAGCAACAACTCTCTTGGGGTCAAATTTTAGCATATCAGAATTTGTACAGGTAATTAAGTCATAAATTTATGAAAAAACGAGGCAGCAAATAAAGTTTCAAAACATCTGAAAAATTAATAATGATTTTTCTACATTTGGGCCTGGTTATCTTGGTCACAGGCTAATTTATTTCTGTCCAGGACTACCTACCATAGGGTAACTTACCCCAACAGAGGTAACTTATTACACATTCTTTAGTCAACCCGTAATGGAGGTAACTTATCCCCAGGATGCGAGGGCAAAGTAAAAACTGCAAGTTATCATGGGTTGGTGCTAACTATTCAATAAGATTTTCAGAGCCCTTAAATGAGAAATTTAAGATCAAAAATTACAATCGATCAGTTATCAGGAGGTAACTTAGTCCTGTAACTACAGAATGTATGATAAATTGTACACCTGTAGGGGTTACTTACCTCCATAAACTTTATCCCATGAAATTAACATGACTAAAGAACATTAAACTGATTCATTGCCCGCTGAATCTGCATTTTTACTATTTTTTTTGTTACACATATGCTAGCCTCTGGATAAATAATCCATTTTATTCTGCATGGGGCTTCCAAAATTTCCTGCCTGGTATATGGTATTTCATGACTTTTGATTGCCTTGGGGATAACCAAAACTTACACTTACTATACGTCTATACTTATCTGTCGATTTAACAGATGTTGATGCCTACGCATACGTGACATAAGTGTCTTGCTTAACGTGACACACATTTTAGTTTTAACAATGGATTTAACATAGTTAAAGGGGTGTTTCTATATGGGTGCTCTTAACACATATGCGCACTTATCGAGATTTGACACATGTGTATATTCAACGGTCGATTTGACAGATTTGCTTTACTGATAAAAAGAGGCCGGAATTTAACTTTGATATTGATACTTTCTTAATTCTTTGGCTTTTTGATTTCTATTTTCCCTTTGATTCAAAAATTTCTTGTCATGCACAATATCTTTTCTTTTTTGAAAATTAATGGCAAACATTATTCAGCACACCAAACTGGAAAACATTTTTTCTAAATTTCTCAAGCAGGAAATCATTTTTAGAAATGTGTCATGAATCTTTCTTACAGAAATTCTCAAAATGCCAAAGTTAACTCGAGAGATTAGTTGTGGTGTGCCTGTGCTTGGAAGCTAGGCAGGAAATGAAAATACTATGCCTGAAAAATTTAAAGATTTTCTCAAAATCAACATACGACTAATATTTTCTCGAAATCAACATGCAAGCAGCCAAGTTAATTCTCAACTAACATTTCATCAAGATATTAAACTTTTTTTAGTTGAAGTGCTCAATATGCAATTTTCACGGTTAATGCACAAAATCTGATCGGTATCAAAAAACTAACTTTTGATATTCATACAAAACAAATTTATTAATCAAATATTGAGCTTGATGTAAATATTGACGTGTCAATCACAGCATTAATATGCTCACATGTGCATGGCCAACTATGGGTTTGATGCAGTTGAACTATAGAATGGCTATTTGACACACGTGTATCCTTTTGTATACGTTTGACGCACGTGTAGGTGTTGGTTGAAACATGCACTCAACTGCAGAATATACTTTTCAAAGATAAAATAAAAGGCAAAATGTCCATTAACCGCTTTTTTTGGGTGAAGAATTTTAATAACTTTTTTTGGTGGAGAATGTATAGTTTTGCAATTTTTAGGGGGGGAAACTTCTTGTCCACCCTTTTTTCAGCATTGAAGACTTCCATCAAGTATATCCTCCTTTTTCCCTGCCCCATCGGGCCATTTTCCAATAAACTAGTCCACCTATTTTTAGTGAGTCTGCTGATTCTTAATTTCCCTTTGATAACTGTTGACAATAACTTTAAAACTGAGTAAATAAGTTCAGAAGTCCCAACGTTTTTGAAAAAGTTGCTATAGCAGTTGAATCAAGATGACACTGTTTTTAACGGGGTACATTCATAAAACTGAAAAAAGTAATCTTGCTTCTTCTGACAGTCAGCATGTTCCGCGTCAGTTTAGATGGCACTTGAAAAAATTATATTTAATAAGGTCTGAAAAATAATCTGATGATTTAATCCCCACTCGATTCCTCTACCAGTGAGAACCAGAACCCCTCTTTGTGGGGTTTAATTTTGTTTCCCCTTTATTCACTGTCCAAGGTTTAAAAAGAGAGCAGTTTGAAAAGCTGCATCCAGGCTTTCTTTCTTAAAAAGGTCAGGAGAAAAAGAAAAAGGTCAGGAAAAAGTATTCCTCCAAAATGTACAAAATTGATTTTTCTTTTCAAACTCATGACACTTTTCAGAACTGCTTGTAGAAACAGCTATAGACCTTTAACTGTTCGGTAGCTAAGAAATGACAATGTTCTTCAGGTCCCTGAGGAAACTGGAAAACAGCAGTCTGAATGGAACTTAAAAACATACCATTTAGATTTGCCATGATCGAAAAAACTTTTTCAAAAAATTTACAAAATCGTTGATTTCACAAAAAAATTTCTTTTTCGGTGAAAAATCTCAAAAAAAAAAATTTTTCACACTGTGGGAATATGCCCATTAGATTCAACACGTCAATACCCGTTTTCCCAAAAATCTGCAAAAATCGTTGAATTTACCCAAAAATTACGTTTTTTGTGGAAAATCCCCCAAAAAATTCTTTCACACAGTGGCAGTGTGCCCATAGATATGATATGATCGAAAACCTCTTTTCCCGAAACATTTCAAAAATCGTTGATTTTACCCAAAAATATCTCTTTTCATGAAAAATACCCCCAAAAAAATTTCCACACTGTGGGAGTACGCCCATTGAATTTGATATGATCGAAAACTCCTTTTCCCAAAAAAATTCAAAAATCGTTGATTTTACGCAAAAATTACTTTTTTTATGAAAAATCCCCAAAAAATTAGAGGGGGAGCCGCGGCGGAACCGGGAGCAGAACCAAGGCGGAGCCGAGCTGGAGCAAGTACATTCCTAATGGTAACCCTCCTGTTATTACTGAAATGGATCACTACATCTGTTTCACCAAAAAAAAAATGATTTTTTGAAGCCAAACGAAGGGGATTTTTTTGAACTTTGGTCACTCGTTTAATTTGACCAAATCAATATTTTCCAAAAATAAAAAAGAGTTTCGAGTGGACACTTGATAGATGCACGGGTAAAAATATCAAGGTCCTGGTGTGCATACCCATTGAGCAACCTGCGGCAACTTGGGGCCCTAAAAAAGAGCATTTTTTGAATGTTTTTGGCACCCCACCATGTCTCATTTGCATATAAAATCACAATGACCTTTGCCAACCCAATATTTGCTTATATGGCGGATATTATGCAAAAAACCTCATGTCTCTATGTATAACCGTTTTTGCTTTAGGGGGGTTAGTCAAATTTTAATGGGCCAAATTCGAGCTTAGACCCGTTTAGTGCAACTGAGCTCTGGGGCTACAGTCATTGGGCACCATCTGCAATTATGCGAAGAGGGTAAAAAATTCAAAAATGCCTTTAAAAAGCTCCTGATTCAGTCAAGCATTGACACAATTGCAGATTTTTCCTCATCTGCACAATTTCAAGGCTTGGAAATAGTTCACACAATTGATTTAGTTCTAAGAAAACTTTGTGCTGTAACTTTTTCTCTCAAAAACTGAGCTGAATTTTTGATGTTTACTTCCCACGGTTGATTACTGCTTTATGGACAATAAATTTAGTAAAAATTCCCATGCAGTTGGAAGCACACATGTGCGAGAGACGGGGATATGAGGGTACATATCCCCAGGAGTTTTGAACTTTAAAAATTTTCCCTGTGGAAAAAAATTTTTGGCCAACTTATTGAATTTTTGGCTCGAAAAACGTCAAAAACCCGGAGTCCAATCCCTGTACCCTCCTCAAAATTTTGGAGCTGCACATGTATGCTTAGAAGATGTGTTGATGCACTCAGCTGCAAAATATACTATTTCATAGACATGGAAAATTTTTGAATGAGACAGAAAGAAAATCCTATATTAGGAAACTTGATTTTTTAAACTCTCACTCAAGTCCCAAACAACCTAGTCCAGCCCTTTTTCTAGGCAACTATCCAAGCAAGTATATTCTCTTTTTTCCGTCCTATTGGCGCATTTTCCAATCAACTGGTCCATCCGTTTTTAGTGGGCCTTGACCATGAATGAAAATCTTCATTGAGACACATTAAAGTTTTAACTTTGGCCACCTCCACATCAAAGAAACAATAAACAACAACCTTAAAGCTAGGAATTCTCAGTCGGTAAAAGTAAAAAATGTGTGAACTGCATGGTACTTTAAAAACGTTGTGAGCAAAGTGTAAAGTGACCATATCCATTGAATTCCCCACAATCAAGAACCCCTCAACCCAAAAAATCATAGAAATAACTTTGTTTACGCCAAACTATTTTTTGTGTAAAGCGTTCATTGAATTTCCCGTGGTCGAAAATTTCTTCCCTCGAAAAATGATTGAAATACATTGTTTACAATCAGGATAGCTTTTTATGTAAAGTTACCATGTCAATTGAATTCCCAATGCTCAGAAACTCCGTCCCCCAAAAATCGCGGAAATAGGTTTGTTTACATTTACGATATTTTTTTGTGTGACGTGACTGCATCCATCGAATTCTCCATAGCCGAAAATCCCTCCCCAAAATATCACAGAAATAGATTTGTTTACACTTAGGATAATTTTTTGTATAAAGTGATTGAATAGAAATTGAATTCTCTGTGGTCGAAAACCCCTTCCACCAAAAAATCATGGAAACTCGTTTGTTTGTACTCGGGATAATTTTTTTGTGTAAGGTGACCGCATTCATTGAATTCATCGCGGTCGAAAAGCCCTTCCGCCAAAAAATCACAAAAATACGCTTATTTACACTCGGGATAATGCTTTTGTGTAAAATGACCGCACCCATTGAATTTACATTGATCGAAAACCCTAGCACTCCGAAACTCCCAATAACACTACTGGTTCAATTGAAACTGCAAAAAATTCTTGCACTATAGCGGAAAAAAATATTAATATAATATAATAATATAGATAAATAATAAAATAAAATAATATAGAAAAAAATATAAATAATAATATGAAAAAAATATTAATTACCAATTGCAACATTTCGGTGGTTTCCGGGGCTTCGGGCCATTGTATAATTGGATTGCGCTGAGGCCATATTTTCAAAAGAGAAAAAAGTGTAATTTCAAGGACACTGGATAGATGATAGGACGAGGTATCGAGCTCGGGGATGGTACACCCAATGTGGGACATGCTGGAGCTAAAAGCCCCAAAAAAGGCCGTTTTTTGCATGTTTTTGGGGCACCGCCGAGCACCATTTGCAGATAGAAGTCAAATGGCCATATGCACCCCATAGTTTGTCCCTAAGCCCGAAATTATAAAAAAGCCCAAGCTTCTAGCTCTTATCGCTTTGGCGCAAGAGGGAGGGGGACGCGAACTTGGGTTGACGCTACCGCGCCACTTATGATTGAAAATACTTTCGGTTTGGAATTTCAGTCGGAAAATAATTGTATTATTAAATAAGAGAAGGAAGATGAGAGCAAAATTCTGTGTTCATCGAGGAAAATTCCATTGAGATAAATAAAATGAGATTCGCCAAACTTTCACACTTTCAGTAATTGCCTTTCCGATGCTTCATGCGAATAAATGTCGCTTGCGAACAGTCTTTGATCGAGTAACAAAGTTAACAAGATCTTAGCAATTTATTTTTTGACAATAATTCAGACTTCAACGCATTTTGTGCGGTTTCAGGAAAATGTTTTTTTGAATCGGGAATTCATAATTTACAATGTTTCCAGGAAAACTTAGCAATTAACGAAATGCGATCTAAAAATAGCCTTTGTCTATTTTCGGGGAAACGGGATTTGTCTATTTTCGGGGAATAGGAACTTTCGGGGAAAAGGAATTTTCGGGAATGGCGACATTTGGGAATGGTTTATACAGCCGTAGCTCTACATTGTGTGTTAGGTAGCACAGTGTCAAGTAGAAAACTTATTTATGGCTGACACGACACATCATCCACGTGCGACAATAGAGATTGCTAAATACAGTGAGTCTATCGAGTTGATGACTGCTTGTGTTCTTCTGATTAATTGAATATTCAGTTTCGATCCCATGCACGCTTCGCACAGTGCTTCAACATTTTTGGGTGGGTCTCAATTTTAAAATTCCTGCAAAAAGTTGGCCTGATTACTTTTAGAATATCTAGGATGCAAATTCGAAGCGACGATATGCCAACCGGCGCCGGGCACTCCAACAATGTTGCCCATTTGTAGGAGGCCCAGCGTCGTTGATCCTTTGATCGTTTTTCGGCGAAAAGATGGTGTGAAGATCATGGTCGCAGTATAAATAAGTGTGACAAAAACGTGGTGCAGCAGTGAATACTTCACAAAATGCAGTTCTCTGGTAAACAACAATCAGGCAGCATGACTCCTTGCACAGCACGAAAATACGGACATCGAGTGAAAATGAGCCGCCAATTTAGAAACAATGAAAAAATAGGAATGCCGTTCTTGCACAGCCACTTGTCCTCGGGAATGATAAATTTCTTCAGCCTCCAGGAACTTACAATGTGTGCTCTTATTCCTACCAATTACTAGTGCTAGTGTGCTCCCGAGCATGCGCTCGTACGGTCAAATTTTGGAGCCTGTTTCTTTATCCACCCTTCTAATATGTTCGAGCAAAGAACCAATCAGAAAAAACCTCGAAATTTCTCTTCCAGGAGAACATTGATTTTTGTGGTTGAGAATCAAATTATAGGTTAGTCGGACTTACTGCTTAGAACATAGGACAGGGGTAAGGATAGCATGATATGTGCAGTTTTTGGGCGGTTTGGGTAATTAATCCCATAAGGAAATACGATCTGTAGTCGTATGCTAATAGTGCGTCCTGATTTGTTTATCTTAATGAAGCAAAAATATATAATACTATATTACAGTAATCTCTAAAAACCGCATATGAAAGCTGATCATGCGGTTCTTTTAATATTCTAGGGAATATATATACTTTTTTTACTTGATCTATATGTTAACTTCGGGTTTATATTCCACTTCAAGATAGACGTGCTTGAAAATATAACCTTGTTGTGAATTTTGAGCCGCACTGTAATTTTAGAAAGAAGTGCACGATAGTAGTTTTAGGATGAATTACAAAATAGCCAACCTGATACACATAAGAAAATGTTGTCATAAAATTTCGGACCAAAAGTAAGTGTTCTCGCGATCATTGCTTGAATTTAGTCATTTATTTATGGAAGAGGTTCGAGCACTTCACTCCGGAAAACCACCTTTAAACCTAATCACAATTTTTTACCAGTCTTGAAGTCTCAAGTCAAAATAATCAAAATCTTTCGCCACGTCTTACTCTGTAAATTCGGAGTGATTTGGTATGGTTCCTTGGGGTCTCCTCATCAAACTGATTCAATAAGATTCCAAAGATGTGCCAGCAGTGGGATGTTTCAGGTGGCATTTCCGTTTGTAAATCAAGTTTTTTCCAACGCATTTGTAGTTTAGTCGCAAAATCGATGTAGATGTGGTTCAGATATTGGGAACGACTCATGTTTGATACGAAATTTATTAATCAATGTCAAATCTATGAAGATTTTTTTATTGTTAAGAAGCATTTTGTGCAAAACAAAACTGCTGAAAATTTTAGCTTGCTTGAAGAGACCGCGGAATAAAAATCTCCGCTGAAATGCAAGTAAACATGGTTGCGGTTACAGCTTGTCCACTTCAAGAGAGCCTGCAGAAGCCGGGCTTCGGAACTATGACAGTAAGCGTAAATGAATATAGTGATGAGTGGGGCTGATCACTATATAGTGATGAGTGGGGCTGTTTTTCATAAAATGCTTCCAAATAATGAATCTGGAAAGCAAGTTATTCTATATTTTCAGCATTTTCTGCCAAATCGTATGTCATGTGGAACTAAAATTTTGTGACGACTCTCAACAACACGTAGAAACTTTTTGAGTGAAAAATTCTTCAATAAAAGCTTCGTGTACAGGATTTTCAAGTCACCTAATATTTGTGTCATTTTTTATTTTGATAACATTTTATTAAAAACAGACTAGAATTTTAAATGATTTTTTGTCAAAGTGCGTCTTGTTTCTCCCAAATCCTGCCTACGGGTATTGTGAAAGTTCAACTGACAAAGTATGCATGTACCATATTCTGCATGTAACATAGAAAAATCTTTTGTCCATCCATTTCCGAACGAGTCTCGGAAAGCAAAATAACTGATAGAGACCGGTGAGCAGACAATAAAATTGCATCGTAGGCCTGTATGCCTCTTGTTGCAACTACCAAATGTTGGGTATGTTCTTCGTAACACCCCGAGAAATTCACAGCCAACAAGTATTAGAGTTGTTGCCCAAAACAACAGCCTTAAAGAGCGTTTTTGTGTTCATCACTCTTGGTGTGGTGGTCCACTAGTGAGGACGTCAATCTAGAAGCAGGTTCGACTCTTGGTTGCACCAAAGCCGTTGTGCTCAATTCACACTCTAAAATAATTCTTATAATTTTGAAGGCATCATCTCGAAATTTCGAGGTTTGATAACTAATATTTCGGGCAAACTAGTGCTTTTTCTGCTCCTACGGTTGAAATGAATACAGGATTTCTAAGTTTTTCTACCATTGTACTCTTGTAGTAAACAGAAACTGCAAGGTTGAAAACTTTGTTGATTCCTCAGTCGATACAAAATATCATATAAGCGGAACATTCACCTGATCCATCATCCGTCTGATCCTCGTTATCGACAATGGAAAAAGGAAACTGTTGTCCGACCACATGCACTAAATTTATGAGTTCACTCGTGGCCGTTTTTGACCTTCTCCGGCTGGACAAAAAAAACATGGCCTTCCAAATTTTTGACAACTAAGTTTGGGCGTCGCAAATAAACGACGGTATATTAAACAAGAATCATTGTTAGTACTGTTTGATAGAAATACAGTACTATCAAATCAAGGACAAGTTTGGCATGTATAATGTCGACGGCGCGTAATGGTATCGAAGCAATAGAATGCAAATTAGTTAGCCTTTCTTCATCATACAATTTCCTTTTTTTGCTTTGGTTAGAATAAGCGTTGCAGAGAAGAAGATCTACACAGTTTAGTCTTGCTATGAACAATGTTAAAAGCTTAGATCAAGTTGAAGGGCGGTGTAGATTATATTGATACGGGAAGTTTGGGCGCTGAGAAAGCAACTGACATATTTGGAAGTATTGTGTGTCTCTCTATAAACCTTTAAAAATTCTCATGAAAAAATCAGATATGAATTTGGTTAGACAAATTTACTTAGATGGATGATTTAAGACACGATTTCTGAGAGAAGTTGAAAATCATTAATATCTGGAAATGAGATATCTTGATTAGTTTAACACGCTAAGTATCGTGGCAAAATTCATTTCGCATAAAAGTCAAAATTCCCATAGCTACAAAACTCTAAGGTTAAATATTCATCACATGCAGAGGACAATGGCCTATATTCAGATGTGAAAAATAATTTTCAATCCCATACTTTACACTTTTTATGCTGTTTTACATTGTCAAAAAGTGATGAAACAAAAAAGTCACTTGCAATGAATGAAACAAAAAAGTCATTTGCAGCCTCACTTGGCCACTTTCCCGTAAGATGGCCGTAGAATTTTTTTCTTCATTTCTGTAGCTACTAATGTCCAACACATTGTGGTAAATTTCAATCAGATTAATGCACCGTTTTGGGAGCTATAGGTGTCTAAACATTCTGAAAGTTGGTACAAAAATGTTGATTAATGCCATTAAACATACCATCAACGAGGTGTAGAAGATATTGAAAACGTTCAGATTATAGACGAATAAAAAGAAGAGATTTGAGTCGAATCACTGTTGAAATTTCATCGATCTATGTACAATGGTTGGGCAACAAGATGCCTCTGAAGAGCGCAACAAAAATTTCTCACTTCAGGAATTTGATTGAAAAAAGTCAAAGCTTGCGTTGTGACTTTAATGTTACAAAATGGATTTGAAACAATCACTCGACTTCTGCAATTCAATAAAAATTTTCGAACTTTTCGAGTTTTCTTTTGAAGCCATTCGTCCAGAAACCATCAAACCTATATCAATGGAAATTTATCAGGACTTCGAGCCGCATTTTTTCTTATGTTTTGGGTAAAGACGCTCCCTGTGCTCTCTGAACTTTATTGATTGGACGTTTATCCAGATTCAAAAACATATTTGAATGACAGTGCAGTGTATGCAAATTTCTAGAGCTGCCAAAACGGTGAGCGGTGATGAGCCGTTACTTTCGCAGCTATTGTAGGAATGTATGAACTAAAGAATAAAAAGATGAAATTCCTCGGCATCATAGTTTAAGATGCTCGGGATGGCCCGTAAACAGGATTTCTCCTTTTTTTGTTTCTCATTTTCGACAGTTTAAACCTTTTTTTGCAGAGTATAAAATGTTCATTTGTGAAACAATTAGTACATCAAACTATAATCTGTTAGTTATTTGATAATTCTAAAGTACATATAATAAACGTATCACATGTGGTAGACAAAGGCCACCTGGAAAACGCAGTGATTTCTGATTGATTTCCATAAGTATGTCTTCTTCAGAGTTGTGCATATTTTGATGACAATTTTACCAATAGAGTAAGAATGCATGAGCTATAAAATAAGAAAATAAAATTTTGCGGCATCCGATGGTAAGGTGCTCTGGAGTGCCCATAAACAAACTTTTTCTAATTTCGACGGCTCATTTTTGACACTTTAAACTCTTTTAAAAGGTATAATATGCAGTAATTTACAGTGAATGTTACAATAAAAGATAGCCTATTCTCTCTTGTGTAAAATGAATATTCATTTATCGAATAAGATCACTCAAATCCGGAAACATCGCTTGACCAGCAAGATCGCTAAAAAATGCCAAAAAATCATCAATTTTCAAACTTTAGCATACGGTAACCGCGTGAATTTTAATTTTTAAGCAAAACCAATGATACCATGAAACTCAGCGCACGAAACTACTGAAAATATACCATTTTGAGATATGATTAATTTTCAACTTATCATAGAGAAGCTTGAACCTCTCAGAAATGGTGTCTTAAATAAAATCAGGTGTGAACGAGCGCGGTAGGAGCCCCGACACACAAGTTGCAACTTGTATGCCGGCTGAAATTTCGCCTTACGAATCGGGCCGTTGCATAAAAGTTGTAGTAGCAGAAAGCCGGTTGTACCAGTGAATTGTAGTATTAATAATATTAGTAGCGATAGTAGCTCTAGTAGTAGTAGTAGTAGTAGTAGTAGTAGTAGTAGTAGTAGTAGTAGTAGTGGTAGTAGTAGTAGTAGTAGTAGTAGTAGTAGTAGTAGTAGTAGTAGTAGTAGTAGTAGTAGTAGTAGTAGTAGTAGTAGTAGTAGTAGTAGTAGTAGTAGTAGCAGTAGTAGTAGTAGTAGTAGTAGTAGTAGTAGTAGTAGTAGTAGTAGTAGTAGTAGTAGTAGTAGTAGTAGTAGTAGTAGTAGTAGTAGTAGTAGTAGTAGTAGTAGTAGTAGTAGTAGTAGTAGGCGGGAAGTCTGTTGCATAAAGAACTACTGAAAATATTGAATTCCATAGTAATCTTTCGGTAATTCAGTAGAAAAGTCTTTTGGTTAGAAGTTTCATTGTCGCACTCCATCGAACAGTATGAATGCAATTTGGCAGTGTGGATCTAATCATTTATTCCACTAATACAGATTTGAAGTTTCACTACTGACCACCACTGAATTCAGTACTACTTAATACAGACGAAGTTTTATGCACAGAACGTCTTATGAACAACAATGATCGATATTTCGCTCTGAACTAACGAAAAAAACTGAAAAAAGAGCGAGACAACTGAAGATGACTCAGTATTCTAAGCATAATTAAGGTCCGAAAAAAGAATGCCAACAGATAGCTTCAACGCATCAGTTGGCTGTAAGATGACACTTAAAATGCGATTCCTTGAAGGTCAATTTTCATCATAAATATTGGACGCGTTCATTTATCATTTGCATATAATTTCTTGCAAGTATTTTTTATCAATACTTTTTAATACATTGAATAATTTTATGATCGTACAATAAGATACTAATAAGCGCTACTGCTCTTCACATCATATGAACGAAATTAAGCTTTTTATTTGATGCTAAAGAACTAGCGCAAAAATATTAGTGCTTAGTGAATCTTTTCGACTGTAGATGGTACAATATTGGGTGTACACTAACAAAATTTCGCTGATTTCCTAAGTCAAGAAATTATATTAAGCTTACTTGATCCTATTGAAGAACGAAAGAAATCTTCTCCATTGCTCTCTTTTGAGTATGCTTATATTGCTAGTGGTAGACTCAAGCAGACACGGAACAACAACGATAATGCAGAAATAAGGAAAGTGTGGAGAATGCAAAATAATCTATGCCAATATCGTGAAGAGACGTACGTATTGTAGTTGATCAATGGGTCATTAGGTAATGTCGTTTCAGTAAAAAGCCGCTTGTCATATAACGTGTTTTATTCTGAAATTAATTTTTCTGCGCTCAAAGCTGACAGTTCTAAAATACACAGTAATAATTTTTTAAAATTTTTATGATATGCAATCAAATTTAACTATAGTCAGTTTTTTCTTGAAATGCTTGATAAAACTGGAAAACAAGTACTATTTCTCGCTTTTACGATTTTCTGCTACACCATAAATCACATAGGACTGTAAATTTGTGAGCTTATTCAACAAATCTTCAACTATTTTTCGAGCAATTTTTTAATTTATAAGCATCTTATAAATAACGGACTTTAGCTTCATCTTCAACCTCAAAGAAACAAAGTTATTAGAAAAGTGACTCACAAATCACTAAGAGAACCGTCGCTCAATCTTAATTGATACATCAAAGCGAACATACTAGAAATAACACCTCATGTGCTCAGATTTTCCCAGAGTTAATTACATTGCCACAAATTCATCGAAGGTGATAACAAAAAACGCGGCCATTCTTTACGTGTGTTTTATTAGTTTAGGCAAATAAATAAGTGTATTTAGACAAAAATTGTAGCATTTTCCAAAGCAATGAACCGCAAAGTGGATTCTGATCTCGGTTCCTATACGTGGTTTATTCATTTGTTGTCGAACCTCGGATTCTGATTCATGATGACTGTGCTTCTCACTCTATGATTCGCCACACAGCTTAAGCCTGATCGACTTACCTCTATAATGATGCAATGAGGGGTAATATCTAAGCGTACCATCGCCATTACTATACTCGTTCCTGGCCAGCCATTCCGCCACCATCAAAGAGTTTTTGAACCAAGCAGCCATGCCAGTCGCCAAGTTTATCACCGTAACTAAATTTGCATATAAAATATGTTAATACAAACTCGGTTATACTGTACTACTACTCCAATAATTAGCGAAAATTGTACGTTCCTAGAATGTGTGATTGTGCTGGCTACACGGTTCCTGCCGTACTGAACATAATACGTGTAATTTTAGCCTCCAATCCGATGCTCAAATTGGATGGGAGACGTACATATCCACAATAATGATAGCAGTCACAAGAAAAAATTTATCAATGTCATCCACAACAGAAAAAACCGCAAGAAATGGTTCTTTTGGGTATTTTTGCTAATTTGATTTCTGATGCGCATGTGTACATGTGTATCGAACCGCCTATAAAAATCAATATAACGAGCTTGAGCATCACAAATTAACCGAGTTATAATTCGAGAATGAGCAAGGAACGTACGTTAGTATTGTTGGGTTGACACGAAAGGAATAAAGAAATAAGCAAAAGAGGAAAACATTAACAAGCTGGGAAAGATCAGAATGTAACAGTCGGTCCCATAAGACGAAAATTTTTCTGAAGTAAAATACTGCATGTCCTGTTTATTGACACTACAATCTGTGGGACAAGAGTCAGTTGAACATTATCATGTCTTTGTGAACCGATCATTTTCAGCATGTAAAAGTTGATTTTCTGATGATCATAATTACTCATCAAAGCTGTGGGACAAATCTACATGAATCAGATGTTGACGTCAAATTGATAAAATACTTCATTGCACACTTGCCAGATAGTGACTGATTTGCATGAATCTAAAGCCGCATTTATACTTCACAGCACGGACATGGCCATGGCGGCAGTGACCAATCAGACTGTGCCAGGAAAAACTGAGGTTAAATATGATTGATTGCACCTCACGTGCACTTGTTATGTTTACTTCTCTGCTTAGATCTGAAGATGTCAGCAATACAACTCAAGATACAATCGGCTTGTATCCAACTGACTACTGTAGGTCACTCAAAGGAACTTCCTATTAGCAATCAGCTAAGTACAGTGCAATAGTCTGCAAGCAGAAATAAACACAACCTTCAGTCACTAATCAGTAACTGGAAACTCTAACTCTTGCAATCAAGAAGCAATCAGGGTCTCCCCAGATGCTTCCTAAAGGTTTACCCAAATACAGAGAACTCACTACAATGATGTTCAGGAAGGCTGGGGCTTTCTTTGGTAGATGGCTTCCATGTAAGTGGCTCCCGCCTCTGCTAACTGCACAAGTAATAAATAATAATTAATAAATAATACAATAACAATAATAATAATATTATTATGCAAAGTGCTGGAGGCTGTTCACTTGCTGTTTTATTGGGCGATAAAGTCAACAAAATATAAACAGAAGGGAGCCCACAAGACAACAAAATTGTAAAAATGAGCAAACATCCTGTTTCTCCACTTCACCAATTTTGCATAGATGTGGGATGACTGCTACCATGAGTACATCCCCAACACACCGCTGACCAATGGGAGGTGAAGTAGGAAGCCATGAGCAGGATTTTTACCTTTTACGGTGTGACCTACTACTAGATCCCAACTCCATAAAAAGATTATGATCTGACCCTGGAGGGTGTACAGGTCATAATCATCATGACCTGACCCTGAATGGTGTGAGGGTCATGACTACCCCCAACGTCAAGTCTTTTTACAAGGTTACTCTGGTCTGTCCACTAAGATGCTGCCACACAATTGATCGTTGATCCAACATCTGAGGGATCGATGACTCTGCATCAGCTTGACCTTCTCTTACTCTGCCAGCGTGCCTTGAGGCTCCTGAGTACCTTCCTCCACAGTCGATTATTTCATCCCATTGAGTCATGTGGAATGTCTTTGGTAGCAGCTCCATAGTCTTTGCAGTAATTGGCTACTGTCATCCACTTCTCGCCCTTTGGTTCACCAACATTTTTTCCCAAAACTAAAAATACTATATGGTGAACGAGTATTTACAAAACTAGTATGGGCGGAAAATATTGAGCAAAATTTAAAATACAAGGCACAAAATACAACAAGAAAAATATACAAGGCACCAAAAAATAGTGACAAGAAAAAATTACGAGGCAAAACATGACAAGATTGAAATACAAGGAAAACAATAACAATAAATGTGAAAAATAAGTGAAAAATTTGAACCAAAAAGTGGACTCAAGCAATGAGCTTGGCCAAAAATGAGATTTTGAAACCACAACCAAAAATTCAAATTATATTTTTTTATTTTTGTATTTCATAATGTTTTTGCATTTTTGTATTTTTTGAATAAATGAAATTTGCCGTAAATGGAGGATTTTGGACCAAAACTTTTGCAGCTGAAAATAACTGTTGTTGCCCACTGCCTTGCTGCTGGCCTTGTTGATGACCTCCACAACCTGGGAATGCACCACGAGGGTGTTGTCCTCAGTAAATACCTCAGCCACCAATGTAACCAGCCCTGTTCTGATTGTTAAAACAAAACTGGCCTAGTTGAGCTCCTCTTCCCAGTCCTCCACGAGCTCCCCTAGCACCCTGTGGATGCTGTATAGGTTGCTGTTGCTTCGGAACGGTTCCAGAGGCTTGCCCAGTGCCAGCACTGGGGCCAGTAGAGACCTGGTCGGTTACACGAGCCATGGCTCCTTAACCAGCAGCTTGACTACTTGCGAGTCTGGGTGCCCCAAAAGTTTGTCCCCCATTGTTCTGAACTTTGCTAAATTTAGCAGTAGTCAGAGGACTTGGGCTACCTGACCTTTTGACATCCATTTCCACTGCTTGCTGACTGTTATTATACATCACCAAGTGAAAGGCAGTCTTAAACACATCAGAAGCAGTTGCACTTTGATATTCCTGCAACAGCATGATGTTTGCGAACACTTTGGCTGAGACTAATTATTTACCAATCTGCTCAGCCATAAGTGGGACATAGTCAAGCATAAGGAATATCATCAAACATAAATATCTGGCTGCTGCAAACACAATGATATTCTGTGAGTCATTCGAGAATAATTTCATAAATGATCCTATCCCATAGTGGCTCTGAATATTTGGCAAGTCATATAAAAATCAACCTTGGAATTCAAACTGTGGCTGATACAGTTTTTATATAGTCCTGACTGCTTTATTAACCATCAGTTAAATCTCTGGATCTTGGAATTGCTCATTGCAGAAATAATTAGCCAATTCTTGTGTAGCAAAAGAAATCAGATCTCTGGCTTTACTTTTATCCTTGGTTACTTGATAAAAGTCCACCAGTACATCTGTTAGACTGCTGTGGATTGAGGATGATGTAACCGACCTTTGGGTTTATACAAAGGAAGTTGCAACAGCTCTGATCACAGGCTAACAAAATACAATAAACTAAAACTCTCTCACACGTTCCACCACATACAATGCCAGTACTTCACCAAACCTCAGGCAGAACGCCTTGGCATGTACCTCAGGAGCTCCTACCCAAGTCTCCACTCCTAATGTTATTGAAACCTCCACTACACTCACAAAACAATACAAGTTACAATTGAAGACTCTATTGGGAAAACAATATGGCATCGCCAATAGAATAAAGTAGAATATAAAATCAGACGAATGACGGTGATGCTGTTCATCACACTTTCCAACAACAATAATAAAAATATAACCAAAACATGCAAAACAGTGACAACATAAATCTATCAGCGAGGATAGGGACCACCCCAGTTTCTGCAACCCCTGAGGAATCCCTCAAAAACTCCTCAAGGTGCAGTCCAACAAGGGGCCCCAGCCATCGCCTGACCTCTATATAGCTGTGGATTAACCATCTTCAAGGCTCTTCCCTGAACCTGTCCCTGACCCCAGCCTTGGCCATATCCCCCTCCACTTCCCCTCTGGTACGTGCCCTGAGTGGAACTTATGGAAGATACTCCAGAGGGGGAGGTGCTGGACCTACCCTGACTTTGCTGGTTCGCATAAGGTAACTTGAATACTCCAGGCTGTTGTCTACCTTGCGAATGAGATGACTGTCACGAGTGCTGGCTTCTACTCCTGGATGTATCTCTAGGTTGCCATTCCATTAGAATAGGAATCTTGAAGGGTTGACCTTCATCATCTTTGGCTTTCTGGAACTTTCCAGAAAACCTCTGAACTACTTCTGACAACCTCCTTTTTGTTGCCATATCTACTGCAGTTCGCTGGTGTTCCTGAATTCGGTTGGCATATGCTTCCCTGAATGCAGTACTACCCTCTTCCTGCAGGTAGATTGCATAATACTTCTCTGTCACAAATGACTTGGCTTGTGCATCAACTGCACCAATATGTCTTGGGCCCAACTGCTGCTACTCTAATTTTAGGAACACCATTGTACATAAGTATCTCACAGCTGCCATCACTATTTCTGCATCAAAATTATGAAATCAAATGGGCATCACCTTGAGCCAGGTATATTACCAAATGCATTCAGGAACGTTTATGTGATCATACAGGAAACCACCTTGAACTTCAAAGTGATCCCCATAGTTCTCGTAAAGTTCTTCGACTCCATTATTCACCAATGCCCAGATGATTTGATTTCTATCATCATCTGGCATATCCTGAGCAAAAAATTCGATCACCTCCAGTGTCAAAAAATCTATCTTTCCTTTCACCACTGGAAATCTGTTATGGAGGTCCCAGTAGTCTCTCAAAACAGAGCTCAAGTACTCCAAAGTTACTTCTTTTTCTCTACTTCTCTCGGCCGACTTAGTCGACTCCGATGTAGAGGTTTTGGAAATAACTTTTTTCCCCAAGGAACTGCTCTGGGTCTGCTGTGACGTCTGGTCTACTCTAGATGTGGGCTTCACCCAAGTACCCTTAGTAGTTGCACTTACTTGGGACATAGTCAACTTACTGGGTACCTTTGCCGCAGCTATCATCGACTGCACTTGACTGGTAGAACTTGTAATTCCAGGTGTCTGGCTCGACGGCGTAGTTTGCATCCTGCACTTCATTGAATCAGTCAATAAAGTCATGGATCCAACAAATTACTTGCAGATGCCGTACTTTCTGACTTTTCACCTTCCTCAACACTAATTTCTATAACATCTTCCCCTTCTCTCTTTTTAGCCCTATTGGCCTTTCGGGGTAACTTTCTCCTTCCTAACCTCTTAATTTGGTCTTCTGTACAACCACTATCCCTAAACTTTTTCACTTCTTGGGTGGTATAGACATCTGGTATACCTCTGTCTAATGCTGGATCTCTCTCCAGCACTTGAACTGCCAGCACTGTCTTTTTGACTGCAGGTTGGGTGACCTGGGTACTAGCTGGCTGTGCTGCCAATTTTGGGATATGATAAGCAGTAGGCGGCTTTACTGAAGCTTGAACCGCTGTAGGCACTGCCAGAGGCATGGGCTGTGCCGTAAAACCAGCCAGAACCTGCTCCAGCTACTTCTGCTGCTCATCTAATCTCCCCTTCTGCTCCGCAAGCTTTTTAACAAGAATCTCATTTTGCCTTTTGATTTCTTTTTCAGCTTGCTCCCTGAGCCTTGCTTCAATTTCTGCCATTGTTGGAGCTTCAGCAATCATGATCAAATTGCTTTCTTCCAACATCTATTCTGCTCTAATGTCCATTCCAGAAAGTAAACTTTCAGTCTGGTCTACTAAAGGCTTTATCTGTGTCTCTTCATCAGGTTGGATAGATGATTCAACAGTGACAGTCTTGTCCACTTCTGAATCATCCCCTTCCTGATTTAAATCTATAGGTGTATTGAGGTCTGCAGGTATCGCTTGTTGCCGTGCTTGTGCTGCAGCAGGCTCAGCCTGCATCCCCTGCACCTGATCCATCTTAGCACTCTCTACTTTAGGCTTTTCAGATTGCTGAACTGCCGTTGTGCTTACCTTAGCACTTATGACCAGTGCTGATGGTTGCTTACCTATCGGCATTACCACAACCTTATTGCCAATGCGCATAATTTGGATCCCTGGTTGATCCAACAGCAAAATATTTTCAAAGAATGGCGGCTCGTAACCTGGCACATATTCCAGTTGATACGCTACCATGCTCTTCCCTTGATTTTCCTTTGTCATATCTTCCCTAAGTACAATGGGAAATTGTAAACCTGGCAGTCGGACCCCTATTTGGCAAAAATAAAATCTTTAGTGGCAGTACGGATTGCTCTTGTACTTGGGGCACTCTGCTAAATGGTTCCACTTGTCCGCCAGCTTCGACTCCCATGATTTCATATTTGGCCAAAATTGAATCAGTATGAAACTGAAACAATTTCCCCAGCAAGTAATTGCATTGCCCTTGGTTGGGGTATGCACCTCCCTCACTGGCAAACTATTACAAAAAGATAAATATTGACCATACCAGTCTCCTCTCCACAGCATTTTCAAAAGTAGCTCCTTTCCCTCTGGGCTAAGGACTTCAAATAGTTGTGGTCAAGGAGAGAGGTCAGGTACTCTTCTGCCTCCTCTCTACTATGTGGCCAAAACTAATGAAACGTGAGGGGAAGTTTATTGCATACTGCCTCCAGATTTTCAAAATTGTGTTGAACCAATATTTCAGAATACGGAGGGATATCCATCCTCCAGTGTTGTCTTACGTATGAGTCTTTACCATTCAATATATTGACTGGTTCATACTCATGGTAATCAACTCCTAGAGATGTAATCTCCAACAGTTGCTGTGTCTCCTTCCTATACCTTAGGAAGTTTTCATACAATACCATGGATACTGGCTCATCAAGTTTATTAAATCCTTTTCCTTGATTAACCATATCCACTACCTTCTTTGTAATCCGAGCTCTAATTTGCTTTTCTGACAAAGCTTCTTCAAACTCTTCATCCTCACTCAACATATCATACCTGTCAACATTCTTACCTTTTTCCTTGATGGTATAATCAGGATGAATCCCCTCAGGGATACTCACGTCTCTACCCCTGTTCAGATTTGCTTCGTAATGAGGGAAGCAGTACTCGGTATGGCCTCCAAATGAGGTGTTGAACTGAGCAGCCATATGGGCATACATCTCCTGCCTCACTACATGATACACACATGTTGATTGTGGCTCTTCCACTTCGGGGCTTCCACAAAAGGTTTGCGGAAAGTTCTCACCATGAATCCTGTTAAAACACATGTATAGCCTGAAAGCCATTAACTGAATTTGATCTGCTTTCTCCAAATCATGTGGAAAATATTGGAATCCGACCTCAACTTCCACAGCTAACTCATAATAGAAAAATGCTAGGAAAACCAATAATGAGTAGTATGCATCCAGTGCTGAATACCTAATTTTCAATTGCATTAAACTATGCCTACAGAATCGCTCATGTTGCATTCTCTGATGGAAATCGATTTGAAAATAACCAATATCCAGCAGATATAGCTCTGTGAACAACCCATTCAGCTTAAACCTTTCTGGGCAAAGTCCCAGCTTCCTGGACAGTGCCAAAAACCTTTTGTTCAACTGGTCTCCTACCTTGGCTACAACATAATAATGACCATATGAAGACGTGACTCTATGCTTGATCTCTGGTGTTAAATCAACACCTTGGCTTTTTCTATGGGCACCATTAACATTCCAAATGGCAACCAGATCTGTAACCAAGTTGTATCCAATGATAAGCATGTCCAAATCTAAGACCTCATGAATGAGCATCCATTCCTTCAGCATGACTACTGTAGTATCTAAAACAAAGGTATCTCCAGTCACCATTGAAAAGCTATGGACCCTTGCGAACTTGTTCCCTGATGGGTTATCAACCCTAGAAGTGGCAAAGACCTTACTGATGTACTCTTGAGTTACCTTTTTGGTGTCAAAACTGATTATCGATCGGCTGACCTCGAAACCTGCTATCCTTCAGCATTTCAATTAACTCAGTGACCTTACCTATTTCGACCATCTTTGGCTCCATTAGTTCCAAGGGGTATCTGCCGAAGTTTGTTGGGAACCATCTATCCAATTCACTGACTCTGACAATGTGTTTAACGTTGTAGTCTAGAAATTCAGACAAAATATTTACTAACTTTCCATAAAAATCTTTCAACTGGACAGACATCGGTTAATTTCTACATTCACCACAGACAGTAAGCACAAATAGGAAAATTGCAAGCAGGGGACAATTTGAAGGTGCCAAATACATATTTGGTTAGTGTTGGCAGATAGTTAAACACAAGTGTGGCCCCGACTTCTACCTTACTAGGGAGTGCATGCACAGACCACCTGCGTCCTCCATCACTTGACTGCTAGCTATCTCAATCCTATGCCCAAAACAGCCTATCCAATCGAGGATTTGAGAATTTCCAAGAAAAATTTGAAAGAAACATACCAATTAACGCAATTTGAGAAAACTCTTAAGAATTTTGAGAAAAAATGAAATTTTACCATTTTGACCAATTTTTAAATTATCTACCCCTAGTTGACTAGTTGCTACACTCCACTTCTTCTGCATCACGTAGACGAATTTATTCAACTCCCTATGTGTGTAGGAAAATAATGAAGTTTCGCAAAAAGTCCAAATTTTGCGCTATGGGCAGCTTGGCCACACTCTTTAGAAGTTTGACAGAACAATTTGTACCCACACAATTTTTGAAAATTGTCTAGGCCTTCATCTAGACACACATGGGCTATAACTTCCTGCTTTGCCCAAAATTTTTAGATTAGCTAAGTTAAGAACTTAGATCGCTTACCATAGACCAAAAAGTATAGATTATCTTGCCACAGTTGTGGCTGTCTGTAGGCCACGTGGGAGTCCCTGACCAAATACTGTTTTGTGAGCTGTCTGTTGGGGGCTGCAACATTTCGGCTGCTTCTTTTTCGAATTCTCGGAGTTTAGCACCATCAATTTTGAATTCTTGATAAAATAATCTAAGAGCTGAAAAAATGACAAAGTTTCCACCTTCGCTACTTTTTGTCTCTTTTCACTCTAAACTCTGCGGTTTTCCAATTCTTCCAAATATTCACAGAATTAGGGGCAACAATGTACTGATTCCTATAAAAAAATCATCGGAATCAGGCAAACTTGAAAAATAAGGGCCGCAAAAATATTTTGAGATTTTGAGTTTTTGCGAGGAGTGGTTCTTTACCGAAAATTTTGAAAAAATTAAGTTTTATGCAAAATAAATTTACAAACTTGCAATAAATAGGTGATAAATATATTAAATAAATACAAATAATTACAATGTGTACCTACTAACAAAATTTGGGACGAAAAAGCATGGGGGGGGGGAATCACTCACACACATATACAAAATATGCTACAGCAGTTTGTAATTCTGAATTTTTGAATCTACAGTAAACTGCATGTTAATCGATGACACGTCCTTAGACTGCAGCCATCTGCCAGTCTCCTAGCAAAAGTGCTTTAATCTGCTTAGAGATTCTGCCAGCTTTTTCAGCTGCTCTCTCCAGTGCGCAATTTCAAGCATAATATCTGATAATCGACCATTATCAGTAACTATATAGGGTCCTTGCCTAGGAAGACCCAGTTTTTTCTGTTTATTGACCTTCAGCAAAATCCAATCATTGACGGAATAATCATGAGCCTTTGCTTTATGGTCAAAAAACTTTTTACTGCTCTCTGCAGCCTTTTTGATGTTTTCAGAAATAGTCTCATAAGTTTTTACTAAACTTTCAGTTAGTACATGCTTATAAGCCTCATAGTTCATGGGCAGAACTATATTTCTTGCAACACCAATACTAATGCCAAAGTTAGCTTCATGCTCTCTCAACAAGGCAAATGGTGAACATCTTGTTGGGGTGTGAGGTGTGGCATTCTATGCAAAAATGACAGATTCCAAATATCTGTCCCACTTCTTGGAATCTTCAATGGCAACTTTTTGCAGCTGCTTGATCAAGGTTTGGTTGAACCTTTCAACCATTCCATTTCCTTGTGGATGGTAGGCAGTTGTGAAAATCTTCTGGTATTCCAATAACTTACAGACTGATATCATCAAATCAGCTGTAAAGCATGAACCATTATCACTCAATAATTTCACAGGGGTTCCATGCCTAAACACAATATTCCGTAAAAAACTATCCACAATGGTTACAGCAGATTGATCAGGAATCATTTCTGCTTCCACGCATTTGGTGAAATAATCTCGAAATACTATCACCTAAGGTCTCTTCTCACTCATGGGAGAATTTCCCATGATATCAACAGAGACTATGTCCATTGGTCCTCAAGGAATAATAGGATTTGATGGTGGTATGGTAGCTTTTCCTGGAGTCACAATTTGACATACTGGGCAAAAGCTGATCCAGCTTCGAACATCCTTCTCAATGCTCAGCCACCAGAATCACTTTTCAATAATAGCAAGGGTTCTCTTAAACCCTTGATGTGTCATCATTACTGCACCATGATACTGATGTAGGACAACTTTTTTGAGAACAGAGGTCACAACAACTTAATCCTCTGCCTTGCCAAAAGTCTCTCTATATAGTATCCCTTCTTCGATATAAAAGTTACTTTGAGACTTGGTGCTGCTGTTAGCACCTAGTTTCTCGAAGATCACTTTTAGATTTTTATCTTTGGCTTGTAGTTGAGCCATTAATGCATTTGAGACAAGCCCTTTTGGTCTATAATCTTCAACTTGAGGGGCTTCCTCAAACTCCTTCTCTTTTGGTTCAAAAATACGCTTTATCTCCTCTACTGGCACTGCTTGCCCAGGAGCATGTCATTTTTTCTCCTGCTGCAAGTTTTGCCATCTGTCTGGTGACTACTGCCTCAATTTCATATCTCTCAGGCGTTTGATAATTATCAAATTCTGGAGAAAAATTAAGTTGAGTTCCATCACTTCAACAATACATTGAAGCCACTGAAGCTATGGTCATCTCCACAAAAGTGAAGACTCCTACAGCCTCATCCACTTCATCTCCTCTGAGTTTCCGAAGTTGGTTGACAAAAACATTGTGGTTTTGGTAAATAATTTTGTCTTCAGCTGGAGATTTTACTTCTTCCTTTTGAAAAATAAGTTCCCACTTTGGTGGCAACTTCTCCTTTTGTTCATCCAGTTCTTCTTTCCTGGAGAGAAAATCTGCCATGGCATTTTGCCTGCCAGGCACATACTCCAATTTATGATTGAACTGACATATGAATGCATACCACCTCTTGAGTTTGTCGTTAGTTTGTGCATTGACCCTCATTGATAATAAAGGTTTGTGGTCAGTTTGAATCATGACCTTTTGACCCAAAAGATAATGTTTATAAATTTTAAGGCTGCAAACCACAGCTAAGCATTCTCTTTTGGTGGCGCACCATTTTTGTTCCTCTGCCCGCAATATCCGACTATTGTAGGCCCTTACCCAACGTTCTGAGTCAGTCTCTTGGCATAACACTGCTCCCAATGCGATTCCGCTAGCATCCATTTGAAGAATAAATTAGGTAGATCCATCTAGAATTGGATGTCGTAAGAAAGGCCCTGAGGTCAATGCTACTTTGAGCTTCTCAAAAGTTTCATAATGTTGCTCTGTCACATTCCACATTCCCTTCTTACCTGTCAATTTATACAAAGGTTCAGCTAGTGCTGCTAGGTCCGGTATAAATTTCTTACACCATTGTAGAATACCTAGGAATCTTTGCATCTTCTTAAAAGAATCTGGGAATGAAAAGTCAGTTATTGCCTTGACCTTCTTAGGATCCAGAGAAATTCCATTTGCATGCAAGATGTGTCCTAGAAAATGGACTTTCTTGGGAAGAAATTCACATTTCTCCGACTTAAGAGTCAACTTTGCCTTTCTCATTGCTTCCAGCACCAATGTCAAATTCTCTAAGTGTTCCTTAAACGTATTTGAGAAGATAATAATATCATCTATGTACACTAGGCAAATTTTCCATACCAAATCCCCAAGGATTCTCTCCATCATCCTTTGGAATTCAGCCGGTGCATTCTTCAATCCAAAGGGCATTACTTTAAACTGAAACAAGCCTTCTTGGCATATAAAAGCTATTTTCTCCTTGCTCTCCCCATTCATTGGGACCTGCCAATATTCCAACTTCAAATCTATAGTCTGTTTTTTATAAAATGCTTCCAAATAGAAAAGTGACACAAATCAGTACTGTCATCAAAATCGTTTACATAAAGTTCTTTTTGTAAAATATTTCACTCGAAAAATTGCTAAAAATTAGCTCAGTATGCTTGCAAATTTCCAGTCCTACATAATATTTCGTTTGTCAGAAAATCACAAAAATCTGAAATACTACTTGCTTTCCACTTTCATTATTTGGAAGCATTTTAAGAAAAACAGACTATAGAGTACTATAAAACTTAGCTCTTCCAAGGCAATCCAAATAGTCATCCATTCTCGGGATGGGATATTTATCATCCTTGGTCACTTCGTTTATACCTCTAAAATCAACTACAGGTCTCATGGTTCCATCCTTCTTTCCAACTAGGAACAGAGGTGCAGCCCATGGTGACTTGGAGGGCTCTATCACTCCCTGATCCAACATCTCCTTTATATGTTGCCTCACTCCAGGTGGACTATTGATAAAAGCTCTGTAATACCATTTTGCTACAGGTCTCGCATCTCCTGTATCCATTTTACATGTCAGAGCTGGGGTTGTAGTAGCCGGATCACCAGGCAAGCTAAAGACATCTCTGTATTTCAACATAGATTCTATAGCTTCCGATTTTTGCTCTTCCAAAATCTTTGCTTTGGATATCATCTTCCATAGTGAAGTATAAAACTCTACAGAATCAGATTTTGATACTGCAATCATTTCTTCCTTTACCATACAGGTCTGATATTCCTTTTCCTCCTTTATCTTTTCCATTTCTTGCACCCTCTTGTAAGTATCATGATCTTCAATTAACATTGATTCTGTATAGCCAATGATTTGATTTCTCTCAAATCGACAACCAGAACCTGTGTTATTGGAGATTAGTACTACAAACAATTCCTGTGACTCATCCACAACTGTTTTTTTCCATTTTGAACTTCGTTTCAGAATCTTTTGATTGGACAATAATTCCTTTTAATGTAGCATCTCCATGCTCATCCCAAAGTTTTGCCTTGATCAGAACATCCGTTCCATATGGAATGTAGGTTTTCCCACATGTGACAATTGAAACAGTTGTCTTTAGTAGACAAACTTTGGATAAACATTTAGATTTATACAATCAGTTGATGCTGTACTAACTTTAGGCACTTCTTCCACTACTGTTTGCACAGTAGTTACAGAAGGGACTTGAATTAAGTCAATTGTTTTCTCAATGCCCTGTATCTTCATAGCATTCCTCCTGAAATCAATTACTACACCTAAATCTGGGTCTGCTAAAAAATCTGTGCCCAAGATCAAGTCTTCACCCGCATCTGGCAACACTATGGCATTAACTGGAAAATGACCAAATTCAGTTTTCATACAAAATGGCACATACCCGAAAGCATGCACAATTTTTCCATCGGCTACAGTCACCTTTAGGATTAGGGGCACACTGTATAATCAATGTCTAACGTCTTCTTTAAAAGTCTAGAAGACATGACTGTACATTGCGCTCCTGTATCAATTAAGGCTCTGGTAGTCATTTCTCCAATAACTACATTAATGTAGAATGGAACCGTTTTTGGATAATTTTCCAACAGCTTCTTCTTCATATCTGTCACTTGCCTTCCATGTTTTAAATGAGCCAAATCTCTGCTCCTCACTTTTTCTTGAAGCGGCACCTTACCCAGGTAAATAATACTTCCTAGAATCAGACTTGCAGATTTGTCTCTACTCGATTTGCTTCCATCATTCACATCTGTATGGCTTGTGACCATTACATTATGTGAACTAGATTGATCCAACCTGGTCCTGGACAGTACTAGCCTGAATAGCTGGTTGACTAGTCGATGCAGGTAGCATCAACTGAGGCTGCTTCTGCGATTGGATGCCTTGCTCTCTAAGTCTGCAGAATTCTCTGTATCTCTCAAATTCTGGATCATACCCGTACATTCGATCTTCTTCTGGAAATCCTACATAATAGGCACCTGTTCCTCTTCCTCTAAATCCAAATTGAGGTCCACCTCTACCTCTAAAATTTCCTCTAAATGAAGCATTTCTATCACCTCCATAATACAAATTTGGCATGCCATGGTTAAATCCTTCCCGTTGCTGTTGCTGACGATGGTAAGCTAATGTTTTACAATCGTCCATAGCATGAGTATTATTTTTATGAGATACAATAGGGTCTCTGCTGCTTAGCCTGCTTCTGCTTTTTAGCAGATGCAGACTTCACAGTAGTCAACCCTTTCAAAGCTTCATTTTGGGTGAGCTGCAATTTATCTACTTTCTGAACCAATTGTAGCCACTCCTTCGAGAGGATAGCTAAAAATGACTCCTTGGCCTGCTCCTCGTTAGTCTCCTTGACTTCACAAGTTGATGGGCTACATTGCATCTCTTCACCATTCTCCTCACTTCTCTCCTCTTCCACTGCCTTTTGCAACTGATTTTGTGGTCTAGCCTTCCTTTGGTTATACTTTTTAGTATTTCCATGTGAAGCATTCCCTACAAAAGCAATTTATAGGAATTTCTCCTCCATAGCTACAACTTGGTTTACTACAATACTCTTATCCTTGGCTCCAAAAGCAGTAAAAAAACATTTTTATACTTCTTATCAATTTGTGTTATGGCCTATGCAAGGTCTTGCCATGTTTTCATCGATGGCAATACGTCCTGCAACTGTTTTTGGTATAACGCACTACTCTTATAAATAAACTATTGATAATGTTCTCCTGCCTTACTTGATCCATCTGGTCTGCATAGACCAGATCCACATGATTATTCAACCTTTTCAAGAATTCTAATGCAGATTCACATTCTTCCTGCTTCATATTGAATAGCTCTCTCTTGAGCATCATCAAATCATAAGTCGGCCCTAGATACTTTAATATATTTCTCTGCGCTTCTGTATAACTTGAGGATGTTCTGGCTATCTTCCTAGCCATATTTTGAGACAACCTTCTCAAACATTCCTTCTTGATCTTGTCAGTAGTATTTTCCAGAAACTCACTTTCCAGATCCATGAAAAAATTGAGTGCCTCCATCGGCTTTACACTGTCATGTGTTTCAAGGCCTTTACCACATCTCTCACCTCCACTTTTACACTTGAGCTAGAGTTCGACAAAGATGAACTGCTATTATCACTATCTGAGTAATGTCTACTTCTAGCTCTTGATCTATGCAATCTCCTTCTACTCTTGGACTTTCTTTTTCTTCTCCTCTCCAGGCTACGTTGGGCTCTATGTGCGGTATCTCTCCAAGGAGTAGGACCAGGAAATCTATCCTCTAGCTGGGAAGATTAACCACAGATAATCACCTTCCTTTCCCTAGACTTCCTATTTCCTGAGTAAGCATAGGCATTTGATTGTGCTTGTTCAGCATTCCTCAAACTCTGTGGTTCCTCACTCCATCCCTTATCTTTGGCTGAATATCTATCTCTATTCTCCTGAGATCTTACATAAACTTCCGATTGAACCTCTTTTTTAGGTTCATTGACTCTTTCTACTCCATTTTCAATGTAGGAAGACTCCCTTATCTTCTTTTGCTGCTCCTTTTTGCTTTCTTTTTCACGAACTTGCCCCCTCTCTATTACTTTGATTAATAATTCAACCTCCTTTTCAAGGGTTTGTATTCACTGATCTTTCGGGTCCACTCATTCCCTTTGATCCTTGGGTCCTTCCCAATTCGCCATTTCCTCCTCGTATAGCCTCAAATATCAGTCGTCCTATAATTTTGCTGGCACGTCCTCATAATATTCATCGAAAGTCATATCCACCAAATTCGACTTCCATGCTGGTTTCGATTTCCGTCTAATCTCGTCCAGGATTTCCACCATCGGGTGGGCAATTTTTGGAGGCATTGTCGGTCTTTGTCTCTCCAAGGTCTGATGATCTTTGACACTTCCACCTACAGTAGCTTCCATCTCAGCTAGCCTAGCCATCTCGAAACTACTCCTCATCAACTCCTCTTCCACTCTTCACATTACAGCAGTTTTACTTTCCTGCCTCATTTCCATCTCAGGCGCCTGTGTTTGAATTTGTCGTACCACTGCATGCTCTTCAGTAGAGTGGAAATTCGAAATGCTAGGTTCATTGACCTGGGAGGTATTCTCATAGTTTTTCCTGATGGAACACTCATTTTCTGTACTTTTCCCATGTGTAACAGCTTGTAAAACCCTGATGGTTCAGTTATTTTTGTGGTGGTTCTCTGGTTATCCATCGTGAGAGGCGTTAAAAGTCCACCACTTGTTAGACTGCTGTGGGTTGAGGATGACATAACCAACCTTTGGGTTTATACAAAGGAAGTTGCAACAGTTCTGACCACAGGCTAACAAAATACAATAAACTAAAACTCTCTCACATGTTTCACGAGATACACGCCAGTACTTCACCAAACCTCAGGCAGAACACCTTGGCACATACCTCAGGAGCTCCTACCCAAGTCTCCACTCCTAATATTATTAAAACCTCCACTACTCTCCCAAAACAATACAAGTTACAATTGAAGACTGTATTGGGAAAACAATATGGCGTCGCCAATAGAATAAAGTAGAATATGAAATCGGACGAATGAAGGTGATGCTGTTCATCACACTTTCCAACAACAATAATAAAAATATAACCAAAACATGTAAAACAGTGGCAACATAAATCTATTCAAATTCATTCTTCTTCGCAACTTTTCGCTGTGTCCTACTGCCTGTGCACCGACTCTGGAAGCTGAACAGGTGTACCCATGGCAACCCCAACACATCCTGGAATCATTCCACTATCATTTCTGGTGTTTGTTGATTTGGGTCAAGAGTAACCAGAGTTAATGGCTTTATTTTTCAGGTGTAAAGATTTGAACATTCTTTCCTGCGACCTGCTGCTTGCTAGGAGCTTCGTGCACCTTAGGTTGATGCCATCCAGGAGCAGAGATGTCCGTAGCCTGCAAAACAAATTGGTAGACTGACTCCCAGTGTAGATAAAATGTTTGTAGAGGCAGTCTGCCACATAGGAGTAGTCCAGGATGGTGTGGTCATGGATATGGTTGCTAAAACCGGAGTGGAAGTTTTAGTGGTTTTCTGCTGCATAACCTTTGCAGGCTGCGCAATTGCCTTTTCCACCTTCTTCCTCTCCTGATCGGCTTTTGTTTTTCGTTTCTTTTTCAAGTTAACAAAAATTTCTCCATCATTTAATCTTTTTTTTCATGTTTTTTATAGCTTCAGCAGTATAGTATCTGGGAACACCTTCTGCCTCCCAGGTCAAGGCCAAAACCTGAATTTCATTTTCTTCTCCAGCCTGCTGGGCTGCTAACTCTTGTGGTGTTTCCACCACAGTATGGACAGGTGTTCCAGCTGTCTGTTCTTCCTCCTTTTTTGCACCTTTGGCATCCATATATTGACTAATATAAGCTTTGTCATACACGTTCTGCTCATCCTGGGTGATCAGAATTTCTTCCAGCTGAGCCTGGTTTTCTACCCTGGACAAGTACTGACTCGCATCCATAGTAGATGCTTGTATCGCTCGTGGCATAGGTAAGCCTGGTGGCGTCATCATTTCTTTCTGAAGCTGTGTCACAACTTGTGGTTATGGTTGCTGCTGCATGACAGATGATGACATCAGCACTGATTAAGCTACCTCCGGATCAGTGAGTGAAATATACTATAATGCATCTTCATTGTCGACCTGTTTATAGCTTTCCTCTCCCAGGAGTGCCGAATCTGCCTCTTCCTCAATCTCCAATTCCATATCCTCTTCATCCACTTGAACTGACTGAACATTTGGTTCTTCATCAGCATCAAGTATATCAGATTTCATCTTGAAATCGGATCATTTGGTTTCATTACCATAAGTATAGGAAATTTATGTTTTTTAATTACAATTCCATCGGCAGAGGCCTCTGGTGAATACACTTTTCAGGAAATTTATGAGTATATATCAGATAATCAGCCTGTATGCATCTAATCTGATTACTTTGCAGAGTAGGTGTCTGGTGACAATCCATATCACAGCATCTGGGTCTTTACTCCGAATTCTGCATGGTAGAACCTTAGATAGAAAAAGCAGTTGGCACAGTAGTATCTATTATGAGTTATATTGTCTTTGGCTTTTTGGGATGAAATTAGTGATCCTATTTTGTTACCCAAGCCTTACCCAATAGGCATAAAGCCAAAACAATTTTGCCAGGTCATAACTAGATGAACCTTTACAGCACGCTCAGGTTCGTTTGGCGGTAAGGAAGCTACTATGCTGAAATTCTGGTGAACCCTGTCATCAGTCTTCCATGCCATCTTTTTATAAATTCTGCATCCTCCTTTGAGTAGGATTTGAGGAAATTATAGTTGAATAATTCCCTCAGTATGTAATTGTACTTGGCACGACTATGAGGCCAGAAAACAGAGAATGGTAGAGGAATTAGGTTGCATGCTTTCTCCAATGCAGAAAACTTTGTTGAATCCATGATATGCTTGTAATTCCCCAAATCCACCTTCCAATGATTTCTGTAGTACTTAGCCATGGCAGTGTCAATTTCCACTGGCTCATAGCAGTTGGTTCCAAGTTTAAACGATTGTAACTGCTTCGACCAGTCCTCTCAAGGAGTCTTATTCATGGCAAGACCTGCTGTGATATACAACACAACATCGACCAGATCGGTTAATTTAAAGAACAAAACCCCTTGCAACATCTCTGCATGTTCTTGGCTGTTCAGGTGATTGATTCTATTCATCTGATCCATTGTATCCATGTCCTCTGGATCACTTGAATCCTCCCACTGATTGAATTTTTTCTTGTTAGGACCAGCTTTTAGTGCATAGGGATAAACCCCAGAAAATAAAGTGTGATCCCTAGCTCTGGCGGGATTTTTAATATCTGAGGGACATGAATACGCTGGCAAATCAGCTTGAAATTGAGTAGCCCACCTGGCCATTACTTCTTGCTGCATCATTTAGTAAACTTTGAATAACTGCCTTTTCACAATGTCTTTCTCTTCTATGAAGTTTTGATCCTCGAACACCATTAGGTATTGAGAATAGACTGTATAAAGATGGAAAGTCAAAGGCTTCACTTGGGCCAGTGACACCATATTATGAGGGCATGTTGCCATAACTCCATTCAGTTCGCCATGAAATCCGCAATGAAGAAACCCCAAAAATATGGCAATTGAGTAATAGGCATCCATGCCAGCATACACAATTTCACTGTCCTGAATCTTGGAAGCCAAAAACTTTTCTCCAACGTTTTTGTCACCGATGTCGCATTGGTATTTGCCAACATCAGCCAAGTAAAATTCGGTGAAAAGGCCTTTTAGTCCAAGGTTTTCCCAACATAGACCCGAATAAGAGGCATGATTGGCCATGGGCCCCATCATCATGCTGATGCAAATTTCACAATCTCAATATTTTCCAGATCCTTGGAGTATACGGGCTTGTATAATTTTTGTCTTATCATGAGCCAAGGCCCCTGACTTGGATCCGCAGATGTTCAAAATCATGACTAGATCATCTATAGCTTTGAAACCAACCAGGTAATGATCCATGGATGAATGGAATGAAATCAGAAGATCCCATTCCTGCAGCTTCAATGTTATGAGGTCGATAACATAGCTTGAACCATCTATATGCCAGAATGACACCTGTTTGACAACACTCAGAGTTCTTTTGAACCCTTGGTGTATCATTATTACGGCTCAATGATATTGGTGAAGAATGCTGTCTCTGAGGGAATTTAGGACCACAATCTGATCATGGCAACATCCTTCAGTTTCCCTATAAAGAACTCCATTATCCTCATATAATCCACTGTGATACTTTGTAGTGCTTTTGACACCTAATCTTTCCCAAATAGGGGTAAGATTTGTGTCTTCTTTTTGCAATTGAGATATAACCTTTAAACCTACTGGATAATTGACCTTATCATCATCACTCTCTTCAGTTTCTTCTTCTTTCATGTCTTCAAACTCTTTCTCTTAATTTCGGGAAAAGCCAAGCAATATTTTCAGGATCAATTGGTACAGATGTACCTGGTTCTTGATTTGCTGTACTCTGATCCTGAATTTTTGCTTGTCTTCTAGTTGTAACTGCATCAACTACCATAAGCTTCTGCTTTTCATTTCTGATTTGCAATGTATCTTTGGTTGGTGCAATATTTTCTTTTCAACGGTCAACTGCTGGATATCAATCAATTCCTTGGTCTGCTCAGGGACAACTTTTTTGTCTCTACTTTCAACTTCTCCATCCCTTATCCTCTGAAATTTTTGTCCCAATTCTTGGCTTTCAATTTCATTTGTTTGAGTTCCAAAATTACGAAATTGAATTTTGAAGACATATTTCCATTTTGGTGGGTTTTTGTCCTTAGCATCTTCAGGTTCATCCTTTTTTGACAGGAAATCAGCCATTGCATTTTGTCTACTAGGTACATACTCCAATCTGTGATTAAATTGATTTATAATGGAATACCATATTTTCAATTTATCATTGGTTTGAGTATTAACTTTCATTGATAAGAAAAGTTATTCATCAGTTTTGATCAATACTTTTTGCCCAAACAAATAGTGCTGGTAAATTTTAAGACTATAGACAACTGCTAGGAATTCTCACTCTGTAGCACACCACTTCCTCTCATCTTCCTTAAGGATTCAGCTGCTATAGGCTATTACTCGTTGGTCATCTTTAGTTTTCTAATAAAGTACTGCTCCCAGTGCAGTTTCACTGGCATCTGTTTGGAGAATGAACTCCACAGTTCCATCCAAAACAGGATACAATAGAGATGGCACTGAGGTGAGTGCTTTTTTCAGTTCTGCCAATACTCTGTGATGTTCCTCTGTAGCTCAGAATTTCTTCCTTCCAGTAGTGGTAAGCTTGTACAAAAGTTCAGTGAGCTGTGCAAGGTTTGGGATAAATTTCTTACACCATTGCAATATACCCAAAAACCATTGCATTCACTTCACACTATTGGGAAATTCGAATTCGGTAATAGCTTTCACTTTTTTCGGATCTGGTGAGATTCCATTTTCGTCCAGTATGTGTCAAGAAAATGATCACTTTTTGGAAGAAATTCCCACTTCTCCGGTTTAAGTGTTAGCTTTGCTTATGGAAGAGCTTGCAAGACCAACTCTAAATTCTCCAAATGATCATCAAAAGTCTTGGAGAATACAATGATATCATCAAAATATACCAAACAGGTTTTCCAGACTGGACCATGCAAAACTCTCTCCATCATTCTTTGGAACTCTGCACATGCATTTTTAAGTCCCAAAGGCATCACTTTAAACTGATACAAGCCTTCCTGGCAAATAAATGCAGTTTTCTCCCTGCCACTTTCCTCAAGTGGGACTTGCCAATATCCTGGTTTTAGATTCAGGGTGGTATAAAATTTGGCATCACCTAGACAATCCAAATAATCATCCATTCTAGATATAAGGTACCTATTGTCTTTAGTAACTTCATTTATACTTCTGAAATCCACAACTGGTCTAGCAGTTTTTCCCAACTAGGAAAAGTGGAGCAGCCCATAGTGACTGGCTGGGTTCAATAATTCCTTTATCTAACATGTCCTGGACTTGAGCTCTAGTCCCTGATCTTTGGTTTATGGGAGCTCTGTAAAAATGCTTTGCCACTGGCATTGCATTACCAGTATCGATTTTGCATGTAATATAAGGTGTTGTAGTTAAGGGATCATTGGGTAGGCTGAAAACATCTCTGTATTTAGACAAATTTGCTGCAACCTTTTCCTTTAATTCCTCAGCAATATCAGCATTGGAGATGATTTTATATAGCTCTTCCCTATATGCCAGTGCATAATCCATGGACATTCGGGGAGTGGCATTAAAATTATCCATTATGCTAAATATTCCACAACTTGTTAACTGTACTTCTGATACTCCTGAATTTTCTTGTAATATTGAGTCACAGTAGCCTAAAACCTGATTAGGTTGCAATTGACATCCTGAACCCATATTATTTGAAATCATCAGAACAAAGTCTTCCCATTTACCATCAACCAGTGTGCTATCAACTCTAAATTTCTTTTCATTTTTTTCTATTCTATGACCAAACAATTCAGATCAGTTTTAGAAGATCATTCCCATAATCTTGCCTTAATAAGCATGTCAGTTCCCTCTGGTACATATACTTTCGTACATGACATCACTGGAACCAGTATACCTAAGTGGCATTTCCTGGGGTATTGATCATCTTGAGCAGTTGAATGTACTATAGGTGCTTCCCCTATATGATCAATAGCTTGTATATGACTCACGTGATCTTTAGGTACAACACTTATAGCTTTCTCAACCCAATTAAGCTTCATGATAACTTTACCAAAATCTATCATTGCTCCAACATCTGGATGTGCTAAAAAATCTGCTCCAATTATAAGACCTCCCTTTGCATTTGGAATGATTATTGCCTTCACCAGGAAATCTCCAAATTCGCAATGCATTTTGAATTGAATGTAACCATGTACATGTACTAATGCACCATCAGCAACAGTCACTTTTAGTATCTCAGGGTATCTGGTATACTCTTCATCAAAAGCATCCTTAAGAAACCCTGCTGACATCACTGAACACTGAGCACCAGTATCCACTAAAGCCTTAGTGTTAGTATTACATACAGTCACATTGAAGTGAAATGGGAGGGTTCGAGGAAATTTAGAAAGCCTTAATCGTTCTTTCTGATTCGGAATTATCCCATGCTTGAATGCTTTCTCAACCTTTGAATAATCTTTTTTCATCATGGCACACTTCAATACACCAGGCCATTTCATTTCATTAACACATTGACCCGTAGTGGCAATGCTATTAACACTTCCAGCAGATCCCAACTCTGTATGACTCGATGTGGATGGTTGACTACTGGAAACTGCTTGAACACTTGAGCTAGGGTTACTGATTTGATCCTGACCTTAAGGAGGAGCTGTGATCATCGGCTGTTGACTAGGCGCCAGCAGTTGATGTTCAATATAGAGTTGCCCATTCTGAAATCAATTCTGGTAATCAATGAATTGATGATAAGTATCATAATCCACATTATCACCATAATAACCTAGGGCATGCGCTCCTCTACTGCTCCTGCCAACATATCCTCCTATAAAGCCTACAAACTGTTTCCTGAAACCTCTGTTTCCACCATACCAATTTTCCCAATTATGTCCATGTGCCTTTTTCCATTGAAGGGTTTTACATTAAGATGTGTCATGAGAGTTTTTTCTATGGTATGGACGATATGGTTTCATGAACTCCTTTCGACCTTCTTTTGAGGGTTTGCCCTTATTGACTTCAGCAGAAATTCCATTCAATTTGGCATCAGTCTTTTGGCTTATCTCCTGATGACATTGAGCCTATTTTGCAATCTCCTGTGATAACTTTGCCAGAACAGAATCACTACTAAATTCCTCAGGCTCTTTTCCCTTTTGGGGAGTAGTATCCATTCGAGTCCCCTGTGAGTTATTCTCCTCTAAAGAAGTATCAGAATCCTTCTTCTCTGATGCTAGGATTGGGGTTTCCTTCTCTCTCCTTGCTTGCTGTCGCATAGCTTTATTTTGGAACTGCCTTTGTGGGGCATTGCCAAATTCATTTCTAGCCACATAAGCCACTTTAGCTTGCCCTTCACCCATGGTCACTTCATTTATCACAATTGGAGATTCTGCAGTTACTCTCTTTTCAGAAGCAGCTGTATTCCACTTATTTATCTTGTGCACATCCTCTCCCAGATCATGCCATGTTTCATTCTTCTCCCTTTTATGCAGCAGTTCCATCTGATACTCTTCTAATGCTTCATACAAAAAGGTATCCATAATGAAGTGATCTCTGAATTCTTCAGTCTTATTAGGGTACAATCTAGGCACTAGGAGACTTATTTTTTTGAGGAATTTGACTTGAGGTTCATCAAACTCCTGCTTTGTGTTCATCAGTTCCCTTGTCTGCATATCAACATTTGAATCTGGAGCTTGCACTTTGAGTAACTTTCAGTGGACTTTCTTGTAATTTATGAACCTTTTGGCAGTAGCTTTCAGTGCTCCTTTAGAAAGTGCTCATAAGGCAGCCAGCTTCATTTTATTGGTAGTCTCTGATGTAAACTCTGCTTCTAAATCATTTAGGAAACTGAGAATCTGTGTTTCAGTCATGTCATGTAGGAGTAGGTTTGGCTTTGCAGTCTTCACTATATCTGGCACAGTAGGCTGCAATCCATCCTCTGAGGAGTCATCAGAATCTGATGAATTTCCTCATGTAGACTTCTTACATCATTTGTCCTTCGATGTAGTATGTTCACTTTCCGGATGACTGCCTGCTGCTTCCTCAACAGTCTCTTGGAAAAATTGTGCAACTATATCACTTGCTTGTTCTCAAACAGCAAGTTTTTCAGTTACATGTTTACCCTAGAAACCTTTGATTTCACAGCAGGTTTTACTGTGAACTTTTGCTCAGACTCATCAACTTCCATCTGAAGTAACCATTGGTCATTTGCAATACAGGTTGCAGATGTCATTGGTAAAGTTCCACATATACTCTGAGTTTGCAATGGTCTATCAATAAACCTACTAACTTGGATATCCTTTTTTCTTTGATCCATGATGAATTTTTCCAATAGGCCTCGGACTTCAATCATTGAATGGGTCATTTCATCAATTCTGACCTTTAACTGCCGAATTTCATCATCATTTTGGCTCATTTCAAAATGTAATTCGTCCAATGGATTGTGATGGTATTTGTCCTGAATCATATAAAAATTGTCCTAGATGCACTCCCCATGGTGTGTATCAAATCATTGTTGAGGTCATTGTGAACATTCCTTGTTTCTTCCATCGAAATTAAATGGATCATTTTGATCCTCAGCTAATTTCAGCCTTCCATCAATAGGCACATTAAATCGAGCATCTCTATCATAGGCAGTAAATAGTTCCTTCGCCATGACCATATTATTATTACTGGCCCTTATAGGCGCTGCAGGATTCGGCGCACTTACTGGGTCCAATTTAACCTCAGCCCTCTAGCTTATGGCACTTGAATCAGAGCCCTTTTGCTTGCTCCTTGTATTAGATACCATGGGCAGTGCAAAGGGTTTATACAACCCATCATGCCTTGTACCAAGAGTCCTTCGTTAAAGTTGTACCAGAGGCTAAGTCCTCAGTATTTCTGGTCATCTTGAGTCCTAAATTGTTGTAGAAACCTTCAGGTTTTGTAACACTTTGGGTGACTCTGCGCTCTTCCACATTGCAAGTGTCAGAGGCCACCACTTGTTATGTTTACTTCTCTGCTTAGATCCAAAGATTTCAGCAATACAACTCAAGATACTGTCAGCTTTTATCCAACTGACTACTGTAGGTCACTCAAAGGAGCTTCCTATTAGCAATCAGCTAAGTACAGTGCAACAGTCCTCAAGCAGAAATAAACACAACCTTCAGTCACTAATCAGTAACGGAAAACTCTGAATCTTGCAATCCAAAACAATTAGGGTCTTCCCAGATGCTTCCTAAAGGTTCACCCAAATACAGAGAACTCACTACAATGATGTCAAGGAAGGCTGGGGCTTTCCTTGGTAGATGGCTCCCATGTAAGTGGCTCCCGCCTCTGCTAACTGCACAAGTAATAAATAATAATTAATAAATAATACAATAACAATAATAATAATATTATTATGCAATGTGCTGGGGGCTGTTTACATTCTATTTTATTGGGTGATGAATTCAACAAAATAAAAACAGAACGGATGTGACTCACTTACAAGACAATGAAGTTGTAAGAATGAATAAACATCCTGTTTCTTGGTCGAATTGTGACTCCATCCACTTCACCAATTTTGCATAGATGTGGGTTGACTGCTACTGTAAGTTCATCCCCAACACACTTAAATTCGATTGGCCATGGCTGCTGTGACTGTGGCCGTGCAGTACCATTAATGTTATTACACTCTTTTCTGAAGTGAGCCTCATAATGCAAAAAATGCAAATGTATCAATGGGCAGGTGATGACCATGCAGAGCAAGCCAACATTTTCTTTTTTCAAGTTGTAGTCCTGACTGCTAAAGTCAATCTGATAGAAAAAGACGGGTCACCTATGCAGGTGGCTTATTATTTGCATAAACATTTTTTTCTTTCTGGGACTCATTTGTGAAAAATTGAGTATAATACCAGGACATTATTGTGATGAGCTATGTAATAGGTCGTGAATTTCGGTCTTCGCTATATGAAAATAATGATGTGTAGCGTTTACTTCGACTAAAGGTTCATTTAGACTTGCCTTTTTCGATTTAATGGAACGGAACTGATAGCCAACAGTTTGAAACGTTCAGCCTGAAAACTCACTATCGATCAAAAAGAATAACTGAAATTTTATAGAAAATGACTGATGGTAACCTCCGACCGAATCGAACATATCGAAAATTTCCCTTTTGTTCAGTAATGTTGTATCGATTTCTTTCCATTCCGTTCTGTTCACCCGAAAAATGCAAGTATAAATGACCCTTAATGCTTCAAATTTGCGATACCTCGCCCAATGTATTTATTTCAAAATTTTTTAATTACAATCACTTTACCTCGTTCTAATGGATGAAAATCTTTGCACTTTTCGTAAATTGTAATATTATGGCTACAATTTAAGGCGTAGTCTTAGGGTTAGGCTTAGCCTTGCTTAGGCTTAGCCTAACCCTTAAACTTAGGCTTAGGCGTATGTGCTCTAGTGGGAAAATAACTTCACGTGCAGTCGGGGTAGATGGACAGTCGATGTAAAGGGGCAGTTTATACAGGACATTTTTTTGTTCAATTTTTAAAGTTAGTCGAGGTAAGGTGATGGTCGAGGTAATGGCACACAAGCAAACGTCGTACATCTGAATTAATTTATATTGGTGCGCTGACGCAGTCCCTGAGAAGTTCGACCTTGACTATAAGTTAAAACTTAATCATACCTGAAAATCAGGTATATTGTGTAGTTTGCATGCTAATTACTATTCCAGGAATTTATTTTGCATGAGAGTCATTTGCCTAACTACGGTATTCTGAATTTTGGAACTCTCCAATTTTTATACTTTCATCACATTTAGATGTGATTCAAAATATCAAAGCGTAAAAAGGACCCCATAGTAAAACATTTCTTATATGCAGGATACAATTATCTATAATTTGATATGAAATTTTTTCTCGTACTTTACTCATTTTACGCTATTCTGAGCCGTCAAAAAATAAATGTAAAACAAGCCGAAAAAGTCAATTGGAACTCTTTCCAAGAACTTTCCACAGGATGCACCAGAATGTTTTTCTTTATTTTTGTAGGCATTAATGTCCAACATACCGTGTTGAAATTTCAATTGGATTTGCATACTGTTTTGGCAGTTGTAAAGATTTGCACACACTGCACTGTCATCCAAGTATGTCTTTGAATATGAATAAATCCCCAACCAATAAAGATCTGATGATACAAGATTCGTCTTTACCTAATACATAAAGAGAAAAAGTGTGGCTTATAGTTCGGATGAATTTTAATTGATCTGGCTTTGATGGTTGCTGAACGATATGCTTCAAATGAGAGGTTGAAAATAATGCAAATTTTCATTGAATTTCAGATATTGAATAATTGTTTGAAATCACTTACAGGAAAAGCGGCAATAGTTTATTCCGATGCCCTTTGCCCCATTGAAAAGGCTTTGCAATCGATCCATCATTTAATTTATTTTCATCTGGCTGATATCAAGTGATGTGAAACAGGATGCCAACAGTTGTAGAGCACTTTTTCACGCCTTTAAACATATGCCCGAGTCCGAAATTTATTTATAAGATTGAATTCCCACTTTCGATTTTTTTTTGAAATTAAATTACTGAAGAGAAAAATTTTGGTTGCATATTTTCTGAGACATCCTGTTGCAGAACCATTGTGAACACATCGATGAAATATTACCATTGATTTGACCAGCATCTTCTCCTTCCATTCGTCTAATCTGAACTTTTTCAATGTCTCCTGCATCTCGTTAATTGCATATTTAGTAGAATTGGCCAGCATTTTCATGCCAATTTTCAAAATGTGCAGACACTTACAGCTCCAAAAACGATGGTCCGCCGAACGAAGTGCTTCAAACGAAAAATCGAAAACTTCGAAAATTTTCATTGAATTTGAGAAATTCAGAATCTGTTTGAAATCCATTTACAGGGAAACGGCATCAGTTATTTAGATGCCCTTTGCTGTGCACTGCAATCTATTGTTATTTCGTCTAATTCCGTCCGGCTGACATCCGGTGATGTGAAACAGGGTGCCTCCAACTGTAGAGCAGCTTCTCACAGCTTAGTCCATGGGCTGGAGCCAGACAGTCGGCATTTCATTTTGTATCATTAAACTCGCAGCTTCGATTTTTTCCTATCAAATTCTTGAAGGGATTTGTTTTTGTTGCGTCCCTTTGGGATACCCTGTTGCACGACCATTGCAAAGAGATCGATGAAATTTAACCTATGATACGACTCATTTCTTTTCTTTTTATCGCTCTAATTTGAACGTTTTAAATTTTTCCTGCATCCTGTTGATGGTATACATATTTAATAGGATTAATCGGCATTTTTGTATCAACTTTCAGAATGCGTAGACCCCTGCTGCTCCTAAAACCGTACACAAATCTGATTGAAATTCTAACACAATATGTTGTACATAACTATTGTCAGTTTTTTATAAAGTGCTTCTAAAACGAACAATGAGACAAATATTTGGTGACTTGAAAATCCTGTACATGGAGCTTTTACTATAAATTTTTTTACTCAAAAAATTTCTAAGTGTCAGTTGAGTGTCGTCACAAAATTTTACTTCATCTGACGTACGGCTTGGCAGAAAATGCTGAAAATATAAAGTGGTACTTGCTTACCGGATTCATTATTTGGAAGCATTTCATGAAAAACAGACTATAGCTACAAAAATGAAGACAAAAAATCTACGGTATCTTACGGGAAGATGCCCAAAAGGGCTCCAAATTACTTTTTCGGTTTATTTCGACTTATTTTTGACACTTTAAAATAGCATAAAGTGTACAGGATGGGATTAGAAAATTTTTTCGTGCTTGCACATAGAACATGGTCTTCTGCATGTAGTGAACATTTGGCCAAAGGGTAACGTCTTTTCCTAGCTGTGATATGTCGAAACACGTATACAGACCGAAAAATCTAAATAATTTAAAAATTCAAAACTTTGGAGTACTGTTGCTGTGCGAATTTAGCTTCTATGCGGATTAAATGCTGTCATGATATTCAGCGTATAAAGCTACTCAAAGTGTCTCATTTTCAGATATAATCAATTTTCAACTCAATGTAGATCAATGAAACCGAAGGTTTTAATAGAGGACATTTCAGACCTGAGCCTGCTTGAATAAATCTAGAAGTTCAGAAGCCCAGTAATGTTCTTCAGAAGTTCAGAAGTTCAGAAGTGTTCGCTTGCGTCAACGACTTTTAGAGAACGCGCCTTAAGAAGTATAACAGTTCGGGAATGTTGACAAATATCACAGACGTTCAAAAATTCACAAGTGCGGATAAAAATCGAGTAACATGTGTTGAATTAGTGGACAAAACGGACGCTTTCAGGATGAAGTTCGCTGGTACTTTCAAGGTCACTACTCTTATTATCATCTCGATGTATAAAGTATGGTCTGTTTTTTCCGATGAGCCACGGTGCGCAGGAACACCAGCCTATACTCCTACACGCAAAACATATCGGGAAAGTTGATCTGCAGCTGAGCTGCACCTAAACGACAAGGTTATAGCATACAGAGTTGAGCTACAGCTCAGCTGCAGCTTAAATTTACCGATATTTGTGTATAACTAGGAGTTAAGCTACAGCTGAGCTGCATCTCAACAAGACTGTCATAACATACAGAGTTAAGCCAGAGCTAAAGCTTGCGTTCAGCTTGAGCTTAAAGGGTCCTTTACACTTGCCTTTTCCGACAGAACGGAACGGATCGTCAACAGCTTGAAACGTTCAGCCTGAAAATTCGCTTTCGGCCGGAAAGAATAATGCAATTTTGCGGAAAATGACCGACGGTAACCTCAAACCGAATCGAACAAAACGAAAATTTCCCTTACGTTCGGTTACGTTCCGTCGATTGCATTCCGTTCCGTTCCGTCAGAAAGGGCAAGTATAAATGACCCATAAGTCTCTTTGATGAAACCGGTCCCCTGATTTTGGTGCAAAAGAAACCTTTTAATTATAGGAGATAGTTTTCTAATAGACATAAATTTTTCTGCAATCTGTTTTTCTTGAAATGCTAACAGAAGAGAGCAAGTAATATTTTACATTTTTATTTTTTTCTGCCAAATTAAATACAACATAGAACTGAAAATTTGAGAGCGTGCTCGACAAACGTTCGAAAAATTTTTGAGAAAATAATTCTATTGCCAAAGCTTTGTACAAACCATTTCAACGACAGTCATTTCCCGACTTAAAAATATTTTATTTGTGTACCGTTTTAGAAGCAGCAGGGGTGTACGCATTCTGAAGGTTGACACAAAAATGCTGATTAATACTATCAAATATAACATCAACGAGATGCAGGAAAAATTGAAAACGTTCAAATTAGAGGGATAAAAAAAAAGATCTGAGTCGAATCTTTGGTAAAATTTCATTGATCTATTCGCAATGGTTGTTCAGCAGGGTGTCTCAAAAGGGACGCAAAAAAAACTAATCTCTTCAAGAATTTGATAGAAAAAAATCGAAGCTGCGAGTTTAATGTTACAAAATGAAATGTCGACTCGACTGTCTGGCTCCTGCCTATGGACTAAGCTGTGAAAAGCTGCTCTACAGTTGGAGGCACCCTGTTTTACATCACGGAGTGTCAGCCAGATGAAATTAGACGGAATAATAGCAGATTGCAGTGCCTTTCCAATACAGCAAAGGGCATCCAAATAATTCTTACCGTTTTGTTTTGGATGGATTTCGGAAAAATGGTCAATGTCTCAAATTTAATGAACATTTTGGGAGTTTTCAATTTTTCGATTGAAGCACTTCAAAAATGGATAAGCATGATGTTGTTCCTTTGATTTCGGTCTCCCAAGGAATTCATATTTTTTCAGCAGTGTTAAGCTTTTCACTGCGTGAAAATTTCATATTATACCTACTTTTTTGTCGTTTCTGTGTCTGCCATTTCGAAGTAAATGGGCAATACGAGATTTAGATTTTGAAGGGACTATGTTTACTTGATAGCGTCTAGTTTACTTGGTAGAGGCTTTTTTTTGCAAATCCGTGAAAAATTCTAGGACGTGACAATGTAGCGTCATGACTATTGTATTGGTTTCAGGAAGACAAGTACACGAATGTTTTAAAGAGTTTTCCACAAATGAATTAGTTAATTGACGTCATATACGATATTATTGCAAAAAAATTATTAAAAATTTTCCCTATCGATTTCTGTCTTTACTGATAAAAAGCCTATATAATGCACCTCGTACGTGAGTTTAAGCCTCGGAAAGAAAAACTATGCTCATGCAAATAATCAAAAATCTGAGTAAGTGGCCACCTTTTTACTCAGATTGACGATGATAGGACAACAACTTGGAAAAAGGAAATGCTGGCTCGTGACGTATGGTCATCTCCTGTTTACGTATTTTGATTTTTTTGCATTCATCCGAGACTCATTTGAAAATGAATAAAGTGTAGTTAAGGACTTCAGCGAATCGTATAACGTATAATTAAGTTCTCTACAGGCATATTTTTTTAAATAATAGCGCAATTAGAAATCTCGGTTACTGTAGACGATTGTGTGCCTTTACTCCAAGTGTCCCATTACCTCAAGTGTTTTATTAACCCAAGTGTCCTGTTACTCTAGGTGTCCCGTTACCCCAAGTGCCTTGATACTCTAAGTGTCCCCATACTCCAAGTAATGCTATGAATCCATTTACACCAAGTAATGCAATTTTTTTGCAAAAATGGTGTCCCGTTACTCCAAGAATGCTATATGAATCTTCTTAAGTTCACCGTATTTTACTGTAACAAATTGAACAAAAGCTTAAGCAAAACACAGAAACGAAAGAAAAAGGAAATACAAAGAAAAGTAAATGATAAAAAACAACATGAACACAAATGAAAACATAAACAAAGACACAGAAATTAAAAAAATACAAGGAAGAATAACAGTTAAGAAGAAGAAATAGATGGGGAAAAAACGGACACAAAGAAAACGGAAGTAAAATGAAACAAAGAAAAACTGTTTGGTGCTGAAACAGCTGGCGCTGTAATGGCTGGTGCCAAAGTGGCCGGCACTGAAATAGCTGGTGCCAGAACGGTCAGTGATAAAATGACCCAGCACTGAAATGGCTGGCGCCCAAACGGCGGTGCCGAAACGTGCCCATCCGTACTTCGCATGACCCTTACATTAGTCTCCTTTCAGGGAATTAGTTGTACAATGATGAAAATTGAGAACCAATAATATATGCTCGGGTCAGTAGTTTGATTATGTAACTTTTCAAAAAAATGGATCACCCTGATTTTTTGATGCAACATGAGTGCAGGGAATTACTCATAGTTTCTCCTGTAGCGCACTTCGCAATATACCTTTTTTATACATGATAGCTATTTGGACATGCTATCGAACAATGTGTATTGTGTTTGCACCATTTGCGCACTATATTTGCATCACAGTGTAAACGGTAACAAATTATTTTGTCAGTAAGATTCGGAATATTGTCGTAATCTTTTCAACGGTGTTCTCTATAATCTTGCCGTTTAGTGGAAAGCAAAGTGAAGTGGATGGACTATAAGGTGGTGCGTACTAGTTGGTGGGAAGCCAAGGGATGTAAAAGCGGTAGAAATTTTGAGCAATAAATAATTTCAAATCAAATCAAATCATTTTATTTATCGCTTCTGGTGAAAAGAAATTAATAATAATAATAATAATAATAATAATAATAATAATAATAATAATAATAATAATAATAATAATAATAATAATAATAATAATAATAATAATAATAATAATAATAATAATAATAATAATAATAATAATAATAATAATAATAATAATAATAATAATAATAATAATAATAATAATAATAATAATAATAATAATAATAATAATAATAATAATAATAATAATAATAATAATAATAATAATAATAATAATAATAATGATAATAATAATAATAATAATAATAATAATAATAATAATAATACAATAAAAGAAACGGAAAATAATTGTTAATAAAAAATGCAAAACGAATCAATAAATGAATGAATTACTGGAAACAACAGGGCGCACGAGTCTTGTGACATCATTTAACACGCACCCCTAAGTAATTTCTAAAATCTAAAAACTTTATTTTATGATGAAAAATGTCCAAACTAGGTGATGACACAACTTCATGTGACAATTGGTTCTAAATTTCGATATACCGGTTAGCAAAATCAAATTTATTGGTGTTTAAACGACAATTAAATAATAATTTTTAGTCATTTGTACGAAGTGTTGTTTTCATTGAAGGTGAAGAAATAATTTAATTTTAAGGGATAAAATCCTCTAATTATTTGAAACATCATGCATAAGGCGACGAAGTTCAAGGCGTGGCAGATTAAGCTGAACTAAGTGCTCATCATAAGAAAAGCCACTATTATAACCGAAAATTTTGCGGGTAAACTTTTTTTGTACGTTTTCAAGTTGGTTAATATCACGGGAATAGAATGGATCCCAAACCGTAGAGCAGTACTCAACAATTGGTCAGACGTAAGAAACTAATGCTTTGCTAAGAAGGATTTTGTCTTCCGAGAAGAATGATTTTAAAATTAGATTAGCTCTACTATGTGCTTTTTAAGTTAGATGGTTGTAATGATCCTTAGATTGTAAGTTAGGAGAAATAAGAACGCCTAAATCTTTAATGTGGGCTTCATTCACAAATAGATCATGATCGAGTAATGTATAAACATTTTTTGGATTGTTATTTCCAAGGTGTAATATACAACACTTTTCAGTTGAGATTACCAACTGCCAAAATTTAGACCAGTCAGAAGTTATGTTTAAATCTGTTTGAAAATTAAATCGATCTGTGGAATAGCTGAAAATTTTTACATCATCAGCAAATAAATAAGCTTCACTACATAATGGTCGCATAGGTCATTGATAAAAAGCAAAAATAGCGTCGGATCCAAAACACTGCCCTGTGAAACTCCACTGGTGACAGAAGAGCGCTAAGAAAGAGCGCTACGAATTTGGACCTATTGGGTTCTGTTTTGGAGAAAGACGTAAATCCAATTATAGAGCAGTCCTGAAATACAATAACATTTTTCACAAAATTATTTCACAAAATTATTTAAAAAAGTCAAATCATCTGCATTTTGTCATAATTTTGTAATAAATTTTTATTGTCAATTATTCCTAAAATCAGCTATAGATCTAATGAGAATAGTTCTACGTTAGTTACCGTCTAATGTTCATTACATTTCATTTAAATTACAAAATAAAAGCTTCAAATTTGAGTTGAGAATTTTCATCATTTTATGAAAACCTTTTTCTGTAAAAAACTGCAACAACTTTTGAACACCTGCTTTTCCTGTTGTCTTAATAAACGTGCCTGTCAGAGGAAGTTTTAGTGTAACAATGTATAAATTATTCAGACGAGCTATTGCACCATAGAGTCAAATTGGCATTTTGAAATACTTATGAAATGGTTAGCTGCAAAATGATCATTTTAATTTAATTGTAATTTTAAAAATTAATAGCATTCTTGGACTAACAGGACATTTGGAGTGACAGGACACCTATGGTTTAAGTTCTTCCAGATCATTCACAAGATTAGGAAAGTAGAATATAACCGTGATGTTTCATACAAAGGAATGATTTAGCACGCAACTAAATCTACTCTTACCAAGGCCAAATCTTCGGACAAAACTGAGGCGATTTATACAGTCTTTAGCACGAATTTGGCCTAGTCCTCGTTGGATTTCGAATCCTCTTTAAAAACATTTCACGATTTCAGCACGCCGTTTGACCACAACTATAGTCAGCAGCGTTTAGGAATTAAGCCTAAAGATCAATTTGGCATGGGGGGCAAGTGAAGTACACGCCTAACTCAGGACACATCTTCGTTAATGGACAACGTCAGACAATAAACATGGAGAGTCAAATAAGGCTTCTCAAAATCATATCATTCCTCGTTTTAGCAAAAACAGGAATATAACATCTACTATAACCATGTCTGTACAACAGGTCGGTTAGGCGACACCGTAACTGGTAGCACGTTCATATCAAAATGAACACAGTCAGAAACAGGAAGGCAAATATGAAAATCTGACCGAAAAAATTCAATGGCAGTTGTAAATTTATAATTCCATCTGCGTTTCTGGAAAACTAGACAATTTTTATAAATAATAGCCGATCAAATTCGTATGGGGAAATTTTTTTTTCGTCCAATCTCTCGAGAATTTGGCGCCAATAAATAGTTTCGAAAACTAATCTAACGCAGTTTTTCTCCCCGTCGTCTTTTCATTTGGTGAAAAATCACAAAAAATCGAATCTTTAGCTTCTAGCTGGTCATAAACAAAATATGTCTTTCTCTTTTCTCTTATCATCCGTTTCAACTCGAAAAAAACGTTATTTGCTGGCGGCATTTTCGTCCCATTATAAAAGAACGCTGCTCACAAAAACCTCAACTTCGATAGAAAACTCTAAATCAACCATCACTGTCAAGCGTTCGTAAAACAACTCTGATAATCGGACTTTGTCTAACTTTCCGCTTATAGCACAAGGCTTACCGAAAATAATTGAATGACATCATCGATTCAAAAGTTCATTGGCTTAGTGGTTGCGTGATCTGTTGATTATTAAATCCGTACATTTGTTGTGCTTTTTCAGAGTGAGCATATAAGAAAGCTGGTCCAGGTTCAAAATGCTTTGATTCAATTACGCCGGAAGAAACTACAGTCATAAAAAAATAAACGAATGACAGTATTTTAGTTAAGAAGAAAATATTATACTTGCATTCGGTTTGGGACTGGATGAACTTGGGATCTCTTCTAATGTGTCTTTGTCTTATTTGATGGATTCAGAATACATTATTTTTTACTACAAGACCGTGCGGCAACCAAATCTGCTCATTCTTTTGTTTTGGTGCTCACTAGTAGCGAAAGTAGGACACTAGAATGCAGAAATCGTGAAACTTTTGAAAGGAAGGTCCCTTCACATCTTGGAAAACCAAAAAGTCCGGATCAATAATCCCTAGTATTTAAATGTTCTAAAGACCTATCGAATACCATCATTAATTGTTATCTTCGTCCGAAAAACTGGTAAGCAATAGAAAATGATTTCCTTGTTGTGGCAAGAGCAGCGACAAGAAAAAGCTAGGTTGAAGAGCCCAAATTCAGCGGGGCAACATCTTGCTATCCATACTTGACTTTGAATGAATTGTACCAACACCAGAATGAATTCGACCCGGGTTAATGGAGAAAATTATCAGACTGTCTGTCCGTCTCTGATGGATGAGAAAGTTTTTCTCATCGATTACAGTAACAGGCTTCTTATTTTATCGAATTGAAATTACTTTCACCGACTCGCTGCAACTGCCATCTCAAAATAAGTAGAAGATTTCTCGGAGGTCATAAGCTGTCCTTTTCGGAGAGGGGTAACATAATATATCCAAAAAGCATTTGTCAGGGGGAATCGATTTGTGCGAAGTTTGTGATTTATTTATTATTTTCTGATCTGACAATAGTGCTTAAGTCAGATTATACTTTCTCGGATGTAGGGCTCCCTTCACGGATTTTTAAGACAATATCTACTTTATCCAAGTAAAACATTATCCCCAAGTTTTAATGTAGCTACTTTGATGAAATCCTGTGCATTATGTTGGCCAGATAACTTGACACATCATAGCATCAAGCCCGAATGAAAAAAATCAGCTAAGGCTGACGAATCAGAAAAAATTCCAACCAGTCGACTGATAAAAAACACCTCTTCTTCTAAGAGTCGAATGGCGAAAAGTGGGCTAGGGGCATATGGCGGGCTAAAGTGTATAAAAAATGGAGGGACAAATCGTGGGCTGTTTGGCCGGCCAAACTCGCGGCAGCATGCGGGCTAAATCCTGGGGCAGCATGCGGGCAAAATCTTGGGTCAAATCTCGAGACAGATGACGGGCTAAAGTCAGGGTAAAATCGCAGGTTGGAAGCGGTGTGAAATTGGAGCTAAATGGCAGGTTAAAATCTTGTGGCAAAATGCGAGACCACGTGGGGCTAAATGGCAGACTAAACAAAGGATAGGCCGATACCGTGTGACGAAAGGTGGGCTAGGTTAAATTGTGGCATTTTTTGGTGAAAATTTAGCCTACGAAATAGCCTTGCACAGTGATGGGTACAGGGAAAATATGTTTCAAGGACAAATTGATAAATTTACTGGAACACGTAGATCTTCTAGACGAAGTGATGGATGAAGATTTAGAAGATCAAGTTGATACACCTTTAACTAGAAATAGAAAAGATCCGTTCAAAATGTACGACGATATGGAGTTCGAATCAGGATATTGATTATGATAACAGTGATTGATATGGTTTCCCATCGACTATCACACTGTACCAACAGAAAAAATGCATTAAACCCTGTAAGCTAGAGTATTTGAGTTCTGATCATCACCAAGTTAATCTGCTGTATTTTCCTTTCTCTTTGTTACACAATACACCCATCAGTCTCTGAGATACAGTTATCTACCGTGGACCCTTGTTTATTGGCGTCGATTTTGCATATCTAATAATCATATAGTACATACGACGATAATTATCGACATCTTACTGTAGAAATGCTTTGCAGTCAATGAATGTTTGCTCTTCGAAGTAATCACATGTTGTACAATGTATTCCACAAGGGGCTCATTATAAATATATATGCTTCCCACCCCACTAACACTGTCCACACCATATGCATTCTGCCGACATTGTGGAAAATACTTTAACCCAGCATGTGAGCGCATATTTTGCTGAGCTAGTTGACTCTGACCCTACCCTGCCTCACTTTCCACCTACGGTGATGTGGCAATTCTCGGGCTAAACAGTGGAAAATTGCTGGGCTAAATCGCAGGATGAATCGAGGGGAAAATGCCGGGCTAAATCGTGGGGCAAATGGTTGGCTAAAGTCTGGGACAAATTACTGGGCAAACCTAAGGGCAATTCGTGGGCTAAATCTAGGGCTAAATGGTGGGCCAACTCTCGATCGAAGGCTAAACTGCGGGCTAAATAATGAGATAGTTGGCCAACCATCTCGTCCCAGGCTGTCTCTAGGCTGCCCTTCCTTTCGTCATTCGGGCCTAATCTATTAGAGTGAAATTTTCAGTAGAAAAATTTTTCTTGTGGTTACCTAGGAAATTCCAAAGAATCGGAGCATTGAAACAAAGATTATGGAACAAACCGTCCGATTGTTTTTTTGTGGAACATCCTGCATTGGGGCCTGAATTTAGGTCCGATCGATGAGCTCGAAATACGGGCTTCGGGCCGGGTTCGGGCTGTCTGAAAAAATTTTCGGGCTGGGCCGCGCCGTCTGTTCTTTATAAAATGCTTCCAATAAGTAGAAAAGTGACACAAATCAGAACTGTCGTCTGAATCGCTTACATAGAGCTCTTACAGTAAAATTTATCATTCGAAAAAATGTTGAAGGTTAGGTTAGTATGCTTACAAACTTAAAGTCCAGTTTATCAGAAAATCGTGAAAATCTGAAATATTACTTGCTTTCCACTTTTATTTTTTAGAAGCATTTCAAGATAAACAGACCATAATTTTCAAAACCCCCAAAAAACCCAAGAAAGCCCGAAAAATTTTGATGTGCAAGTTATAGTTTTTGATTATGTTCGTTGTGATTACTGCATCGAATAAATTTTATCCATGACACCTACTTTTTTCAGTGTATCTGAAAAAACCGAAAGATTTTCGATTTTTCAATTTTTTCTAAATCAAAAGCCATGGAGAAAGTAGACAAAGCTCGGCCCGATCAACTATGCTCTTTACTCACACTCTTTCTTCTCTGCTTCCGTTTTTTGCCCTACCAAATGAAATTGCATTTACACAAAATTTTAAGACACGATTGTGGGAAGGAGAGAATTCAACTGAGTTGTGATAAGTAAAAAAACTAACCTTACCAGCAAATCACATATTTGGTGTAAGTTTATGCACTGGGAACGATGTCTCATTTTTAAAATGTATCAAGTTTTGATCCTCTCACAATAGATGTCGCAATTATCAGAAAATAATTATAATATCGTATCCATACTCCAGATTCTGCGACCGTCTAGAAGTACATGAATTTCTGTAATTTTGTCAGCAGATACGGGACATCGTAAACTATCTATTGAATAGATAATTTTTTTGGTGCTTCTGAGCTTTAGCGGTAAGTATGATGATTTTTGTGAAAACAATAACAATTTTCGCTCTCAAAATTTGATGTTTCGAGCACCACCGTATTCTTAATACATAGTTTACACTAATGAATCTTATGGTAAATTGTGACCCATCGATTGGCCCCATATTGGGTAAGTTTTCAGAACACGATGTCTGACGTAGCCAAACTTGCAAAGTTGAAATAACTGTACGTAAAAAATCGGAAAGGTCGAAAACTGTCAATTTTTTTTACTGCAGCTATGCGAGTTTTGATTTTCAGACGAAATGAATATCATATTCGTTCCTAGCGCACCAAGTTACACCAAATACGGGATTTTCAGGTAGGGTTAATCTCTCACTCAGCACGACTCTGTATGAGAAGCTGAATTTTCTCAGAAGGTGTGTCTTAAAATCGGACTTCGGGCTTTTTTCAATCGGGCTGGGCCTCACGGCTGAAACCTATTTCGGACCGGACCGGGTTCAGGCTTCTAAAAAAGTTTTCGGGCCGGGCCGGAAATTCTAAGCCCGATTCAGGCCCTACCGTGTATACACTAATACGCCATAATCAGATTTGAGGAAGTATCGTATCATAACCTCTGAATCGAAATAGGAAGTTTGTGAAGTGGTTGCCAGACATATCTTGGAAGTGCCAAATAACTTAAAATTTCCTCAAAATTTTCAGCTGCCAATAACAGATGCTCAACAGACGTTACCTTAGATTTAATAACCACCTGATAAATGCATGTGTCAAGCATTGACAAACTTACCGAGATATCGAATTCATGTGTAAATATTGATTTGGATCAAAATGATTATTGCTACGTCTCAATTGCTAGAACTGTACCTGAGTCGTTTCTGAATTCACGCCATGTAAAACTCCACTCTTCGTTCGTCACTGCCAAAACTTTTACGTATTTCTTCATCAATGGAATGCACATCAACAAAGTTTTTTGTATAATGAGCACACAAAATAAAACGAGCTAACAAAAAGCAAAATATTGATGAGAACATATGAACAGAAAACCACGATATTCATGCAAACTCTTCGGTTAGCGAATTCGACGATATGCCTCCATGACATATCTAAAAAGAAGAAATTTCAGTCTGTTTTTCTTGAAACGCTTGTAAATAGGTCCAGACTTTTACTATTTTCTACTGGGCTACATATTACACGGACTAAAAATTTGTGAGCATACTCAAACAAGTTTTAACAATTTTTTTGAGGGAAAAATTTTATGGTAAAAGCTTTGTGTAAAAGATTTCGACCATATCACTAATTTTTGTCATTTTCCGATAACACTTTTTAAAACCATACTATAATTGATACATATTATAATCCTGAAAGATGAGGGAATGCAAATAGGGTCAAGATGAACCATAATGACAATTTATAGAATATTAAATTTTTATGTCATGCTAATTATAATTTCATTTTAATTATAATTTTTATTATGATTATAATTATATATTTTTTAAATAAAATAATTATAATTTCATTTTTCAACCTTGAAGAGGTAAAGTATTTTTTATACGTCAATTCTCTAAATCCTCTCAGACCATCCCATTACCCCGACCGATTTTCGGACAGCTGATGTCTGAGAGGTTCGGATTTCCCTATGATGAGTTGAGAATTCACCATATCTCAAAATGCATTATTTTGGGTAGTTTCCTGCACTGAGTTTCATGGTATCATTGGTTTTTCTTGGAGATGAAAATGCACACGGCTGCAGCATGCTAAAATTCAAAAATTGATTATTTTGGCTCTTTTCAGTGGTCTTGCTAGGCAAGCAATGTTTCGGCATTGGAGTGATCTTATTAGATAAATGAAACTTCTCAGTAGCAATTGTTTATCCTCGTAATACATTTGTTACAATAGAATTACCAAAAAACTAATAGGTGTACTAATTGTTTACCAAAGGATCATTTTACATTTTACATAAAAGTTTGAACAGTCGAAAATGAGAAGCAATAAACAGAAAAATCTTGTTCAGGGTACTCGCGAGAGTCTATTCCCAAGTGAGCGATTCCTAACTGAGCAATTCTCTATGGAGTGATTCCCATGTGAGCAATTCCCCATTGAGCGAATTCCCAAATGAGCAAATTCTCAATTTGTTGCAGTGTGCTTCCCCCGATTTTCAGGATTTTATAATAGTTTGTCGATTTTGTTAAAACGCCTGCAAGTACAACACGTCGACCATGCCTGACCTGGCCCAGTGCGACAGTTACTATAGAAGATGAATTTTGTGATTTAGGTTGAGTGAATTTTATTGATTATCCTCGCCCATCTCGTCTCCTATATTTTAACTATTATTTCGCCTGTACATTATTGGCCTTGCCTTTATACTAGTAAGACGTTAGGTTTTTGAAAGGGTGGATTTATAGCTAAGTTTTATAAATAAATATTTAGTTAGAAAATCGTTTTTAATGGGGCTTTAAAGTGTGTTATCTTGCCTGGCTAGTTTTAGGCCCAAATTACAGAAAGTGGGTTAAACATGGGTAAGAGTAAGAGTTAAATGGCGGGTAAAATCGTAGGTAAATAAAAGTCGAGTAAAATCTCAGGTAGAATCGTAGGTAAATAAAAGTCGAGTAAAATCTCGGGTAGAATCGTAGGTTAAGGCTGGGTAAAAATCAGGTAGAATCGCGGGTAAGATCCTGGGTTAAAGACGGGTAAAATCGTCCATAGAAAAAAATAACCCATGATTTTACCCATATCGAGATTACAGAAGGTGGGTAAGGTAAAAGTTGGGTAAAAAGTTGGTGAAAAAGACATGAAAATAACCTATGATTTTATTCTGCTATTAGCAGGGTTATATTGACAAGAATTTTATATTTTTCGCATATCGCTCGGATTTGATTGGTTCTTTGCATGTCGTCGATGTGTTGCAGGTTAAACTGAATCTGATGTTAGTAATTGCAATGACCAGAAGTACGAAAATTCAGATTTTTCAGAAATTCAATGATCATCATTGTACAAATTTCAGTACAACAGCATCAGCATAAAGTTGTGATACCAGTGGGTTATTGTCTAAGAACACTTTTTGGAGCTACACTATTACTTGATAGTGCAACGATTTTGAAACACATCTTTTGTTTTTCAAACTCTGTTGAGATGAATCAACAGGGTTTTTACATCAATATTTTGATATGTGAATCTGATAAAAATTGTGGCTTTTGATGAAAACGTTTGAAGCTTGAATAATCTTCCAGAAAATTCTCCTTAGGCTCAAAAAAACAATGACTCCTACGGTCTTTGAGTTGATGAACAAATACCATCTATACTATAACAACTGAAATGCACTATAGTCTGTTTTTATAGAATGTTTTTAAATCGAAAAATTAACACAGTCTTTAAAATCGTTTGCACTAAGTCTTTGCTGAAGAATTTTTTACTCAAACATTCTTGCCAAGTTTTACAAATTTTCAGTCTTAAATGACATATTGCTTAGCAGAAAATCTTAATAAAATAAAATATGGCTTGTTTTATGGTATTAGAAGTAGCAATCAAAAAACACAGTGAGTTCATCACTCTGGCGCATGGTGAATTCTAAATAGTGATTATCAAGCAAACCAATACCCTTTACGCTCACAGTAATCCTGTCAGAAAATTCCCTTGTGTGAATTTTATTCCTGCACACAATACAGTAAAGCATAATAATTATTTAAGGATAGCTACAGTTACAGGAGCAAGAGCAGATGGCTCATATAATCAGGGAAGTAATGCATAATCATGAGAGCTATTGCTTAGAACTGTAAGAAATGTTTCATTGTGAGATATCCACATTTTAGTTTTTGGGATACCCTGTTCATATGACTAAAGACAAGCTCACCATGAAAAACATATATAAAAATGATGGGTTGGGTAACCCGCCACTTACCTACGCTCTGTAATACGAAAATTAAAAAAGTCAAATAAATTTCCAAGTTAAACATGGGTAAAATCATGGGTAAAATCGCAAGTAAAACTTCGGGTTAAAGATGGGTAGAATCAGGGGTAAAATAGAAGGTAAAAGGCGGGTAAAATGGCGGGTTAAACATGGGTTATGTTACCCGAGATTTTACTTTTACCTTACTTTTATTTTACCCACGTTCTGTAATTTGGGCCTTAGTCAGGTATTTTTTTGGGTAAGTAGTATTCTTGTACTGGACTTCTCGCCCCTGAGTGAAAAGTCATTCCATGGTTAAGGGCAGGTGCAGGGAAGCACTGGTGTTAAGGTCAATCCCTGGCTATCTCTCTTGCACAACAAATCCCCTTACCGATTTACCTTTCTTCCTCCAACCCCACGAATCAAGGTGGCAAGAAATCGGTTAACGCCGCCCAAAGACCAATCCAATTTTTACGTCTGGCTCGCCTGTTGCAACCCTAAGATGCACCACTCAATTTTTGGACTGATTTTCGTCCGTTTTTTGCTCCTATTTCATTCAATTTTGGCCCATTTCTTCTCAATTTTTCTGTCAATTTTCAACAGTTTTCCCCACCACCTTCTCTAATGATGGTGCTATCACTTACAATTAACATCGCAATGAGACCGACGTCAGCAACGCCAATATTTCTGATGGCCGGAATGACTTCCTCATATAATCCTTATTTATTTCAGCCCAATCTGGCACAGCCAGTTTTTAATGCTTTTTCAAATGCCCCCCCCCCCATCTTCCTATAGAAGCGCGCCCCTTTGCTGCCCATTCCGTGACGTCAGCAAGGGACACCACGCCTCACAACACTCCGTAAAGAGGCGGGATGACATCAGAAATGGGTGCTCATCATAGAAATGATTTCCCACACTGCGTGTTGACATCAGCAACAACCATTCATCACCAAACCGATTTTCACTGAGGTGCATTGACGTCAGCAAGCAGGGCTCAACTTCAGACAACTTCCAACCGAGGTGCTCTGACGTCAGCAATGGGCGCCCATCACCAGAATGTTTTTAAATTAGGTGCCGCCATATCAACAATGGATGACTGCCACCAAAACGACTTCCCGCAGGGTGTGATGGCATCAGCAAGAGGCGCTGACCACCAAAATGTTTTCCAACAAGGCGCATTGATGTCAGCAAGGTGCATGAACCATCAGAACGCTTTTCCAAGAGGTGCTGCGACGTCAGCAAAAGATGCTCATCATCAAATTTTGCCCTGCCAAAACCCCATTTGTGCTAAATCAACAATCCAAAAAATGCCGCCTTGAGTGATGCAAGAAAAATCCAAATCCACAACAAATTTGCCCCGGATGACTACTGCCATGGTATTGACTGGATCGATTATGTCACTACAAGCAACATCGCCTGCCTGTTCAAATGAAAATAGAAATCCGCCATTTCCATGTGCCACCCAACAACTGCAAGATGTTTTGACATCAGCAAGGAGCACCAGCTTTCAATATTCCTTCCTGCAGGTTGCGATGATGTCAACAATGGACACACCCCAACTGCTGGCTCTGCCGATGATTCAAGCTGCATCTTTGAGTTTGAGCCGAACTATAAGCTTGGTGTCCCACACAACCCATGATGCTGACGCATCAGCTAAACAAGCACTTCTGCATGCCATGCTGTCTCATGCATCCAACTGCAATTGTCAACAATCGAGCTCGGCTACTGATAACGATTTGCAATGCCAACCCTGCAATGAGCAAGTTATTGACAGCATCACCAATGCATGCGCACTCAATTGGAAAACTTTCGATGCAAGGCTAGAGATGTGCTCGATCAAATGACCACTGCCACAACAAGATTGATGAACAATGCTCCTATAACCCATACAATTGATCAGGTAGTTGGTACAGTAAGAGATCTAGTTAATACCCTTGATGCAAAATATGCACATGAGCTTGAACAAATGAGGCAACAGCAAACCACTGTTTTGACTGCACTTCTCAAAAAACTAGATGTAATGATTCACAGACCCCTGATTCACAGACCACTGCTGCTTGATTCTAGGTTTTCTTGCCATGAGGCGCATGAGATTTACCTTACCGCTGATTCCCATAGAGATGCAGAGCCGGCTCTCAACTGCTCATGACTGCAACCATGTGTGAAATCAATAGGGCCCTGTATAGCTGTGCATGAAAATCGTAATTCAAATTATAATAAAGCCAGGCTACTGGATGGTGAAGCTGGCAATGTAGCCACTTTTCATGGACCACCTGCGCCAGCACATTCTTTTGGATTTTCAGACTATCTGCCTCAGAACTATTATGATCAAAGTCACCCGATCCATGAAACAAGATGTTCATCACATCCCAAAGATGACAGCCAAATCAAGATGATCATCAACAATATGAACCTGCTCATCATCGAGGCTTCGACAAAGAACAAACAACTCAGCTTTTTCATCCACCTCGAAAACGAATTTGGCTATGATGCATCCAACCATATCAAGATGAGTACGTACACTCCACTGTCTCATGCGGGATGCCCCCAGCAATATGATCTAAGATGTCAATCAATATGACGAAGCCAAACATCTGCTCATGTTCCAACTTGCCCCCAATTGCAACAGAATGACGCTCGAACGCAAATTAGCCACAATTGCCCCCAAAGCTGGAGAAGAGCCTGCCACTTTCCTAAGCCAGGTATTGACTTATGTGCAACTTCTTTACCAAAATAAAGATCAAATTTTTCAGCACCAAACAATCATCAAAATTTTTCTAACTAAAATGCCACTTTTCTATCAAATCACTATTGGTAAAGAAGCAGAGAATTTCAAGAATGTCCAACAACTGGCCGCAGCTATCACCAAAGCTCGTGATATGCTCAATGCTACAAAAGGGGAGATTGGCACTATTGACCAACTGATTAAGGTGAATTGGGTGGCTTCAGAAGCCATGACTCCACTTTCCTCGCCTCAACCAACTAGATGTTTGGAATGCCATTGTAGTGGTGAATGTCAATTTAAGTAGCGGATCTCTAATGGATAAAACCGTCGTCCTTCTACAAAAGATACTCGATTGTATAGATGAACAAGAAGAAAGAATATCTCGCTTCTTGATGCTGCCTAACAGAAAAGACAACTATGAACGCCAAAATCGTGACACATTCCGAAGCTGCAACCAATCTCATGACCAATATAATAGACCAACCAATCATGACCACAATTTGTTTACGCCGACCCAGTTTTCTAGTATGTGGTGTGATGCCCATAAAACAGGTTTACACAATACAGAGGACTGTATCTGGCTCAAACAAATGAACTAACAGTATCGAAAGTACAACAAAAATCCCAATCGACGAATGGTGCCTCACAACAACAATCCCATTGTCAATTTCAACAATCATGCCTTCAACAATGATGTTTGAACAACAGACAAATGGAGACACAATCACAGACAATACTACAATTGTGATTGTCACACTGTAATGCCATGTTTCAACACCACTGCGCCTCCATTGCTGCTTGAACAACACTTCTATGGATTGCAGACTCCACTAAGGAGTGCTGCCGATACCACAGCCCACTCATCAAATGCTGCTGCTTCCTCCCAATTGACACCTGCTGCCAATATGGTCGCTGCATCACCCAGGACTCCCAATATTGCTGCCAGTGTTGCGCCCTGCATAGTTGGCTGGGATTCTATGGAACCTCAAGGTCAACTTCCTTGGGTTTTTCGCCCCGCTATTTGCAATGTCAATGAAGTTCCACCAGCTACTGATGCTTTGAGAAAATATACCCAAACAAACGCCTTCCATATTCCTGTCAAAATCAGCAGCATCAACACCAATGCTCTAATTGACACTGGTGCCCAATGCTCCATCACTTTGTCCGGCCTAATGAAACATGCCTTCAACAACAAAATGCTGACTCTGCCTGTTTGTGGGCAGATCAGAGTGGCTGACAGCACCATCATACAAGCTCACAGACCTGTCATTGTAAACATAGAATCCAAGTTCAGCAACTATCTGGTCAAATGTGTTGTCCTCAACAATGATACACAAGATCAATTCATCTGACTTCCTTGCGCATCCTGAAATCAATGCTGTGCTCAATTTCAAAGATGAGTTCATCGAAATTGGAAACATATGCTTGCTGCCGCAAATTACTGAAAATGCACCTCCCCCTAACACCAAACAATTGCCGCAGCCACAATGTACCACGCCACTGCAGCCAGCATCAGTAATGAGTTACAAAATTTTGTTGTAATTATTTTGTAAATACTGGCCCCAATTCTTTACATTTTCTTGGTCCACAAATTTCTCACCTTTCTATAAATTTGAGTGGTGCCAACTGACTGCCATCCTTGTCCTAGCTGATTGCAGGGGCAGTCAAGGTGCTCAGCCTACTTTCTTTAATGTTTGCCATGTCTCCCAGTCCTATAGTTTGTTACACATAAACACCACCACACAGGGCATGCATCTTGAACTGCCAAAAGTGGGTCAAGTCCTGGTTGTTGGCTCTATTATGTGTAATTCTTCAATTCCTTCTTTGACATAATATTTTTCAGACTTCTGAGTGCAAGTTTTTTTTGGTTGGGATGACCGCCTGGATTTTTGAACTTTCACCAACTATTTTTCTTTCTACTATAATTTCTTTTATTTCTTCATTATTCTGTTATGCAACCCTGCATAAATTGTTTGCTGATGCTGACTGCCTACGATGGACGATTTTATTTCAACTATTTTTGCATGCATATTTTCATTTTTCCCTTTCTTTATATATGCATGTTTTCACTTGCCCTGTAACCTTGGGTTCCCATTCAACCCATCCTCGTCACAGCCGCAAACAGCAAGATCAGTGGTCAGCTGCCGTGACTTTCGCCCATGGCCTAGCTCTAGCAATTTCTGATGCCATGGTTCACCATTGCCTTAATTGGTGCCATACACTTTCTTCTCGACGCCTCACTCAAGTGGGATGTTTGAAAATGGCAAGACCACCCCAGTCTTGGTGAATTTCATGCCCAATGTGCTGCCCCTGAGTGAGAATATAATTTTTACAATTTTTCAATCTATTTCAGATCAAAAATTTTCTTTTTATTCTCAAATCAAAAATCCAGCTTTCATTCCATTACTGTGTGCGAAAGCCACCCCATAGTTCCCTTCTATGGTGTCCCACCACTATTCTAAATTTTTGAATGCACTCTATTTTTGGTGTGACTACAGAGCTGGCTCGAGCTTTCGGCTTCTTTGCTGACTGTTCCCACCACTTTTGGCCTATGACAGTTTGAACTCTGATGATTGATTTGACCCACAACAGTTTATCGGGCACAAATTTTTGTGACTGACTGATTGTTCTTCGAGAAGCTTTGTGAGTTTCTGTCTCAGTCACCCACTACTTCCACATCCTCAATTTTATTCGCCATGCATCTACCACTGCTCAGACCCAATCCTGTGACAGTTGAACACCACTTGTAACCGAAATTTGATTTGACACCCATATGAAAAAAGGGGTCAGCAACATAGAGCGGACCACAGTGTGGTTTTCCAAAAAATTTCCTTTTCATTTCAAAAACTATCCTTATCATTGGCCTGAATTCACTATATCAATATAGCCTTTACATCGCCCCAAATATTTTCATCTGTTTACTGTAGTATACTTGCTTTTCTCACTGTTTTCCTGTACATATTTTTTCATTTGCTCGTTTATTTAGTATAAATGATCATCTTGAATGGCAACCCTGTTTGATGGATGCTCACCCAATTGCAGCATTCAACAACAATGTTCAACTCAGCTGGCTCTGCCATGGATGTTTAACTCCCGCTGGCACAGCCTCTTGGTTTTCATCGCCAATCACTTTTCCCACTACAACTTTCTCATCTACCCCAGAATGTTCTACCACAAGCCACCACCGATTGTTTGTCCTTTTTTGCCATCATTTTGCCCGAAGGTAGTGGCTGGCTTCACCCTCCCATCCGCATGGACTCCTATGCCGGTGCGCTCCAGTATATCAGTGCGGACAGAGTGATGATTCAGGCTGCGGTGTTGCTGATGTATTTCGGCCTCCCTAATTGTGGTAGGCTGCCCCAGTGACAGCCTGTTACGGCCGAGTCCCTCCCCTTGCCAGTTTTGTTTGTCCATGTGATGATCACTTAGGGTGATCTACCGCAAGGGGGGAGGGGTGTTGTAGTGTGTTCCCACCAATTTTCAGGATTTTGTACTAGTTTGTCGATTTTGTAAAAACGCCCACAAGTAAAACACATCGACCATGCCTGACCTGGCCCAGTGTGACAGTTACTGTAGAAGATGAATTTTGTGATTTAGGTTGAGTGAATTTTATTGATTCTTCTTGCGCGTCCCGTCTCCTATATTATAACTATTATTTTGCCTGTACATTATTCGCCTTGCCTTTATATTAGTAGTACATCAGATTTTTGGAAGGGGTGATTTATAAGTGAGCTTTATAAATAAATATTTAGTTTGAAAATCGTTTTATTTGGGTCTGAAAAGTGTATTACCTTGCCTGGCTAGTTTCAGTCAGGCATTTTTTTGGGTAAGTGGTATTCTTGTACTAGACTTCTCGCCCCTGAGTGAAGAGTCATTCCAAGGTTTAGGGCAGGTGCAGGGAAGCACTGGTGTTAAGGTCAATCCCTGGTTATCTCCCTGCACAACAAATCCCCTTACCGATTTACCCTTCTTCCTCTGACCACATGGATCAAGGAGGCAAGAAATCAGTCAGAGCCGCCCAAAGACCAATCCTATTTTTAAAATATGACAAATTGAGTGATTCCAAAATGAGCGAATTCTCCATTGAGCGATTCTCATGAGAGCGATTCCCAATTGAGCATATTCCCACATGAGCGAATTCTCTATTGGGCGATTCCAAATGAGCAGTAGAGAATGCAATATTATTTTCTTCACATTTTTCTTCTTTACCTTACATTTTTCTTTGCATATATTTCTTTTTTATTTCGTTCTGTGTGTTGCGATTAAATTTTCATTTATGTTTGTTTTTGCATTTTTATCTCTTGCCTTTGCTTTCTTTCATTTTCTCTTTTCTTGTCATCTACTTTTTTCTTTTTTGCTCATGAAACAATACATTACAAGTTGTCATTTTTAATAAGCACTGTCTCCCGTGTAATTGTTATACAATTCGACACACTCAATTTCCTATTTAATTTTATCCTTAGCGATTTTTTATTCATTCTTATCTACTTTTCATTCTAAGTTTTTTGCTTTTACTTCTACATCTTCATCTTTTCTATTTTCCCTTCTGTTTCTTTTTTGTTATTTTTCACATTATTTTTCTTTCTTCCTTGCTGCTTTCTCTATTGTGCTTCATCCTTTTTTTTACTTTTTTCATGCGTTTTTCCCCTTTTTCTAATGCTTTTCCACCTATTTTCACATATTCTTAATGTCTCCATTTTTGTTGACATTTCCTTTCTCTTGCTCTTTTCTTTCTTCCTGTATTCTTTTGTTTATATTTTTATGAAGATTTTCACACTTACAACGATGAAAGACTCAAGCATGCCCAAATGTTCATCAATTATATGGCAGACAATGGTTATCTACTTGGAAATTTGCTCAATAGGGAATCGCTCAATTGAGAATTCGCTCATTTATGAGTTCGCTCAATTGGGAATCGCTCAATTGAGAACTTGCTCATTTTGGAATTCGCTCAATTGGGCATTGCTCACATGGGAATCGCTCACATGAGAATACCCTCTCCCGTGCACCTTCACCTATGGTATCGTGGATTTTTATCTTTCTATTCTTTAGTTCATACATTCATACAGTAGCTGTGAAAGTAACATCATCCTCATCGTGCACCAATACTGTTTTATGAATCTGGACAAATGCCCAACCAATAAAGTACTGAGAATATAGTATACGTCGTTCTGTGATTCCTAGAATGTAGTGGTTTTATGCATTTACTCTTACAAAATTCTTAGTTGTGGGCAAAAAAAAATTACAAAATTTTGTGTAAAAATTTTGTAAAAAACGTTATATTCTGGATGGGGTAGAGGTAAGCTTATAAATTAATAGTTGGTAAGAAAATCGTCTTATTTATGTCCTAAAGTGTGTTACCTAGTCTGGCCGGTTTTAGTCAGACTTTTCTAGAGTAGGTAAGTTTCCTGCTCTGGATTTCCGGCCCCTAGCTGAGGAGTCATTCCTGTTTTTGAGACAGGCGCAGGGAAGCACTGGCATTAAAGTCGAATCCTGGCTATCTCTTCTGTCAAACAATAACTCCTAAAAATTTTACCTTCTTCCTCCAAGCCCACGGATTAAGGAGAAAACAAATCGTTCTGAGCCCCAAGGCCAAGCTACTTTTTCAACTATAACATTCGTCAACCAGATCCAAACAGACCGACTGAGAATTTTCTTCAATAACCAAGTTAGGTATGGGTAAAAGCTCTACTTAAGTCAAAAAAGGATTGGTAATGAGTTATTTATTTGTTGTTGGCTTCTTTTCTGTCATGAAGGAATTAATTTTTTCCTACATTATAAAGTCGTTTACTCCGTAAAATTATGTGTCAAATAGACGCATTTTTCATCCTGATCCTACATCTGCCATACGAAAGTAGCAATGGACTACAGTCGAACAGACTTATTCGTCTGGAGTAAAAGGAATCTATTTGCGTAGGTAATATTTTCAACTTTCAATAAGCTTGAAGTCCGATATTTCTTGAGAATGGATGTAGCTGTACTGTAATCATTCATGATTATGACCAGACAAGACTTTGATTGAGTTTTTATCATTAGAAGGTAACCACTGTCGGAAAATGTGAGCATTACCGCAGTTTATTTGCCTTATTAAAACTAATGCACACTTGGAATAAAGAAACAGTCAGGGTAACCGGAATTGCGATGTCATTCTTTCAACATTAGTAGGGGTAGGGACACAGTCGGGGATAACGGCATGTTCAGGGTAATGGGATTGTGGGGTAAAAGAACAGTCGGGGTACATAAGAACAATCGACGAAAAATCAAAAGACGACAACATGTTTTAAATGGAAAATTGAACCAGTTATCCACATTTCTATTCTGCCTGAACTGCACCAACTAACCCTTATATCTGCTAGTCTTTGAGGTTCGAACAGAGTTCGAACTGACATCAAATATAGTCTCATCGTCGTTCCATTCGGCCTGTCGTTTGCCTCTTTCCGGTTCGTGGCATTTCGGTCTCTGAGGGTGTGAAGGTGAATAACTGATCAGGTGCATGGAACGAGTAAGTTTGGCATGGGCTTACCGGGCATATAGATCCAGGTTCTTTCATAATAATTGAAATCTGACAATTGAAATATAAATTCGGCTTGTCGGCATACTGTTGAAGAAATTAAAATTTTGCAATAGTTTTTAAAGTTAAATTTTCGGGTTACCTTGAAAACGTGAGATTCCTTTCCTGCAATTAAATCGTCGGCATACTCAATGTTTCCAAGAAGGTATTTGTCCTGGGCACATCTAGAAAAAGAACGTCCACTGAAAGGTGATAGAGAGGCGATTTAACTCAAACTGCGCGGCTAAATGTGCTTGAAATGGAGGTGGTTGCTGGTTAGTAGACACCATCTATGAAATCATTTGAAAACCACGCCTAACTTATGTTTGTAGCCTTTTATCTTTTAAAAATCTTTACAAAGCAGCTGTTTGGACAACATCGTTTGTTTTTAGGAAGGCATGTTTAAAGAAGAATGTAAAAAACGAAGAAAATTAAGATAAATATCAAGCTTTTCTATTTAGAGTCCGTCGACAATGAACAAAAGCTAGGCTCAGTTAAGCAGAATACTTTGGACATCAGGCAATTGGAACCTGATAATTTTTTTTTGTAACTGAAATACGCAAACAGATGCGTGTAAATATTTAGAAAAAAATTTTACTCTAGAACTTGTGGTGCGAAAATTTGTGAATGATAACTTGAGTAGGCTCACAAATTAGCTTTCATATTAATTTTGGTTAGGAAAGAAATTGCAAAAATATGAAATAGTACTTGCTTTCCAGTTTAATTATTTGTAAGCATTTCAAGATGAACAGATGATAGGTAGAAAGTTCTCTGACCATGTGAAGAACTATATTTTTCTTGAACTTTGGTCAGTAGTTCGCATTCTCACCCATCGGCATCGACCAAAACCGTCCTGCGCCCGGCTCCATCATCGACCGAACACGTGTGAACCATCATACAAAATGTGTCGACTAAAATGAACAGGAAGCCGTGAACAAATAAAGTAGTCCTGCATTATTTGCGAATTTTTCCGTCTTTCTGTTACTATTGACAATTTTTGATGTAGGTTTGGAGCTGGAAATCTCCTTTATTAAAAAAAATCGGAATTGGGATAAAATTGAAGCTCGATCTCCGGCCAGAAAAGTATTTGGCCTCTGTGCCAGACGTGGCTATGGAATCGCAAATCATACACAAGTTGGTAGGAAAGTCTGCAAAAATGGGTAGGAAAGTCTACATTTATTTCAGAGGTGTAACCAGAAACGGTCATGTAGTTTTTACATTCTGCAGCACAACGCCCTTCTGCCCTGAAAGGTACGTTTTGCTGTCGGATAAAGACAAAAAATTTGAAACGAATCTCTGATTATAATCTGTTTTGCCTGTTCTGTGTGGAAATAAAACTGATTAAGCTATAATCTCTTTTGTATAAAATTCTCATAAAATGAAAATTGACAAGAATTAGCACTTTTGTTGAAATCATTTACAGAAACTTTTTACTATGAAATCTTTCATTCAAAAAGTTGAGTATACTCACAGGTTTTCGGCACTATGTGACATAGGGTTTACCCGAAAATATTACTTGCTTTTCATCATTTTCATTATTTAGAAGCATATCAAGAAAAAAGACTACAATTATATACTTTTTTATTTGTTTCACTTCACGCACATGCTTTCTGTAGCATCACTCTCGACATTTTCAGTTACAAAAAAAGTCTTTTTCTTTTCTGCAATCTCTTTTTTATTTTTTCAACTCTTTTCCTGCTTCTGCTTTTTCTTTCTCTTGTTAGTATGTATTTTATTCTTTCTTTAAATACTTTTTTACACAACTACTACAACTCCAGAAAATGACCAGGGAAATAATGCCAATTTTTTATCATTTAATTTTTACATGTCAAATTCTATAACATCCGGCGCCAAAATGGCTGTCACGGAATTGGTTGGTGCCGAAACGGTTTGGCGCCAAAATGGCTGGTGCCGCGCTGTCATATTTCGTCTTCCACCGATTACAAGTGCTAATGATATTCAACTAATAGAGTCTTACTTGAAGAAGTATGACATGACCATTTGTGATAAACAGGATCACCAACACGGGCCTGAAGAATGATATCTCCCCCCGGGCTGCCTCCTAAGACTTCGTATCGACACTCGGGCATTGGAACATTTTTAGTTTGCACAGCCGTTGTTAGCATGCTGAAGATGAAGAGAATAGAGCTCACAGGAAAGGCACTAAAGAGGAACGCTTTTTGCAGGTTGAGCTAATTTCGGACTTGGTTTTGTAATGCTTCCATTTTATCATCGACGAATTAATACTTTTGTATTCTGCCTAGTGAAGAGCCAAAAATGGTGACAATCCAGGATTAGATTAAGTAATAGAGAAACTAAAAAGTAGAAATTAATCATGACTTGTGGAACAAAGTGTGGTCATTTATTTGTACTCCTACCTGACTTCCAGCTCGGCGTTTATGACTTTCTCAGTTTCCATATAAAAGCAACAGATTGAGTAAGCTTGATCGGCAGTGGTCAAAAACTGTTCGTGAAAGCTGATGATTACTGTAAAATTGACGGTTAATCCTCTCGGTTCAATCTGAAAGAAAGAGTGACAATATTTATTTAGCATTTTTCTAGATTGAACTTGGTGCCCAAGGAGATGCTTAAGACTGGCGGACAGCTTTTTTCTCAAATCGATCGTATCAGATAGACCTAGAACTTGAGAAAAAGATGTCCACTCCTATTGTAGGTTTTTCATCTGCAAGAGAATTTTTCTACGTTCAGAGTTTCAACCTAAACGAACTACAGTAAAACAGTTCGAGTATTACGGTCTATTTATTTTGAAATGACATATAGCGTAAGTAAATTTGGCAAATGTAGACTTATTACAGATTGGAGAATTATTATTGTCTATGAACTGCTAGAAAAAAATCTAAAAAATAAACTCTCGGGGCCAAATGACGAAAAATGGGCCAGGGGAAATAGCGGGCTAAAGGCGGGGCAAAGCGCGGGTTAAAATGTAAGGCAAATCACAGTGCGAATCGTGGACTGTAAAGTCAGCAGCATAGAAACATTAGGGCGCGAAGACATTCGAGCGATAGGACATTGGCGCGCCAGACAATAGAGCGCAGGGACAATAGAGCACATGGACATGTTGAAATGAGACTTGGAGTTGAGGTTGAGAAATATAATAAAGGATTTGATATCAAAGTAGACCTAATCAGTCACTCACTAATTCACCTAATCAGGCCGAAACCTTAGGTAGAATAAGTTTGCAACAGTTCGGTCAGTCTCAAAATCAACAAAGATCTCCTGCTTTCGTCCCGAAGAACTGCAGAAGATAAGATAACACCCTGAGCTCAAGTAACTTCAAACCAGGGGCAAATTCAGAAGTCAGGCCGCGAACTGAGTTGTAAATGTAGACTTGCACGCTGGGTGGCACTCCAGAAATCTGGGGTCTAACCTGTGTTCCCTCCGCTGCGAGTAATCCAAAGGCTGTCCGGCCGCGGGTCGTTGCATTTCCGGTGGAAATTCTCCACAAAAAATAATATAACAATAATATAAAAATTGCCCTACTGGGCCGCCAATTTGTCTTTATTATAAAATAAACAAACAATCAATGAATGACCAAAAACATAGACGACCGGCATATTTATGCGCAGTGTCTATGCAAACCGGTGTCAACCCATTTTGTGTCGACTTTGGCTCAACCTGGAGATAGACTATGTCCATCCCTGACATCCCTCGAGCCTCGAAACTGAGCAACGGGAGGTTAAAAAGATTCATATTACGCCGCAATGACAATTTTGGAACCTTTTCAGGCCCTAATACAGTCTAAGCAGTTTTCTGAACCTTTTTGGTCATTCATGCCCCCTCGTGGAAAGCTTTCCGAATGACCACCCTCTTACATCAAGTCTTTTTACCAATCATACCGGAATGTCCACAAGGCCGTCCGGGTGCGCGACCTCTTGGTCTGGATGCCAACGGATCGACGACTCCGCATCGTCTTGACTTTGTTGGCCTACCACCGAATCCAATTTGACCTGCACCAGGGCCCAGGGTCTTCGGTTGCCGTCCATCCCATGACCTTTCATTTTGTGCCACACGCTGGATGCCAGGGACAGAACATTTATCTGTCTATCTCTTTCCGGTTGCATGTTTCGCCGTGAAGTCTCCACCTTTTTTCCAACGTTGCCCTCGCCAAAAAAAAATTTTCGAATATCTAAATAAACTACAAAATTTGTACATTAGTACGCATATCACAAAAAAAAAATCAAATCCCGGCGTATCGATTGAGCAAAAAAAAAGAAAAATAAGGCGAGATAATAACCGAGATTAAGTGAAAAAATAAATTTTTGTACATGCCTGTTTGGCTATGCGAGGTACGAAAAACGAATAAAAAATTTAAAGCACGCAACAATTAAAAAATTTTTTTTTGTATTTTGTATTTTTTTTGTATTTTTGTGGTTTTATATTTTTTTTTTGTATTTTGTGTTTTTTGTGAAAAATAAATGCCAAAAAAACGATATTTTTTGGCCAAAAACTATGCCGCTAAATTACTGTTGCGGCCTGCCGCCTCCTTGCGCCCCTCTATGGGCTCTTCCACGACCTCGGTAAGGTCTCCATACCCATTGGCCCTGCTGGCCTCCTCTACCTTGCACCTGAGGCGCGGCACCTCTGCCACGCACTGCTCCACGACCACCCCTGTTGGGGTTGTGGAACTGAAACTGGCCTCGGCCGCGGTTACCAGTCTTTTGCACCTTTCCTTGCGTACTCGGAGCTATTTCCTGGCTTCCTTGACCTTGACCCTGGCCTTGAGGTCCGGGAACCTTCAAAGTAGCACCAGTTTTTCCGTCTTGAGCTTTACTGAATTTAACAGAGCTTTGCAAGTCTGAACTGGCGCTTCTTTTGGCTCCCATCACTCCGACCTGGTGATTGCTACTAAGCATCACTGATTTGTATTCCAAGGGGGTATCGTGGTTATTATACACCCTCAACAGTCAGTTATTCGCCGCCACCATCGCCCTGGCATAAATGTTTCCAATATGCATCGGGTATAGCCAGGCGCATTCCAACACGAGGAATAGCATCATAACCAAATACCTGACCGAGGAAAACGCATCAGGTGCTCTCTCCGTCTTGAGCCACCTGGGGAGAAAGTCATACATGACTCTTTCCCAGAGCTCAGAGCTCTTCAGGTAAATTGGTCCGATCATAGAGAAAAGCTCCCTGGATTCTGAACTGTTGTTCATAATCCTGGTAGATTTCCCTAACGGCATCATTTACCATGAAGAAAACCCTTTCTGACTCAAATTGCTCGAAAGCAAAATACTTGGCCACTGCACTCGTGAAAAATGATATTGGACCAGCTTCTCTGGCTTTTGGTTGATAGACATCCCAGAATTCCAAGAGACTGTCCTTGAATTTTTCCGCAGTCACCTCCGACATTTCAGTTACCTGAGCAGCCTGTGCCTGCTTAATCTTACTGGGACCAGCCACTTGCACTTGACTAGCTGCCACTCGTGGTTTTTGGTCCTTGCAGGGTTTTGCCTGGCCTTTCGGCATCCGTTTCCCCATCGCAAGGCCTATTGCGCCTGAAGTTTGACTAGTTTTGGATGTGCTATCCTGAGTTGCAGTAACCACAGAAGATGTAGCCAATGACGGTGTTCCAGTTGAAGTAGAAGTAATTTGAGAAGTGGGGGTAGTAGTGGAGGTAATCATAGAAGTTGAGGTCGATATGACGGACGAAGTCGCCGTCTTACTGTCTTCCTCTTTCGCTTCTACTTTTGCTCCCTTAATACCCTTCTTCCTCCTTTCCTTCTCCTTCACTCTCATTTTCTTCTTCCTTTCAGCCATAAATAATATTTTCTCGTCGTTCCACCCTTTTTCTCTCATACTCTGAACGACTTTGGCTGAATACAAACCTGGAACACCCCCATCAGCAGAAAATGCTATTACCTCCCTGCTCTCCATCATTTCCGAGTCGGGCGTTTCCGCTTTTGTTTCGTCAATAACGAGCTTATCGGAGGCCATATCGTCGTCTACTTTCATCGGCGATGGTGGCTCTAATACGACTACTTTCGTTTCCACTTCGGGCGCTGCGGTATCGTCCTTTTGGAGTCCGAATTGAATTGACATTTTGTGAAGTTTTTCGTTGTAAATCACTGCATTCTTTGCAAATTCTTCCTCCATTAATTCGCGTTGGAGTCGAATTCTTTCCTTCGCCTCCTCTTCCATCTTTAGGATAACTTCTAATCGACGCTGGTTGTCGAGTTCGGACTGTGTCTGAGCAGTTTGAGCTTGCATCAGTTTCGTTGCCGGAACGGATTGCTCTTGCTGCTGCTCCTCATCGGACAGCTCAGTCACGTCCTCATCCTCAAGTCCTTGGTCTGGCGATTCATCTTCAGCGGGCAGTCCCACTGCATCGCTGAAGATTTCGCTTTCCGAGGTTTGGACTTCCTGACCTGAAAATATCGGAAATTCAACAACACCTACATCAGCTTGCTGTTTGTCCTCGCCTTTCAGACTATCAGTCTTGGTGGGACTAATCTTGCCAGCTAATTTGGTGACAGTACCTTCACCCGTTTTATAACTATATGTGTGCTGAATTCCCCGTAAATCCGAGGCCAGAGGTCTATAGTCAAAGATCTTTTTAGGGAAGGCTATAGTATACTCCCTATTTTCTGCCAATGACCCATAGACATCTCCAACCTTGTCCATTTTAGTTTGCCAGGTTACCCCATATCTTAATGAAGGCATTCTTTGTGCTAGCTCAATATGGTAGAACCTAACATAATAATACGGATTTGAGCTATAGCTCTTACTGTCCGTAGTTATTGTGTCAGGGCTGCCAGGGATTGGCGCGCACACATCTGCATTCTTCCATAACCTTAATCGAATCGGCATAAATCCGAATCGATTCATCCAAACATATATTCCAGCACCTTTTCGGGGTACCTCATACTCTATGTTTGGAAGAGTTTTCGCCAACAAAAGATAATGGGACAACCTTTCATCTGACCGCCAAGCCATTTCCTTTATCTTGCCCTGTAGCTCTGGGCTGAACGATGTAATGAACCTGTAGCTAAACATTTCGGCCATTACAAAGTCCAGTTCCTTTCTGCTATGGGGCCAGATCACGTGAAACGCCAGCGGGACTAAGGCACAAGCGGCTTGCAGTTCCGAGAACCGCTTTTCCTCAAATGCCTTAGCATACTCCGCCAGCTGAGGCTTCCAGTGATCTTTGTCAAAATAACCCACTCCAGGATCAATATCAATAGGCACATGAACCAGATGGTTTTTTAGGGCATCTAGTAGTGCTTGCTTTTGATGATCCTGGGGCAGTTTGACAACTTTCCTTGCTGCGTCAATGAACCAAACTAAGGACGCTGGCTGCGTGAGCTCATGATACTGCTTCCCTTGCGCCATTTCCTCTACTAACTGCATGCGCAACCTATCCTTGGCCGACAAGCGCTGTTCAGGCCTAATCATTTCGTCGTCATCAGGATCACTTGCTTCATCATAGGAATTGGGCTTTAATTTTTTACCCTGATGGTAAGCACCTGGATAGATGCCTCGCCATGGCAAATTTTCTTTCCCTTTCCTAGGATTGCAGATGTCCCGATGGCAACGAAAATTAGGCCCTATTTCTTGCACTTGTGTGGCCCACCTTGCGTACATTTCTTGGCGCATCATGTGGTAGGTAGCCTCAGGCTGCCTAACCACAATATCAGGTGTACCCACAAAGTTACGTAGTTTATAGTCTGTAACTATATATGAGTGAAACTGATAAAATTTATATGAAAGAATTTCAATCTGGGACGGATCGACTATATCGTAAGGAAAGTTGGCAACTCCCCCACATAGCTCAATCACATACCCATAGTGAAATGCCCCCATAAAAATTGCCAATGAAAAGTATGCATCCATACCAGCGTACTGCAGTATCTCTTCTGGGACTCTTTCTTTGGCCACACTTTGTCTATTACCTAAAAGACTGAAATCAGTCTGCTGAGGACCGATGTCAGCCAAATACATTTCGGCAAAGAGGCCTTTCAATTTCAATGTCTCAGGGCAGATTCCTGCTTTCCTGGATTTGGTAATCTCGCTTCCCATGATCTGCTTTGCCGTGATGCTTAGATCATAGTATCTTCCAAGATTTCCATCTTTGATACTACATCTAATCGCGTCAGACATGTCGCGACTATCGGTGCTTTTTCCGCATCCACGGACATTGATAATTGAAACCATGTCCTAAAAAACGGCGTAACCAACTAACAACGTCGCTGAGCGTAAAAAGTGTAACAAGATGTTCCACTCTTGCTCTTGCAGCAACGTTAAATCAATTACGAACCTTTTGCCATTTAGGTAGGCGAACGAAACTAATCTGGCAAACTGGTTGCCTTTTTGTTTTCGAACCCCCACCTAAATAGCTTTCTAGCGTCCTCGCGGTTCACCTTCTCTACATCAAAGCCGACAATGTTCATGCCTCGGAAAGTGCTGCTTTCTAGGTGTTTTACCACCCTTTCCACACTTCCCATGGGAACAATTATCGGCTCGATAGGGTTGGTCGGCCAGAACTCAAAAGTGGCAAAAAACCACCTTTCTAACTCTGCTATCCGCATTGCCCGACGGATGTTGTGGTCTAAAAATCCAGGAGAGATTTAAATTTTTACACAGACATACTCTACTAACTCTTTATGTGCATTTTTGTGACCCTTTTTGAACTCTTTGGGTAATTTTACCCACTATTACTCCTTTAACCTTTGGGGAAACTCTAGCACCTTTGTGCAGAACACCGTTTTAACTTTTGAACTTTTGAAATTTTTGGAGCGGGAACTTGATTTTTAGCCTTTCTGGCCGTTGGGTGTCCCTTTATAGAAACCAAAATTGATAGGCAAAAATATATGAAATTAGGTGTTTTTTCACTCTAACCCACCACACTCTTGCTACTCGATCGGCGCTTAATCAATCACAACCTTGATCTCCGCGACTAACTCCTGCTAATCCCCTTCTTTGCCGCTTTGCGGAAACCAGAGGGAGCAGGAATGACAAAAACCTCCCCTAATCGGATCACCTAATTCGACCGAAGTCTTTTTCGGATCACCTAGGTTCGGCCCTTGCCACCCCCTTCTACCTAATTTTTGTGTTAAATTCTCAACTCCCAGTTGGTAGCTCGTCCAAGAAAGGGCACAGAAACAGTCTTACAAAACACCCCTGACAAGTGTAACCTCCGCTCATTTTCTTACCTATCTATTTACAAATAAAAAATGATTGCTTACCGTCGACCAAAAAATATCGATTATTCTGCCATGGGTGCGGCTCCCCAAACTGGACTTCGTCATCCGTCGCGTTGTACGTCCGAGTACACTCGTTCAGCGTACCCATTTGAAATTTTTGGGCCCGATTCTTTGCACCGAAATAATTTTAAAAATTTTTAAACCGGATTTGCAGCTGTGAAAAGTAGACAGATGTATAAAACATTTACAGTCTATTCCCTTGTGGCTGCAAATTACCTCACGGGAGGGCTCTTCTGTTCACAATGTTTTCGAAGAAGATTTGAAAAAATAAGAGCAGACGCGGGGCACGACTTTTGAAAGTTTTGAATGACTTTGAGTTGTTAACCAAGAAGTTGTAAAATGAAAAAATGTACGAAAACAGGTCTTTCGCTTTAAAGGCTTTTCCCCTGCTCCGTTAAAACACAATCCTACATATCAAAAAATATGAAAACGGATTTTAACGGTTACAAAACACAATTGGAATAAATATTTATTAAATATACAAAATAAACACACGCAAATCTGCAGATTTTGCCGCTACGAAACTACATTGGGCGTCGCACTACTCTCCGCTAATTGCGAAGGTACAGTAAGACGATTCGATCGATTTTTTACGTAGTTCTGCCATCGTGTAGTCTCGTAGCGAAAAATTTTCAGCCTAGTTGCTGAAACCTTTTGCCGTAGCAAAAGATTATCATAACGTGCGATTGTTATGACATTATCTTCTAACCTGGAAACATCAGTTATAATGAAGGGTCCTTCCCAAGTTAAGCCAAGTTTCTTTTGCTTATCAACTTTAAGAAGTACCCAATCATTTTCTTTAAAAACTGAGGTTTTAATTTTCTTGTCGAAATATCTTTTGCTAGCTTCCGCTGTTTTTTGGATATTTTCGGCAATAATACCATAAAGCCTGGTTAAGTGGTCGGTTAGGATGTCTTTTGTATGCCTCATAATTCATGGGCATTACTATTTTAAGGGCTTTTGACAAATTCATCCCAAACTTTGCCTCATGGCCCCGTAACAACGCAAATGGCGAGGCCTTTGTCACTGCGTGTGGGTAGCATTGTAGGCAAAGACCACTGATTTGAGATATCTTGGCCAGCTATCGGGTTCACCGATAGCTACTTTTCTCAGTTGTTTTATTAGAGTTTGGTTGAACCTCTCTACCATACCATTACCCTGAGGGTGGTAAGCAGTAGTGAAGATCTTCTTACACTCTAATAAATCACAAACTGATTTCACTAAATCCGAAGTAAAACAAGATCCATTGTCACTTAGGAGTTTCGTTGGTGTTCCATGCCTAAATATTATAGCTTCTAAGAACGCATTCACAACTGAATTTGCTGATTGATCTGGGATCATTTCAGCTTCAACCCATTTTGTGAAATAGTCCTGAAAAACTATGACATAAGGCATTCTTTCTCCCAAAGGCGAAATTCCTACTATATCCACGGATACAATGTCGAATGGACCTTGTGGCACAATGGGTATCAACGGAGGAATGGATGGCTTTCCTGCAGTTGCCATTTGACAGACAACGCAGTATTTTATCCATTCCCTGACATATATTCCATGCCAGGCCACCAATAGTGCAATTTCATGACACTCAGAGTTCTTTTGAAACCCTGGTGTGTCATTATTACAGCACCATGATGCTGATGCAGTACAGAGTCCCTGAGGTTTGCGGATACGACCAATTGGTCTTTGCTTTCTGCCTCAGTTTCCCTATACAATACACCATTTTCTTCGTAGAACCCAGTGTGATACTTCGTGGTGCTATTTGCACCTAATCTATCCCAGATTGGCTTTAAGCTTTCATCTGCTTTTTGCAGTTTGCTCATCAAGTCATCTGGGATCAGGCCAATAGATATCTCCTTTTCTCCTGATGTTCCCGGTTTATCAAATTCCTCTTCCTTTCTAGGGTGTAACCACTGCACATTGTCTTGTTTCTTAGGTATCCCAGATTTATCAGTTTCCTGATTTTCTTTCTGCACCTTTTCCGAAACACGAGCTTTGCTTCGGGTTACTACTGCTTCTACTCCTTTAGAATGCTCTCTTTCATCCTCAGGACTAATTTGAGCATCCTCTCCTTCCTTTTTATCCTTGTGGGATTTATTCTTTTCGGGGATGTTGTTCCTCTCGGCCACCAAGGAAATTTGTTGCTGTTCTTGTTCTTTTATTCCTTTGACATCAGAGGAAACAACATCCGATTTGAACATGCTTTCCCACTTCGGTGGTGATTTCACCACATCCTCTGGCTGATCCTTTCTAGAGAGAAAGTCAGCCATAGCATTTTGTCTACCAGGCACGTATTCTAACTTGTGGTTGTATTGATTTATGATCGCATACCACTGTTTCAATTTGACATTTGTTGTTGTGTTGACTTTCATTGATAACAGTGGTCTGTGATCTGTCTTAATCAATACTTTCCGCCCCAATAAAAAGTGCAGGTAGATTTTGAGGCCGTAGATAATCATGAGGCACTCCCTTTTGGTTGCGCACCACTTTTTCTCGTCCTCTTTTAGCACACGGCTATTGTATGCTATGACCCACTTGTCGTCTCAAAATTCTTGATACAGAACAGCCCCTAGTGCTGTTCCATTGGCATTGGTTTGTAAAATGAACTGGGCTGAGCCATCCATTACTGGGTACCTAAGAAATGGAACCGATACCAGTGCTTCTTTCAAAGCATTAAATGCTTTGTAATGATCCTCTGTGACGAGCCATTTATTCCTTTTCTTGGTTGTCAGCTTATAGAAAGGTTCTGCGTGCTTTGCCAGATGTGGTATAAATTTTTTACACCACTGGAGCATTCCAAGAAACCTTTGCATATGCTTGACCGAGTCCGGGAATTCAAACTCCTTAATAGCTTGCAATTTTTTCGGATCGGGCAAAATTCCATTAGAATCCAAAATATGACCAAGAAAATGTACCTTCTTTGGTAGGAATTCGCATTTTTCTGGTTTAAGTGTAAGCTGGGCTCGTCTCAGAGCATCCAGGACCAATTTCAAATTTTCTATGTGTTCCTCGAACGTATTCAAGAACACTATGATATCGTCTATGTAAACTAGACATATCTTCCAAACATGAGGATGAAGGATTCTTTCCATCATCATCTGGAACTTGGCTGGTGCATTTTTCAGTCCAAAGGGCATTACTTTGAACTGAAACAACCCTTCTTGACACAGGAAAGCAGTCTTTTCTTTACTGCCTTCTTCCATTGGCACTTGCCAATAACCCGACTTAAGGTCAAGAGTCGTATAAAATTTTGCTCTCCCGAGGCAGTCCAGATAATCATCCATTCTTGGTATTGGATATCGATCATCCTTCGTAACCTCATTCAAGCCTCTGAAATCAACAACCGGCCTGAGCGACCCATCTTTCTTCCCTACTAGGAATAATGGCGCCGCCCAGGGCGATCTTGATGGCTCTATGACTCCTTTGTCTAGCATTTCTTGCACATGTTGTCTGATATATGGTCGGCGTTCAATGGCAGATCTGTAGTAATGTTTTGCTACAGGGCTAGCATCACCTGTATCAATTTGACGAGTAAGATGGGGAGTAGTTGTCAGAGGATCATGAGGTAGGCTAAATACATCCCAGTCTTTCATGAGTTGCTGTATCGCCACCTCTTTCTGTTCCTCCGACACTGTAGCTCTAGAGGTCATTTTGTACAATGCTTCCAGAAACACAACTCCATCGAATTTTGATTCCTTGGCATCAAAAATGCCCTCTGGGCTACTTTCTCCACTATTTCCTGCTTGTAAAATTGATACACTTGATTCTCCCCGAAATACGGAGTTACAGTAGCCAAGAACTTGATTAGGTTCTATCAGGCAACCGGAACCCGTATTATTGGAGATCATCAATACAAAGTCCTCCTTTGAACCGTCAACTATAGTATCATCTATTCTGAATCTCGTTTCTGAATCATCTCCTTCTATGATGATTCCATTTATTCTATTTGCCGAGGATTTATTCCACAATTTAGCTTTCACTAGCTGATCTGTTCCATGTCGAATGTAAATTCTATTACAAGCCACTACTGGAACTAGATCTTCTAGTTGCTCAATTGTCGAACATTGATCTTCTTCAATAGAATTTTCTTGTATTGATTCTGCTATCATCGGATTATGCATCCCAACTATTGGGATTGCTTTCTTATCCGATGTTAACAAATCAATACTTCTCTTTACACCCATCATAGTCATTGAACCTTTTCCAAAATCTATTACTGTATTGACTTCCGGATGCGCTAGGAAGTCTGTTCCCAATATTAAATCTTCTGCGGACCCTGGTATTATGATAGCTTTAACTGGAAAACGGCCATAATCACATTGCATTTGAAATTGAACATAACCATGTGCACTAACTACTTTACCATTGGCAACAGTGACTTTTAGGATCTTAGGGTACGCTGTATACTCCAGTCCAAGTGATTTTTTCAAGAAATCACCCGACATCACCGAACACTGAGCTCCTGTGTCAATCAGTGCCTTTGCAGTAGTAGTACACACAGTTACTTTAATGTGAAATGGCTGTGTTCTAGGGTATCTTGCTAACATATCCAGTTCTTCTGCAGTTGTCTTTCTACCATACTCGGCACTGCATTCCATTTCCGGCACATTTTCTTCTTTCTCCATGGCACAATTATGCAAACCACACAACTTCATCTCCATCATTGGTTCTTGCTGTACACTATTGACACCACTAGTCGGCGGTTGGTCTGTCTGCCCGGAGGCTTGCGACGGACTAACTACCTTTTGTGGAAGCAACAGGGTATTTGAACTCTGATTTGCGATTACTGGTTGTTGGTCCATTAGATTTGGTCCTGGTAACATCAGCTGGGTGGTAGCCTGTAACAATCTCATCTGCTCCCTGAGCTTCTTCAACTTTACGTATTCCTGAAACTCGGCATATTCTTGCAAATTTTCCGCCTCGTCATCAGGAAATGAAACTTGATAAGCTCCCCTTTGGCCTTCGTTACCAAAAACCCCCTCTACTTCCTCCGTAATTTCCTCTGAAATTACCTCTGAAATTTCCTCTACCTCGGAAATTTCCAAAACTTCCTCTAGGACTTCCTCTTCCAAAGCCTCTTCCACTATTTCCACCCCTTCTACAATTTTGCAGACTTTTATAAAAATTCAAGGTTCTACAATCAATCGTGTTGTGAGTGTTATTTTCGTGGTAAGTACACCATTTTCGCTGCTGAACCTCTTGTTGACTTTTTGCTTTCGCTTTATCAACTTTCTGAGTTAAAGCAGTTATGGCTTCCTCTTGAGCTTTGGTCAAGTTCCTAATTTCTTCATAACATTGTGCCATTTTGATAAACTCCTTAGATAAAGCCACCATGAGGGAGTCCTTTTTTGGCTCCTCAACAGGCTGTTGCCGAGGCATTATGGCCTTTTGTGGAGGTACTTCAAGTACTTCATCATCTGCTATATCTATCAATTGATTTTGCGAAGATTGCATTGGAATTTGCCTCTCTGTGTTTGGTCTTCTAAAGTCCCTATTGCCTTTTTGGGCGCTTTCATAAAGTCTTTGGATTACATTCACATCGGCTTGCTGCTCCTCGGCAATTTCCACTTGTGCCGTATTTATCATCGTGGGCCTCTTGGCCCAAATGTTCTAATCGCATTCCAGTACTTTAACTCTATCTCATAGACTGCCTGCGAAAGATCATACCAATTTTTGAATTTTGCTATGTCTTTCTGCAGTTCTAATTGATAAGTTAAAGAACTTCTATAGAAAAAGGTTTCAATGATTACTTTATTTTTAAACTCCTTTGTTTCACTCTGATAAACGAGATTCACATGTGCTTGAACCCTTTTTAGAAATTTGGTTGCTGCTTCATCGGGTTCCTGTTTAATATCCAATAAATCCTGTTTGAGCATGTCCAGGTTACAATCCGGAGCACAATAGTTTAAAATCTTGTCTCGAGCCTCCCTATATGTCCTTGACTCTTTGGCCAATTCTTTCGGCAAGTCCCTTGACAAGCGGGTTAATGCTTCTAGTTTCACCTCATCGAGAGTATTCTTTCGAAACTCACCTTCTAGCTCCACTAGGAAAGCAAGAACCTGTTTACTTGGCATGTCAGATTGCAGTAATTTCGGTTTGATCGCCCTTTCAATGTCATAGACAGTTGGGCCTACTTGAGCCGGATTGACCCATAAAGCTGGATCAATCGGAATCATTGTAGGCATAACCTGCTGCCTGACACTTGGGGTTTCTCCCCTAATACAACTGCTCTGTTGTGAGATAGTTGGATTTATCAGACTCGGGTTTTTTACGCCTTCATCAAAACCACAACTACTCACTCTCTGCTCTACTTTTGAGGTAGTGGGCAAATGAGGCATATACTGCTCTTTAGGACCGAGACTTGACTTTTGGTCTTTCCGTCTACAGTCTTGCTGAAGAGTGATACTATCATTTTGCCACACTAACTCTTCCTGGCCCTGCTCAAACTTCAAAGCACCACCTTGTTCCAAACAGCCAGCATTGCTTTGCCTCGGTTCATTTGCCTTACTGGCTTTCTGTGAACCTGTATTAGCAATGTTGGTGAATATGCTATCATAAACATCTAACCTGTTCATGATCTGGTCCAATTTATCCTCCAAAGAGCTCTTTCGAGGATTTTCGCGGTGTTCTTCCGGCTCATTGTCCCAATATAATCGATGGTAAGTATCGAATAATTCCGGAATGTTCATCTTCAGTAATGGACGCGCCGGTCCCGTAATAGGCGGTTGTAAGTATTCGCCTCTCTTCGGGAGGTTCATCGACGACGGAATTTTAAATATTTGATCTTCATTGGCCGATAATTTCGCGTCGTCATCCTCCCTCTCGACAGCTGTCGAGGTCGTAGGTCGGTTGCCTTCATTTTCCACCGATAAAGGCCTGTGATCTGAGCAATTGTCCTCTTCAGCTGAAGTTTCAGCTGAAGTTAGGACAATTAACTTTTCTGTATCACGGGCCTTTTTTCCCGGTGGTGTTCTGGGCAAACCGGAACTCTTGAGGCCACCTAGGTTATCTTTACTCATTTTGTAACCTCCCAGTTCTCTATAAAAACCAATAGGTTTTTTGACTCCTCGAGTTTGCCTCTGATTTTCCATTACTTTGAGAGTCAGAAGCCACCACTTGTTGAAATGAGACTAAGGAAAACAGAGCGCGGACAATAGAGCTCAGAGACACTAGAGTGCAGATGCCAGTTGCAATAGACAGGATGATCTCTAGCTCGAGATAATCCCGAACTTTTTCGCTCAAAAAACTTATTAAAAAAATTTCGCAATTATCTCGAGCTCGCTATCATCTGGCTTACTGCAACTGGCCCAAGGACAATAGAACACAAAAAAATTAGATCAGAGCAAAATAAAAGACCGAAACAAAATAATTTGAAAAATAACAGTATTTCAGCTGAAAAGTGCTGGTTCTTCCCATTTTTTCATGACTCTGGAGAAGTTCATGTCATTGCATTTTTTCCTCACGAAGTATTTTCTTTCATCTGTTTGTTCTTTTTCTCTTTTTCGTTTTTCGCCATTCTTACTTTTCCCGTCTCCTATTTGTTATGTAATATCTATTTCTCCTTGTTTTCATTTTCTTTTGTTTTCTCTTTCATTCTTTTTATATCTCATTGTTCGTCCTCTTGCTCATTAGTCGTATTCTTTATTTTATATTTTTTTATTCAGCTACTGTGGGAATTCTTCCTGTCTCCATTTGTAAAAAGACTTTGTGAGTAAATAAACGGCCAAATCAATGGTTGTTGGTTTAGTTGGAACCTGATGGGGCGCCGCGCGGTGCCGCGCAGTACCGCCTTTGAAGTGTGAATAGGATTTTGTAATTTTTGCCGCGCTGCGCCGTGCCCCATCAGGTTCCAACTAAACCAATACACATTTTTTGAGAAGAGCAAAATCCAAAAGTAAAAAAGCGGCGCCGTACGGCACCGCACGATATGGGTACCGCACGGCGAAGTATGACAAGTCACCGCGTGGTACCGCGCGGCGCCGCCTGTTAGTATGAATAGGACAACCGGCGCTGCACGGCGCCGCGCGGTAATGTATGACAGGGCCTTTAGCCTGTCCTTCTTTTCGTCATTCGGGCCTCAATCACAAATAACAAGTTTCCCAAATATTGTCAGTAAAAGCATCGTTGCCGCATTTTTCATTTCGAAATTACACTATTATCAGTCATCATCAAACCTGTAACCAACCGTTATAACTTACCGATCTGGTCCGATTAACACCACAAGACATCAGAGGCACTTGTATTTGTGTCTGGTTACAATTCGTCTCATCTGTTCGGCATTGCTTGTCCAAGTAATGACTTTTGACGAATACGTGCCCTAAAAATGGGCGCCTGGTCCGCCAATACACGCCGATAAACGTGCCTTCACACTTGATATCTGGTTGTCCTGAAATAGCTTTGCAGTGTAAATTCTATACCAACGATTACTTGTTTATTGGCTTATTTTCCTACTAATCCAATAATGCAGCATACGAATGATGGCCAATAGTTTTGAAGTTCTGATAAATGCCTTATCATTCAATCAAATCTTGCGCTTATCGCTGGATCTGGAATGACTGAATTCCAACGAATAACTGCGATGAGTTTTATTAAAAAGCTTGTCAATTAAAAATTCATAAAAACAAGTAAAATCTTGAAAATCACTACGGTGAGGGTTTGCAGTATAAACTTTTCACACAAAAACTACCAAGGGTCAGTTGAGCTGGCTTAGAAATTTTCTGTTCTATGTGATGGATAGCTTTGCAGAAACGTGCAGGAATATCAAATAATATTTAGTTTCCGGTTAAATTTTTAGAAGCATTTCAAGAGAGACAAGAGTATACACGTACCATTCAGAAAGACATATCGAATCATTTCCAAGAATGGATAATAGATTATAAATTATTCGGTAGCTTCCCAAGAGCAAGGCTTATTGCCATACCTTTTCTTTTACAGAGAACTCGGAGATTTTATCGATTTTCACAGACAAAATTACTTTCTCAAGCCTAAATTAAGGGGAACCTACTGTATCATACCTTTTAATAAAGTGATAAATTCTGCATCTATTAGAACGAGAAAATTTTTTTTGGATAGGCCAATTCGTAGAAAAATTGTGTGAATATGAAATGTTTGAAAACAGCTGTGCTCATCTTCTAAAAAAAGTCATGTACGATTATGCTCAAATTTACTGTAATTGCAACTTAATTTTAGACTCAAGTGAGGCATAATATAACTTCCAGTCAATTAAAACACCAGAAAACATTCTTTTCCTGAAGCAGATTAATTTCCGCAAAAATTATGAAATTTTTAGTATCTGATTCACATCCAGATTTTGGGCACTACATAAATACGACGTAAATTGCCTGGAGTCAGAAGTTCACACAGCTGTGGTGAAAGCTTACACCATGATGCTCGAAAATTCTATAACATGTATGGGACAGTCACTCATCATAGTAAGGTGTGATAAATCACTGACAAATCGCATAACTTTTACTTGCTCATCACTTTGCATTATGCACTGAAAGAAAATGCATACCGAGTGCGTCGTTGTCCACTCTAATGGTCGAAATGTTACCCTGAAAGTTGTCAATTACTTTGTAGGTCGAAACATTGAATATCAAACAAAAGATGTCTTCTTGTTGCACATCATCATTGACTTACAAAAGTCGCAAAAAAAGAAACGGTAAAAAATATGGTCAAGTTGGCCCGAAAACGCCACATTTAGACATTTAGGCCTTATATTATATATAATATTGAAAACTTTGGGGAAAAATCAGGCGACACAAAATCCCGAACGAAACGATAAAAAAAACTAGAATTGGGCGCAATGTCGGACAACTTTCCAATAAAAATTTTAGAAACCACCTATTATTACTAAAAGAGTAGTTGGCGTGTCTTAAAAATAGAAAATTTCAAGGAACTTTTGCATGTAGGTCTCTTATTCTACGCTTTTTTGAGGTTAATACTTGTAGTATGTAGGAAAACATGAATAGAACAGAATGACCAAAATTTAGACGGAAAAATTTTCGATAATTGGTGTTCCTCAATTTTCGAGGGAGTCTTGAGTGACTAAAGTTTGGTCAAAACTTATAGCCCGTTTTTTATAAAATGCTTCCAGATACAAAAATGACACAAATCAGTACTCTCATCAAAATCGTTTACTTGAAGTTGTTACTGTAAAATTTTCTACTCGAAAAATCGCTAAAGGTTAGGTCAGCATGCTTACAAATTTTCAGCCCTACATGATATTTTGTTTATCAGAAAATCGCAAAAATCTGAAATACTACTTGCTTTCCACTTTCATTAATTGGAAGCATTTCAAGAAAAACAGACTAGACAATTAAGTAAAAATAGTTACCAGGTCGGGGACACATGCAACTGATGCAAGTTATCAATTCACGATCATTATTTCTCTGGATTTCCTAAAATCGTCTAAATAACTATTCAGAAGTGAAATCGCCGATTGTCGCGATTCCTAGGATTTCATCAGCGACAGTCGGCAATTTCGAGGGATGAATCGGCAATTGACAGGATCACCGACTGTCCGATTCCTAAGATTTAATCGGCGACAGTCAGCGACAATTGGCGACAGTTAGGGACAAACGGTGACAGTCGGCGACAATCGACGACAGTCTCCGATTTATATAATTTTATTAATCGTTCGGGGAATCGAGAACGTTATTCTATCCAGTATTCGAAGAATCGGGACGTTCGGGGAGCAGGGAATAATGCATTGTTGGGGGAAACGAGAATTTTATTCATTATTTGAGGAATCGGGACTTTCGGGGAGTGGGGCTTTGAGGGAAACGGGACATTCGGAAGAAATGCATGTTAGGGGAATAAGGACACAATCGAAAAACATAACATTTTCGGGAAATCGACTAGACGTTTACCTTACAGAAAACGAAATCGGGTTGCACCTGAAAATAACCAAACAAAATTTTCTTCCCGTACAGGTGGATTGTATAAACATGCACACTGTGTATTTTTTACGTTTTATATTACTTAGGCAAAGCTTAATTCCCTAATTTCATCCCCGATCCCTATGATTAAAATCGGCGATATTCGCCGATTTTCGCCGACTGTCATCGATTGTTTGCGACAAAAATCCTTTAATTTTTCACTTCTGAATTGGTAAAATCGGGAACAGTCGCCGATGAAATTCCCATCATGGAATCAGTGACAATCCCCGACAAAAAGCCTTGCATTTTTTCACTTCTGAGTAGTAAGGCCGGACCATATAGGTCGTACAGTTAAGGATACTCCTATCTTTTGTGTACGACCTATAATTTGTCATTTTTGGTCGATTTATAGGTCGTACAGTAAACATATACGGCCGACTTTTGGTGGATTTACAGGTTGTACAGTAAACATATAGGGTCAATTTCTTCATCGATTTATAGGTCCTACAGTTAAGTATACAGGTTTTAGAGTTACCGTAATAGTGGAATTACGGTAATTTTCGATTATGGTAATAGTGGAATTAGGGTAATAGGTGTGTTACTGTAGATGAAAAAGGAAAATTGATGAACCGAAAATGAAAAAAGAAAACTAAAATGAACAAAAAATTAAAAAGAAATAAAAAGAGATCGTGTGTAAAAACGGCTTCCCCTCTGGGAAGAGGAAGCCCTTCAAAAATTTGCGCCCCGGACCCCCTTTGTCAAAAGGGCGCCACCTGCAGGCATAAATATGTTTCGGAGGTCCCATTTCTGAAAGATCGTTCAAGTCAACAAATGTCAGAATGGTCAAATTGGTCAGTAATGGTCTGTTTAATGAGTAAAATCTCGAGAGAGTCAATACGCGATGAAACATTATCCTTATGGGTGCATGCGTATAAAGTTTGATGTTGTGCCAAAAATGACCAAGAAGGTCTTTTATAAAAAATGATCAGAGCGAACTGGCCATAAAAAGCATGTAGACAAATAAGGTGTTTTATAGAAAATGACCAGAACGAGTAGGTCGTAAAAAGCGTCTAGAAAATTTGGAGAGTTGACGTATGGTTAAGCATACAGATTTGGGAGTTATCGTAATAGTAGAATTACGGTAATTTTTCTATTATGGTAATAGAGGAATTAGAGTAATAGATGTGTTACTGTAAATGAAAAAAAGGAAAACTGAAATGAACAAAAATGAAACAGAATTAAAAAGCGATCGTGTGTAAAAATGGCTTCTCCCGTGGGCAGAAGAAGCCTTTCAAAAATTTGCGCCCCTGGACCCCCTTAGACAATAGGGCGCCACCTGCAGGCGTAAATATGCTCGGAGGCCCCATTCCTGAACGATCGTTCAAGTCAATCTCAAACGGTCAAATTGGTCTGTAATGGTCTGTTTAATGAGTAAAATCTCAGGAGAGTCAATACGGGATGAAACATTATTCTTAAGGGTGCATGCGTATAAAGTTTGATTGACTGCCAAAAATGATCAAGAAGGTCTTTTATAAAAAATAACCAGAACAAGTTGGTCCTAAAAAGTGTGTAGAAAATTTGGAGAGTTGAAAAATCTTTACATATCAAAAAGAAAAAATTTTTTAATTTGATGCAACATTCTACTTTATTGTAAAAATCATTTAATCCAACTTTAAGGAAATGTACAAAAATTACATTTCAAAATACGTTTATCATATACTATACGAAATTTTTTCAAAGTTTTACAAGTAACAACTTTACGATCTTGCTGACGCTCTATACGGAGACTATGTACATCTACTTCTTCTTTTCCATTGTTTTTTACAAAAGCAAAAACCATTCGACGAAGCGAATAAAAATTAACGTTTTTCATAGTATCTGATGACAAAGTGATACTGCGGACTTTGATTATGTGACGGTATTGGTCTGTAGATGGACTGTACAACCTGTAGGCGTAATTTTTAGGACCTCCACTGACAAATTCGGTAATGTAAGATCCAGAACCATATTCATGTAACTCGTCAGTCATTTCACCAAGACAGCAACCAGTGGGTACCTAATATTGTTGTTTGTCAACTGCTGACAGGTAAATAATACTATCCGTGTCAAAATACAATACTCAACTTTTTAATCGCTCAATGTAAGAATATAACTTTAGTCGAGCTTGAGCTGTTGTATAAGCTGCAATAACAGCGTTAGTATTTCCCATGACTTCCGCAAAATCATCATGTTGACAATATGTTGTTGACACCAATTGTTCATTGATTAGTCTAACAATCTTAATAATGTTGGCCACATTCATCACAAGTTCAAAATATTCTTTGGGTGCATTGTGGATAACAGTCTTATCCATATTGTTTCGTTGACCAAACTAAAAAAACATAAAAATAATTAAATAAAATACAAATAACTATGCAAAGTTACTTTTCCCCAGAAAGAATTTAGCATTAATTTCGCCAAAGCCCTCTTTCCAGGATTTTTTAAAATTTTCGAAGAATACAATGAAATATTCTCACGATTGTAGACCTCCATTTCGTATTCACGTTTTTGCTCATCTGTCTGAGCTTTAGCAGGGTAGCCTTCACTTTCCTATAAAAATTACAATCAAATTCTGTCACATTTACATAATATAAAACTTACTAGTTTCATTTTCATAAAGGTATTTAGGTATTGCGTAAATAAACCACCAGTAGGGTTTTTGGTTGGATGATATTGCTCAATATTATCATAATGCCAAACCTCAAAAATCTTGAGGATCTGAAACAAAAATAATATACATAGAAAAAGAACCATTACAGTAACAGTATACCTTATATCCCTTCTCTAAGGCTTTATATAATTCTATCGTAACCCATGTACCATGTAATGCTCTGTCTTGGTCGTTATGCTCACATGTGGTCTTTTGTGAATCATGCGTGCAAGTTTTGCATAAAGGAAACAATAATTTGCCACCATGCCGATACAGTAAAACAGGATGTAAGAGTTTGGGAGGTGGTAAAACCGTACACTTGATTAACCCCTCATAAGTCTGGGACGTTGAGCTGACCTCTTCAAAATCTTCAGTAAAGATTTTTGGATGGCCTGTAGGCTATTTCCCATATTTGTTGACAAATGGGTATAAACTGCATACATCTACATAATTGATCTTTTCTGCAGGTGTACCATCTTCATTGTACTTAATTTTATGATACAGTTTTACAGCATTAGTGCGACCGCCAAAGAAAGCTAAAACAAGAAAACTTTTGACAAAATAAAAAAAGAACAATTCAAGATTTTACCTTCTCGAGGATTTATAGATTCAGGTATTTTGACTGTATCAAAAAATGTTTTCATTTCCTGATCTGAGTGAAGTTGTTGTAAGAGTTTGCATTCCCACATTTCGAGTACGCTATAAGCGAGTGATTGAAGTTCCATAGCCCGATTAAAAGTGCGTTCACATGCATCGACTGCTTTTGTATTATTATCGGCTGTTAATTGATATCTATTTTTCATACATTTAGGGCAACCATGCCAATAACAACTGTAAAATTCATAAATTGTGGTGTCTTCATGAGCAAACATATAGATATTAAAATTTCAAAAATTTAAACAAAATTACCTGATAAACCATCTTACTTGTATCTTCCAATTTGAACTTCACCACCGTTAAGTTCATGTCGAATATACAGTTTTTCATTTTTATGGGCTAACCATTTCAGCCATTTTAAGGCTATAACAGACTGTCTTTCTTCTTTACCGTAACCTTTGTATGGTATTACACCAATAGTATCTGGCTTCAAAAATAAACGTGGGAAAACTAAGTTGCAAGCACTAGCAATGGTTATTGAATTTTCAAAAGGATCGACATTGGTTTCTTCCATAAAAATATTGCAAAATTTCATACAACATTGTCATAAAACTTGCACATCGCTACGACAGTAGTCAAGTAACTCATTATCAAAATTAAAATGACAACCCTAAACAATGGTGCATTTAAATGCAAAACTTTATACTTTTGCAAACTTACTGCTTCAAGCTTTCCATTATACCACTCCAGAAATGTGGCATGAGCCGCAGGTTTCATAGCATTGTAACTGTACATGTCGGGTGATGGATATGAGCCAATATATCCATAATTTTCTTTTCTATTAAAGAAATGAGAGAAATATCCTTTACATATTTCACTTGTTCCAAATGTTTTCGGTAAAGCCGCCAAAGGCATCGGAAGAAAGTTCAGAGAATCATTAATTTTTATCGACCCTACTCTGATACACGTCAACTCTAAACCTAAAATAAATAAATAAATAGATGAAAATGAAAATGAAAAACTATAAACAATTTACTAATTCACCCTTATTAATGATATGTAGTTTATGATGTCCATTACAATACAAAAACTGCATTATAAATTGTCCATCAAATCCTGGAGAATTATGCGCTATTGCTGTAATGTTTTTCATACCTTTTGCAAAAAGGTATTCACAGAAATCATTTAGACATGTAGAGCCTTTGAAAATACGCTCGCGTTGACCGCATGTATTGCAGCAAAAATTTCCCTCGTTTTGACGACACTGATTGCATACAGTATGGACAACACGTAAATTTGGTTCATGTTCCAACACATCCTCTAATTCGGTTTGTGGTAGAATTTTTTCCTGCCTAGTCTCAAAATCATAAAAAAAAATTTTTAATTAATAGGACACTTATCAGTAATTCCTGTCTCATTATCATCTAGACACTCATCCTCATCAACATTTGTTTCAAATATATCTTCCTCCTCTTCAATTTTTTCACTAACAACAGGTTGCTTAAAACATGAATGTCCTAAAATTAAAAATTTTCATATAAAATAAAATAAAATAAAATAATTATAGCATATCTAATACCTTTTTTAGGTATGCTTTTATTGCATGTTTTGCATTCAAAATAACCGCAATTATGAGTTTTAGAATGTGCTCATCGAATCAGTGTATCACATTGTTCGCACACTTTGAAACGATCCCAAATAGATACCCCTGTTTTTTCACGTTTCGATTGACGTGTTTGAGTAAAAAAAAACTTGTGTCGAGCAAAACACTCATCCTTTTTAAAATATCGCAGACAATCTTTGCATTTTCGAGCATTAAATTGATTACATGGGGGTGTATTGTAACACAGAGGACAAACGTTTCTGCATCTGTGTTCCATTTTGTTATTGTAGGCCAGATCGCAATGAGGACAAAAGTAGCCGCGGTCAAAAAATCCAGGCATCCTTGTAATGATGGAGTAATGGTTATCATGGTGATAAATATTCAAAACATGCGTTGCTTCAGGTCCTTAAAACTCTAAATACATACACAATAACAGAAAAATAAAAAACTCTAACCTCTAAATATCAAATCTTCAAAGCGTTCTTTGCTAAAAACTTTGATTTGATAATTGGGTAATAAAACAGCTTGCAGTTGTTCCCACTGATGAAAACCGCAAGCTCCTTGGTGATTAGCTAATCCTGCCAAGGTCATCAGTTCTTTAGCAACCTTTGTTTGCAGCAGATGTGACTTGTCAGACTTTGGAATACTTTCCCATTTGTGCTCAGCATTCCTATCTTTTTTATGAATGTAAGCTCTAGCAACAACTAGAGTTCTAGCAAAACATAAATCATCCGTGTTGTTGATTTGAATAATACAGTGTTTATCTTTTAGAAAATCATTATGTTTTAAATATTGATGAGCATTGTGAATACCTTAAATTAAAATAAATAAATAAAAATAAAAATGTTACATAAGTAATTTTAATTAGCTTACTGCTACCCTCAGGTGGTGTTACAACAATCGTACGAATTGTAGATTGACGACTATCAATTTGTATTTGCTCATTTGATTGAAGAACAGCATTAAGAGTGTTTACAATCAAATCTCCAGTTAAAGCATGTTTCGGTCTAAAAGGTATCAAAACACGACCTTTCGTCAAATCTGGATGGTCAAAGGAAAACCCTATAAAGGCATTATCAGCGACATTCTCAGAAATTCGCTCTACTATACATTGAAACGTTGGCACTATTTGAACATTTAAATCATCCATATGTTCAGTATTACCAAAGTTCACAGAGTACTCGTGACCTTCGGTATTAAAATGCCTAATGTTTACGGTACTGGGTTGACCTAGTTCGAAAAAATCATCCGCAACAAAAGATGCATTCGTTACACCTCCACTACCCCCAACACCACCACCACCACCACCGCCACCAATTTGAGCTGCTTCGTAAATTTCTTCCTCATCAGAACTGTAAGGCGTGTAACTTTTGTATTGATCATCTTCATCATCATCATAATCTAAAACAGTTCCTTTCTCTTCTTCTTCTTCCAAAATATTATTATCAAGTGTTTCTTCTTCTTCTTTCTCGGAGGTAGTATTCTCTGAAGACTCATTCACGATCGTTTCATCATCTTCATCAGAAGTAATATCTTCTAAAATTTCCATAGGCATGTCATCTTCATCCCAAGTAATATCTTCTAAAATTTCTATAGGCATGTCATCTTCGTCCGAAGTAATATCCTCGTAAATAGGTTTCATTATAAAAATTATCCAAACTAGAAAATATAAAAACTATAAACTAGAAAAATAGAAAACAACCTATTCATCAAGACTTATACAGTAATAATAGAAAATTTTTATAAATTAGCAAAAACTATTAATTTTACGGTAGAGATTTAATTATTGTTTACGAGAATATTGTAGTACTTTTCTTTTCTATGATGGGTAAGCTTTAAAGACCTCTATAACTCATGAACACGTGCCCATATCATTTCTTTAGCTTATTTTATTAGCATATAACCAGATAAAACCAGTTGAAAGCCTGTTTTACTGTACAACCCTAGTATTTTTGTTTTGATTCTTGAAGCTATAAAATAACTGTAGTAGCTGCTTATAACCCTGTTGCACCATCTTTTCTTTTTATGTGGGAAAGCTTTAAAGACCCTTATAACTCATGCGCACGTGGCTATATTGCTTCTATAGCTTTAACCTTGGTAATTACTATAACACTTAAAACACATATATTCTTCTAGCTTTGATCTCAAAGGTTACCATAGCACATAAACACATTTTATTTAATTTTTGTAGAACATAGCTCCTCCTCTCATATACTCCTCAGAATAGTAGAATACTGTAGGATATGTGTCTTGAATATTTATTATGCTTATAACTCCTCCTCTTACATCTATAAGCTATATATCCTGGTTATTTTATTATAGTTATAACCTCCTTTTACTCTAAAATTTTGAACACTTCATACATTTATCTGTTTTGTTGCTAAAAAAACTACTCGCTTCTTTTCTCTCTCTCTCTCTCCTTGGTATATTTCTTCAAGAATTTTCGAAAATGGAACACCAGTTCATGTTAGACGAAAACATAGCATTATTTGTAGTGGTTGAAGGTAGATACGTGTCAGTTTATTTTCGTAACATCGACCCTAAAACAAAAGAGGCATAAGGTCACGGATTCAAGCTCATTTTACCACAATACGGTATATTAGGTCGCAATGTCAATATTATTGAAAAGACATTTTCACATGGAGGTCAATGCGGCATCAACCTTGGTTATAAGATGTTGGTCGAGAGCGACAGGGTTACAGTATGATTTAACAAATTGTTTAATGGAACGATATGGTGTTTATCTAAAGAAGTGAGCTGATATATGAATTCTTTCTTTCTTTCTCTTAAAATATATAATGTTTTATTCTTTAGCAATTTTGGTGCTGGACCAATATGATACATGAGATAGCGCCAGCTATTTCAATCAAGTACAACACTTCAGCAGCAAATCACCAATTAGCCATAAAACACAAAACAAACGAAAACGATGACATAGCTGGAAAAGATGGTTCTACCCCAAAAATCGATAAAGAAGAAGTCGCTGCAGATAAGAAAATTATTAAAGAAGAAGAAGAAGAAGGGGTTCATGCTACAAAATTCGCCGGAGAACAACGCAGTGCTAGTGAAGATCAAAAGGTAGCTAGCGTTCAAACGACGTTTGTCAACGATCTCTTCATGAACTGTTTCAATGATCCTGACTACAATTCAACGTCAGATACCAGTTCGTTGGACACCGAAACTAAGCGTATTTGTGAGTTATGTGTTCCAAGTTTAGATATTCCATGGTTTTTTGATGAGCAAGTAGTAAAAGGTGAAAAATTATTTATAGTTATATGTGCTGACCTGGTTATACAAGACATCTTTAATGGGTGTATTTTTGATTGTTATTGCGCTAAAGAGGTAGGAATTGTTGAGGATCATCAGTGTCCAGCTCGTAATTCCATATATAATATTGCAATTACATCAACAGTTAATCGTTTATATGAAAAGATGGGACTTATCATTGACTGTTTTGAATATGTTATAGGTGAAGTTCAAGGTTATTACTGTCTTCGCACTTTTAAACAGATGATTGACATATTTAGATGTATACCACTTACAAGTACTGGTCCCAAAATTCTTAAGGATACTGTAGCTTGTTTTATTGATGAAGGTTATCATTATGATTATGATGATGCTGTTGTTATCAAAAAACTACGCGATTTTATTAACAGTAAATTGTAAAAGTTTTGCTTACATTCATTACAGTTTGTATGTTTTAATTAGCTATAGTTTGCTTGCTTATGTAGTTGCTTACCTATTTGCTTGTTATATAATTTCATACATATATTGCACCTATATTTTTGCATACAGTAATGTTATTCTATTTTATATAATCATCTATCTTTATATTTTACATGTGCACTGTTTTATATTGTAATTTTGATAATTATATATATAACATTTTGTTTTAAAATAATAATAAAAATCATTTTAAAAATTGTTCAAGTAAAAAGTGGTTGGTTTTTGTTGTTGTCAAAAAAAGAGATGTCAAATGATGATGATGAAAAGTTTTTTATATGCAAACATCCATTTAACTGTATAGTTTCTGCTCCAACAAAATCAGGAAAAACACAATTTGTTAAAAAACTTGTAATTTTTGCTAAAGAAATGCTTCACCCTGCTCCAGTGAAAATTTATTGGTGTTATTCAGAATGGCAAGAACCTTTCGATGAATTAGTTCAGAAATGTTCTTATGTAGAATTTATTCAAGGTTCGCCTGTTTTGAATGAACTTCAGAAAAGTAAAGATACACCTAAATTATTAATTATGGATGATATGATGCAAGAGATGAAGAATGATCAAAGTTTAACTCAACTTTTTACTAAAGGATCGCATCATTGGAATATATCAATTATACATATAGTTCAGAATGCCTTTTTTGATGGAATGTGTACGAGTAGGATAAACGCTCAATATTTAATTCTTTTAAAAAACCCAAGCGATAGATTACAAGTCCGCACACTGGCTCGACAGATTTTTCCAACTACTTCAAATTATTTCATAGAGGCATATGAGGATGCTACTAGTAAACCATACGGTTATTTATTAATAGATCTTACACAGACATGTCCTGAAAAATATCGACTTAGATCTAATATATTTCCCCACAATGATCACATGATTTTGTATACACCTAAATAATTCATCATCATTTTTACAAAAAAACTTTATACAAGTTAGTCCCATCCTATTATTTTAGCCATATGATATACAGTAAATACATTTTTTTTAATACTCTCGCTATGATTCTTTTCATAGCTGTTTTTATTGTATGGGTACAATACCCTTTTCAATTTTATGAAAATGAAGAACCTGTAAATGTTACAGATTTTACGATACCAAACACAAAAAATGTTACAGATCAGAAATTATTATTACGGGAAAATTATAAATTACATATAACACCCTTACTACATTATGTAGAAAAAATTTTACATTGTCCTCAGAATGATGGACAATTTATGCAATTACGAGCGTGTTTCAAAATATATATTTTCAATCCTGTCGTATTTTCTTATTGTAGTCGAAGCAGTAAATTTCAAAACTTGTACATCGATGGAAGTAGATTACAATATATCGATACGATAGCTTTATTACATAATCAGAAAAAAATATTATACCCTTCATCAGTCTAGTTGAGAATTTTGAAGAGGTTGGTCGTTTTTCTATAATTTGTTTGTTTTGTGACAATTAGGATGTCAGCTGCATAGGAAGTTTTTGTCAGAATGGTGCAAAACAAAGTAAAAGATAAAAATTTTATATCTCTTCTTCTTTAACTATTTATTAAACTATAGTATTTTTATTTAAGGTAAAATACTAAACAACAAACAGAAATGGGAAATAGCTGATTTGTTTTGGACTCGTTTCTCACCCGAAGCCAAGATTTTTTACAAAGACATAGCTGAGGCGTGCAACCATTTACGGTGTGAAGTTGGTTTACCCATGGGATGTAAAAAAGTTACACAATTTTGGTGTTTTGCTAGTTTATTACTGACGGAGTTGGATATGATCAAAACTCGTGCTATTTTTGTAGAAGATCTTTTCTTAAAACTAGATACAGCTCATAAACTATGTTTTATGAATATGAATAACTTGTGTGCTTTTTCTAGATGCAAAGAGTTGAATATCATCATACAAAATGAAGCTTCATTACTATCTCAATGTAATACAATAAATATTTCAATGTTTACTCATCATTTGGTCATTATTGTAAAATTTTTCTGTACTGTACGGTCTGTTTTGTATGGCTTCTAGATTAAAGAAATATATTCACGAGCTCAATGTGTTGAAAAATTCAAATCGTGTTCAAAGACGTGCTTTTCTTCAACATTCTTTCCCCGATTTGATCTGTTGTATATGTGAAATTTGTTTGAACATTTTGAACGGTAATATTCCTATTAATTCAAGCTTAAAAAAGAAATTGGCGAAACATAAATTATTGCTCAGAGGTTTAGCTACAAGACACGAAGAAAACAAGAAAAAAGATTTACATAATAAACCTGTAAGAATTGTTCAAAGTGGTGGAGCATTTTTACCTCTAGTACTACCCGTTTTATTATCTACATTAGCAAGTTTTGTTACAGAGAAATTATTATAGAATGAAATTTGCTAATAAATTTGCTCTTATACCTCAGGAGGTTCTGAATAAGTTGAATAATTCTCAGGCTTCTTCTTCGACGACGAGTTCAAATGAAAAGACAGGTATAGCTAAGCAAGTTGACATGTATCGTAATGAGCTAGAGCGCATTTTGGAAGATAATACGTTAATGCCTGAAGAACAATACAAAATGTACTCACAACTATTTTCACAATATTTAACTTTTGAACATGAAAAGGCTCAACCTTCTTCAGTGATTTTAAAACAAAAAGTTATTGATAACGAAGAAGATGAGAATGATAGTGACGATTTGAAACAAAAAGAAAAAAATTGGCTGAATGATGAAAAGTTACTTAGTGGTATTCCTAAACAGTTTAAATGCTCAGCATCCTTATTATTGGAACATGTGTGAAGTAACCCTAGTATAAATGTTAATAAGCAAGGTGAAGTATTAATTGATGGAAAATTAATTGAAGGATCACATATTATTGATTTATTACATGATTTGTCTCGTAAACGTTCAAAAATTACGCAAACGCTTGGAGTAGACAAGTTTGTTAATGCTTTGAAAAAATATAATGTACCATTAGAGGCTATAGGAAACCCATTACGTAAAATGTTTACCTCGGAAACTCTCCTACCATACACCTCCAGAAGAATCAGATGATCAGACAGTTAGTAGTGTCAAACGGTTGAATAAACCACTTGTGAAAGGTGTTGATTTATTTTCAAGTGGTGCCAAGGGAGATATCAAAGATGATTCATTCTTTAATAAAAAAAACTCGACAGAAAAGAAGATACGATGCAAAGTTAGAGCACTTAGATGGTATACTCCTTTGTACTAGAGGGATGAACACAACTTACTTTCCTAATTATACAAAAATTTACACAGAAACCCTACAGCTCTTTCTAGTATTGAAAAATTATATGCTGAAGCTAGAAAACACTGTAAAACAATTACACGTAAAAATGTTAAAGATTGGCTTTCAAAACAAGATAGTTATACTTTACATAAACAAGTCAACAAAAAATTTTCACGTAATCGTATTTATGTTACAGCTATGGATCAGCAATGGGGAATTGATTTGGCAGATATGTCTTCTTTAGCAGATTTTAATGATGGATACAAATTTATGCTTACATGTATAGATGTATTAAGTAAATACGCATGGGTTGAACCATTAAAATCAAAACATTCAAAGAATGTTTGTGATGCTTTTCAAAATATTTTAAAAAGAAGTCGAATCCCTTGGAGAGTGCGCAGCGATGAAGGAAAAGAATTTGTCAACAAAGATTTCCAAAAATTATTGAAAACTAATGATATACATTTTTTTACTTCTCAAAACGAAGACATTAAATGTTCAATAGTGGAACGGTTTAATAGAACTTTAAAAACTAAATTATTTAAATATTTTACAGAGTTTACTACTTATAAATGGATTGATATTTTACCCTCAGTTGTTTCCAACTACAATCACTCTGTTCATAGATCGATTAAGGAAAAACCTATTAATGTAGATTATTCCAACGAAAAAATTATATGGCAAAGACTCTACCCTGAAAGATTATACACTGGAAAGTCTACGATTGATATAGGAGATTATGTGCGAATTAGTAAACATAGAGGTGTATTTGACAAAAGTTATTTACCTCAATGGAGTAAAGAAGTTTTCAAAGTAAAGCATATTGTGAAGACTCGAAATCATATACTTTATACAATTCAAGATCTGGAAGGCGAAGATATAGAAGGACGTTTTTATGAAAAAGAACTACAGAAAATTGATTTTAATCCTAATATCAAAGAATACAAAATTGAAAAGGTTTTGAAAACTAAATGTTTACCAGATGGTCAGAATAGAGTACTTGTGAAGTGGTGGGGTTATCCTGAAAAATTCAACAGCTGGATTTTAGAAAAGGATATACAAAATGATGACGACGACGTTTACGATGAACAACTTTGAATTGACATATTATGTTCAACAAGATGTGCTATTATCAGAAAATTTTTTAGGGGTTTTTGCTTGCGATACTCTACCGAAGATAGTTGAAAGACCTGCGGCTTTAATTGCAAACACTGATACATCTTTTCAAAAAGGAAGTCATTGGATAGCTATGTATTTTGATAATGCTAACTCTGTATAATTTGATTCTTATGGTTTACCACCAGTTATTCCTGCTTTTATAAACTATATTAACTAAAATGCTTTAATAAGATATACAAATAAGAAACATTTACAAAATTTTAATAGTAGGGTTTGTGGTATATATACTTTATATTTTTTGTATTATAAAGTGTGACATGTTCCTATGTATAAAATGTTTAAAAGTTTCAGTAACACAAGTTTTGTTTATAATGATAAATTGATTCGTAAGTTTTTTCATTGTAAATTTTCTGTAAAGGTCACTTGCGAAATAAATTATGTACATGTTTGTAAAAAGTTAACTCCTTCTTTATGTATTTATATATAATTTTACTTCACTTTGATAGCTCCGCCTCCTTTATATTTTTGTATAATTTTATTGGTTACTTTAGTAGCTCCACCTTCTTATAAATTTATAACTGAGTGTTTAGTTGTTAAATAAAAAATTTTTTATTTTGAAATGGATAGTAGTAATAGTACACATTCAGAAACATCTCGCATTAGCGTTTGGGAGTTTTTTGGAAAACGTCTACCTCGAAACGAAGTGGTTTTCTTCAGTCAGGTCATACTAATATACATTGTAGTCATTACAGCTATAATAAATTTATCTCTCTACAATAATAATACACAATTGTGGGTTGGTCTTTTGTGCGCTTGTATAGGATATTTATTACCTAGCCCCGTACGGACAGTATTACAGTCATCTAATTCATTGAAGACCGTACCTACAGCAACAACAAACAACATTATAAATAATGACAAGCTTTGAAGATCAATTTTATATCACGTTACCTAGTAATAGCGAAAATGGAAACAAGCCCTCTGATTTTTCAGCCCATCTACCTTACCGTTTAAAACTAGATGGAAGCTGGGAGGTAGGGTTGAGTGAAATAATATACCCTTATAGTTGGGCTACAATTTCCAACCATGGTGGAGATAATGTAATAATGTTAATTATGGATGGTGTTGGAAATAAGGTCAAAAAAATTAAAGTAATAGTTTTTGAAAAACATTACTTTACCATATCCGAATTAATTGAAGAGTTGAATGCAAAAATTAGCTATTGCCAGAACTAACATGGAAATTTTGTTTTCATACGATGAAAATGGTAGAGGATTAGTTAATTTGAAAATAAAAAGTGGTACAATCTTACATAAAATCGATATAACCAAACGGTTAATGGAGCTTCTCGGATTTAGCTCCACCAATACTGCTGCCTATGCAACAGCTGATGATTTTTTAAATAGAGCTGTGAATATTAACTTATATACTGTTGGGGAGAAACCCCCAAAAAATTCTAACACACATATTCCACCATCCAAATCTGTTTTTCTTGCCGAGCCTGGAACTAATCATTTATACATGTTAGGAATTCAACCACCAAATTTGAATGATTTACAAAGTTTTTATGTTTACTGTAATATTATTGAAAATCAGATTGTTGGAAATACTTAGCACCACTTTTACGTATAGTAAATGTTCTGGGAAAATACAAAGATAATGTGAGTCGATTATATGAAACACCTCACTATATACCCATTCAATTAAAAGAAATTACAGTACTGGAGATTAATATAAAAAACAGTATGAATGAGCTTATTCCCTTTCAATTTGGGAATGTTATGGTTAAATTACATTTCCGGCAACGTACTCCTTTATTCCTATAATCATAGTATCAAATTTTTATTTATTCATTCATTCATTTGCATTTGGACACGTTGTCCTCAGGTTGAATTTTCGCAAACGCTCTTAATTAATTAATTAATTAATTCATTTAGTTGTTCCTTTTGATTTTCAAAGCAAAATATGCATACCCTATTTATCCCTGAAACTGTTGATTACTGGATCAAAATTTATCAACGCAGCATTCAAGATAATCAATTTCAGTTAGATGGTACCTTAGAAGGTTTCTGAGCAGCATACCCTTATTATTATAGACATCAAGGAGCTGGAGTTGGTAATTTTTTTAAGAGTTTGTGGTGTCTAGCTATGCCTTTGTTAAAATCTGCAGGAAAGCATGCACTTGCTGCAGGTTCCAAAATTGCAGGCGATGTTGTAGAAGGCCGTTCTTTTAAAGAAAGTGTTGCTGAGCATGGACGAAATGCAGCTGGCAGCTTATTACACGAAATGGGCGAACGCATTCATAAAGGAAAAGGTTTAGGGAAGCATAAACATATAAATTCTACGATACATATAAAAAGCAATAAAAAGTTAAATGATGGTCAGCATCAACAACATCAACATCAAAAACAACATAAACGTAAACACCTGAAACGACGTTCCTCATTCTTAAAAAAGACTCCATGTAGAGTAGTCGGTTTCAAGGATATCTATTCAAAATGAGTAGATTTATTGATGCTGCATCGTCTCCTAGTAGTAAAATGGAGTGAGATTTATTTACCGTACCTCCAACACAAGTTGCTATTCGTAGAAGTTTTCGGTCTGAAATTCAGTTACAAAATCCTTGTACTAACGAAGGACCTTACGAGTTTGTTATTCCACCTGATTTATATATGTTGGACTTATCAAAAAATTTTATATATTTTACTATTCGAATTACAAAAGCTAATGGCGCTGCTTGCACTTTAACAGCAGATGCCAACAACAATATCAATGGTAACGTTGTGGCGCCAATTAATTTGATCGGCAAAACATTTTTTAAACAGATCAAGATGTACTTAAATGGAAAATTAATATCTGACAGGTAAGTTTTATAATTAAATGTATGTTTACGTTTTTTAATTTTAACATTTTAACATTTTAGTGTGGATAGATACGCTTACAGATCTTATTTGGAAACAGAATTGAACTATGGTCGTGATGCTAAGTCGACACATGTTGCAGCTGCTGGCTATGCTTTTGAAAATGGCGATGTTCTTGATATAAAGAAAAACAAGGGTGCTTTGGGAAGAGTTCAGATGTTCAAAAACAGTGCAGTTGTTGAATTAATGGCTCCTATACATGCCGATCTATTTATGCAAGAACGTTTTCTATTGAATCAATGTACTTTGAAAATTGATTTATACAGACATAGAGATGATTTTTGCTTGCAAAAATTTATATCTACTGACAATGAAGCTTATAAAATTGAGGTTAAAAGCATGTCTTTATTTATTAAAAAAGTTGAAGTTGCAGATAATATCAATCTAGCTATTGAATCCATGTTACAAAATACAGCTGCAAAATACCCTATTCTTCGATGTCATGTTACAAGTCTATACATAACAACTAGTCGTCGCTCAGCTCCTCTGAACTCATTGTTCACAGGTCCTTTACCTCATCGTCTCATTGTGGCGCTGGTTGATGGTTTGGCTGCTAGGGGTGATTATTATCAAAGCCCCTTTAATTTTAAGCATTTCGGATTAAATGAAATTAAAATAACAAGTGGCACTACAACATTACCTACAATGCCGTATATGTTAAATTTTAAAGAAAACAAATATTTGCGCACTTTTATACAATTAATTGAGGGTGTAGGAATTGGTACAGATAACAAGGGTAATGAAATTACTCAAAATTCTTTTACAACACATAACACGGTTTTTGTTTTTGATTTGACTCCTTGGGGTATGGATGGTAATTTTTGGGAACTCATACATGAAGGAACCACCAGTTTACAGATGAATTTTGGCGAGGATATACCAGATGGCGGTATTGAAGCACTTATATACGCAGAATTTGACTCTCTCGTAATGATTGATAAAAATTGTGAAACCTTTACGGATTATAGTATTTAAATACGTTATATTTATATGTACATTTCATCTCATTTTTTATAATAATAAAAATCACTTATAGTTGTTGTTGTTTATACAACCCTTCTCCTTAGCTATTGTTTAGAAATATTCTTTTAATTTATTCCTAATTATAAATGAACTTCCTTTTATTACTCCTTCTTTCCTTTATTTTCTACTTTAGTTCTACAGTACTATGTAATTATCTTGTACATTCTTTTTACCCTAAGACCTCTAGAAAGCTATATAATACAGCAACCTCAATAGTTGCACCACTATACTTTATGCAATTTTGTGCATATTCTCTGCATATTGTTTACTTCTACATCTCTAACTATCTGACTGCAGTAAACCCTTTTTTTATATTCCAAAAGTTGAGGCACACACACGCGCACACACACACACACACACCCATAGTAGAACTCTAAAGAAATTACCTCTACTATTAAATGCAATAAATAAAAAATTTTATTAATTTTAATTCAATTTAATTTATTTGAAACAAAATATATATATATATACAAAATTTAAAACAAAATAGAATAAATTATACATATATACAAAATTTAAAACAAAATAAAATATACATATATATGTATACAAATTTTACCTAAAAATAAAAACATCAAGTTTCAAAAATTTTGCAAAAAATTTTTACTTACATAGATACTATATACATACACAGCCACCGCTGCCGCCGTCGCAGACCTTGCTAGAGGTTTCACGCATATCCACTAAAATTTTTACAAAATTTAATAACTATTTTAGTTAAACAAAAATTTTTTACTCTAATATATCATTTTAACTGCTAAGTAATAGGTACAAGATCTATCAATAGTCTTTATTTTATCATAAATCTTCTAGAATATTCTAGAAATGTTCTTTGGTAAGTTTTAGACAACTCAGCTATATACCATACATTAATATACATGAATTAAAAATCTGTGAGATACTACGGCTAGCACAATTTAACCTACACATATTCATCTTGAAATATTGTAGTAAAAGCTTATAATAATTTTACTCTCATTAAATATAAAATTTATATATCTACGACGTGGTTTAACTATAACATCAGAACTTACTAGAAATGTGGTAGCGCCAGTCCTATCCTCTCCTTGACGTAGGGATCCTCGGCGTTTCCCCATTCAGCCCTCGTACCTGGGGGGAGGATATTCCACAGGTGAGAGGCTAGGTGGCCGTCGGTCAGCGAAGGGTTTTCGAACATCGGGCGTAGATGTTTCATAAAACCCCAAAAGGTTTTCTGTCTAGCTGGATATTCAACCCCTCGCTGGCTTTTCCACCAGCTCTTGAAGTCCGCCGACGCCTCCTCCCAAAAGACGGACGCCCACGCATCAATGTCGGCCGTCGTTAAAAACGGTTCTAAATTAATAATATTATAAAATAGCATCCATATTAATTTTTAAATCAAAATATTTGTAAAATCATCTTACCGTAAGCCTCGTAGGCGGCTCTTAACGCCGAAATAAACGTAACGAATAGGGCCTCTATTGGTACTCTCAGGTGTCGCGCAGGTACAAAAATAAGAATGATTCTTCTTCTTCTATTTTTTCTATTTATACCTCTTTACCCTCATTAAACCTTTTCCGGTTTTTTCTGCTTTTTGGTTGAATCTTTTTGGTTTTTCTTTGAAGGTTCTCGACTCTAGGTTATTCTAGAAAACTATCAAAATAACAATAATCACCACCTTGATTGTTTTGGTATTGCCTCTCTTTAAAAGCTTTAGGCTCTAGGTTTTTCTAGAAAACTATCAGAATAACAATAATCACCACCTTAATTATTTTGGTAAAGCATCTCTTGCTACTGTGTTTTATAGAACCTTTGACCTTTTCTAGCATTTCTAATTGGTTTTACGATCTAAATGGTTTCACCTGTCTAACCTTTCTATGTTTGCTCTGGAAAACACTCTGTATACAAAATCATATCTACCTGCATAAATCATCCAATATAATGTATTAATATTCTATACGTAGAGTAACGTTCATGTATAGCTACCCTTGATGATTCAGTTCTTTTCTTTTCTTCTTTTTCTTTTCTTTTCTTCTTTTTCTTTTCTTTTCTTCAAATATTTTTGTGGTATCAATTATTTTTTTACATCTAGAATATTTTTCATCTCAAGTGTTCACTTTTCTACATGCGCTTTATGCCCCACTCTTTTGGGTCATTTTTCTATAAAAGAATTTGGTCATTTACGACCTTATAAGTATAAACCCATAGGAATAATGTTTCAAGTTTTATAGACTCTTACAGTTTTTATATGTCGAAATGAGCATTCTGATCTAAAAGACTGTTCTAATTTGGACGATCGTTCAGTAAGCAGGGCTTCTGATTAGCTAATCTGTGAACCTGCAGACGGCGCACCTCTTATTTTGGAGCCCGAGGGCGCTTTTTTGAACGACTTCCTCCATGGGTGGAGGGGGTCAATTTTATAAATGCTTTCTTTCTTTTTTGTTTTCCATTTTTTGTTCACGTTATCATTATTTTTGTATTTAGACTACAGTATTTTGGGGATAAACAAAAATAAAATAGTGTTTCAAAAATTTTATAATAATAAGCTAAAATGTTGCATTGAATGAAAAATTTTTGATATGTAAAGATTTTTAACTTATCAAATTTTCTACACCCTTTTTACGACCGGCTCATTCTGGTCATTTTCTATAAAGGACCTTATTTGTCTACATGCGTTTTATGGTCAGCTTGCTCTGGTCATTTTTTATAAAAGACCTTCTTGGTCATTTTTGGCAGAACATCAAACTTTATACGCATGCACCCATAAGGATAATGTTTCATCATGTATTGACTCTCTCGAGATTTTACTCATTAAACTGACCATTACTGACCAATTTGACCATTCTGACATTTGTTGACTTGAACGATCATTCAGAAATGGGACCTCCAAAACATATTTACGCCTGCAGGTAATGCCCTTTTGACAAAGGGGGTCCGGGGCGCAAATTTTTGAAGGGCTTCCTCTTCCCAGAGGGGAAGCCGTTTTTACACATGATCTCTTTTTATTTCTTTTTAATTTTTTGTTCATTTTAGTTTTCCTTTTTCATTTTCCGTTCATCAATTTTCCTTTTTCATCTACAGTAACACACCTATTACCCTAATTCCACTATTACCATAATTGAAAATTACCGTAATTCCACTATTACGGTAACTCTAAAACCTGTATACTTAACCGTACGACCTATAAATCGACGAAGAAATTGACCATATATGTTTTCTGTACGACCTGTAAATCCACCAAAAGTCGGCCGTATATGTTTACTGTACGACCTATAAATCGACCAAAAATGACAAATTATAGGTCCTACACAAAAGATAGGAGTATCCTTAACCATACGACCTATACGGTCGGGCCTTACTACTCTTCTGAATTGGGCTCAATATTTTCAAACTTATGGAAGCAGTGACAGGAAACTTACCAAATCTTCTATGGTTTCTGTGACTGTGAGGAATGGTAAACTTCTCGGTAAAATTAATTTAGCCCTTAAAATCGAAATTCGCATAGATGCAGTATTCTGAAGTTTGACAATTTGCAATTTCTTGGCATTTTTCAGTGATTCTGCTTGACCCTGGCCCAGGGAAGATATTTTTCAATAGAGGAATATTCCTTTTACTCCACAGATATTGAAGTATTCTCTCGTCTAAGAACTATTCTCCAGTCATGCATTTTACACCTGTTGTAGTGGCATTTTCCAGTCTACCACAACTGTTTTAATGTCGTTTAGTTTTAATGTCACTGCGGCATCCTAAGGTGCCCAAAATAGGCCCCAAAGAACTTTTTCGGTTTATTTTGACATCGGTTTCGACACTTTAAAATGGAATAAAAAGTGTAAAGTAAGAGATTAGAAAGTGTTCTTCATACCGCCATATACAGCACGGTCTTCTGCATGCATTCAACATTTGGCTTCAGAGTCACGTCTTTTCTGAGCTGTGACATTTCGAAACACGTGTACAGACTGAAAAATGCCAAAAAATGTAAAAATTCCAAACTTTGGAGTACTGTAGCTATGTGAATTTTGATTTTTGCGCAGAATGAATGCTGTCACGATACTCAGCGTGTTAAACTACTGAAAATATCTCTTTTTCAGATATTAATTTTCAACTTATCATACGTCAATGGAGCAGAAGGTAGAATCTCTCAGAAATCGTGTCTTAAAACTAGACGAATCGAAAGAAAATGCTAGCTGAGAACTGGTTTCACCTTTCTGCCATCGTGTCAAATTTTCCAAACGCAGACGGCCATTCTTCAGAGTGAAGTTGAAACATATCAATTCTTAGGCAAATTATACAATATTAGAAAATTCTCCAACTTTTTGGACCATTATTACACCATTCCTGCTTTGCCATGATTAGAAGGTATTTGATCCAGTCAGCGAGAAAAGTTTAGATTATTCAAGACACGATTTCTGAGAAGTTCTACCTTCCCTTTAATAAGTTGAAAATTAATCATATTTCAAATGAGATTATTTAGGGTAGCTTCCTACGCTGAGTTTCGTGGTATCATTCGTTTCTTGAAAATGAGAATTCACACCGCTACAGTAAGCCGAAGTTTCAAAATGTATGTATTTTTGGCATTTTTCAATAGTCTTGCTGGCCAAGTGATATTTCATAATCGAATTGATCTGATTCGATAAGTGAATACTCGTTTTACACAAGGGAGAATAAACTATCTTTTGATGTAACATTTACTGTAAATTATTACAATTTACACCTTTTAAGAGAATTTTAAGTGTGAAAAATGAGCCGTCAAAATTATAAATATTTTGTTTATGGGCACTCCCAAGCTCTTTCCCATCGGATGCCGCAGAATTTTATTTGCTTATTTTATAGAAAATGCATTCTTACTGTATTGTTAATTTTTTCATCGAAATTTTTGTACCGTTTGCGGAGCTGCACAGCTCTGAAGAAGGTATATTCATGGCAGTGGCGGATCCAGAAATTTTTTTGGGTTGGGGGGGCGATGCTCAAAATTAAATATTTTTTCAAAAAACTGCATTTTCCAGGTGGCCCTAGTGCACTGCATTTTCCAGGTGGCCCTAATGCACCCCTTGTGATACATTTATTATCTGTATTATAGAATTATCAAACAGCCAACAGCTCATAGTATGATGTGGTAATTGTTTCACAAATACACAGTGGCGGATCCAGAAATTTTTTTCAGGGTGGACGGTGCTCAAAATTAAGTATTTTCCCAAAAAATTTTCAAAAATTTATCGAATTCGCCTATAGGTATACAGGAAAAAAATCGTATTTCAAAAGTTTCGGGGGGGGGGGGGGGGCGGCCGCTCCCCATTCTCTAAATCCACAGTTGATTCTACACTCGGCAAAAAATTTTAAACTGTCGAAACTGGGAAGCAAAAAAAAAGAAAATCCTGTTGATGGGCACTCCGGAGCACCTTCAACCATGATGCCGAGGAAATTCATCTTATTCTCAAGTTCATACATTCCTACAGTAGCTGCGAGAGTAACATCCCATCATTGTGCACAGTTTTGGTAGCTGTAGACATTTGCATATATGTCATTCAAATGTGTTTTTGAATCTGGATAAATGTGCAATCAATAAAGTTCTGGGAACCCAGGATGCGTCTTCACCTAATACATCATAAGAAAAAATGTGGACTGAAGTCCTGGTAAATTTTCATTGATCTAGCTTTGACGGTTTTCTAAACGAATGAAAATTCGAGAACTTCGAAAATTTTTATTAAATTTCAGAAATCGAGTGGTTGTTCGAAATACATTTACAGAAAAACGGCAAGAGTTACTCGGATACTCTTTGCTTTATTGGAAAGGCACTGCTGTCTGCTATCATTTGCTCTGTTTTTGTCTGGATAACATCACGTGATGTGAAACAGGGTGGTTTCAACTGTAGAGCACTTTCGCCCAGCTTATAGCATAGTCAAATTACCGAAAAGATAAATTTTTGTTGCATCTCTTCTGAGGCATCCTGTTCCGCAACATTGTGAAGTGATCGATGAAATTCCACTAGTGATTCTACCCACATCTTTTCTTATTCGTCTAATCTGAACGTTTTGAATTTGTCTTGTATCTCCTTGATGGCATATTTAGTGGAATTAATCAGCATTTTCGTATCAACTTTCAGAATGTGCTCCCAAAGACCCCAAACATACAGCTCCCAAAACGGTACAATTATTAGATTGGAATTTCAACGCAAGATGTCAGACATTAGTGGCTATCAAGAAAAAATTCTGCGGCACCTCATCGGAAGGTGCCCGAAAAACGCTCCAGAGGCCTTTTTCGATTTAAAATTGATTCCCACTTTGACACTTTAAAAATGAATAGTGTTAAGCAAAAGATTAGGAAATGTTTTTTCATACCTGTGTCACGATGCGCACACGCTGCCATCGTTCGTTTTCCTCTGAACCCGTAGACTTGATGTTTCACGCACAAGTCAGGGCCCCACACTCAGATTTTTGTGACGGGCACTGATGCACTCGCTCAGACGATGCAGGACTGTGCAGTTGGTGGAAGCGCACGCTACCACCCGGTGCGACACACGTTACACCTGCATATAGAACATGGCATTTTGCATGCAGCGAACGTTTGGCTTCAGAGTCACGTCCTTTCTTAGCTTTGATATTTCGGTACACCTGTACAAGCCGAAAAATAAAAAAAATGCTTCTCAATCACTTTCTCAAATATATTTAGTTTTCATCTTATCATAGGTCAATGGGGTAGAATCTCTCAGAAGTCGTGCCTTAAAATGAATAGTTCGACACAAGTGCTTACAGAATAAAAAATTTATGTTCGTTTTCGTAGCATGTTTGGACATATCGTAATTGCTATTTTCTCTTTTAATCTACGTATCTCCAATTTTTAAAAACGTACTGTTCAATACACACTAGCGACAAATAAACAAAAAACGGCCTATCGTTAACAAGAAATGCCAAAATATTGATCAAATCGTCGAAATTTTTCGAGAATATTTCTTGCCTCAAGTGTTCCAATTTTAATGGGATATGACTAGATTCTCGTATAGTCGAGCGATAAAACTGATAATAGTCACGACAAGGGAAGAGCTGATCGGCGATAGTTATTGCCTCATGATCCCATTCCGAACTCGGCTTTTCTTTCATAAACTCGTTTTCGTGTTTTTTCGGTACCTTGGGACGCGAATCAAAATTAGGGAAATCCATATGCTTTTCCGTAAAGTCCAAATAGAACAGCCTATAATTGAAGTCGGCTATATTATCGGGTAATTCACTGTTTTTGAAAATGAGAGAATCGGCGACGTTACGCAGCGGAAATAGAGGAGACGCACGATAATCGTCGGTTTGTCTTTCCGAGAAAAAAATTTTCGCTCTTTCACTAAAGATAGCTGAGAAGTCGTTTTTATTGACTGGTGGTCGACTACGAGCAAATCTGTAACCCAGAGCAAATGAATCAACTATATTTTTGTAGTGGAAATTGTCGGCGTAGATCCATCTTTTGCTGCAAAATGAAATTACATATGCTACAGGAAATTCTTTCGCCTATATTCGGTGCAAATCTATCTCTATCGCGTATACTGATTGCATGAGAATGAACAATCTTCGACATCTTTTAAAAGTCGTGAGTATTTAACGGCCGATAACGGAAAATTTGCTATCGGCCGATGCCAAACATTACATTACATGCTATTGGGGATGAAGAACTTCTTCCATTCAAAAACCACGCCCCCACCAGAAATCCCTTGAATGTTAAAGCATGTTGGATTTTCAAAGAATTTATAACTCGTTGGACAACTCCTCCCCCAATAAGGCTGAATTCTCAGTGGTCGATCGGACGGCTCGACTGGGCTTCATCAGGACACAGCCTATGGCATGGGTCTGATGAGAACATGCCAGTGCCTACTCTGCTGTTATGAGGGGGGAATATCTCACAAGATAGTTTATTATCATAATTCTCAGTTTCCTGAGGAAGTGATTCTGCAATAGTTAAAAGGCGGCCAATCTAAAAGTATCTTCGAATTTTCAACAATTAGAAGTACCCGAAGTTGGTACAGACATCGCTGAACCATACATGCACATAAGATTAGGAAAGGGTAAACCCTCCTACCTGACACCCCTGACTGGCCCTAAAAAATGCTGAAAGACCCCCTGAGCTTTGGAGAAATTTTTTTTGATTATTTTATGCATATCATGATGTATGATGAACATGCTTGTGGAACTTGTTTAGTTTTTTTGCTCACTAAACCACACCCCCTCTCCATACATGCACGTGGGGAGGGGGGGTTTGACCCCAGCAGATTTTTATTGACCCCCAGCAGATTCTTGCTGACCCCCAGCAGATTTGACTCCCCTAGCAATGATTGAGAAGTTGATGAAGGAAAATGATCAAGAGAGAAGAGAAAGTCGTCATGAAAATGGTAATGATGCTGTAGTTTAACAATTTTTCTAAACAAAGCATACTTGATTCCAAAAGAGTAACATTAAAACTGTAAAAAGTGCTGTCTAAGCAAATTATTTAATATATCTGACTAATATAGTTATAAAAATATGCTGTTTGGATGTTAGAAAACCTTTCCAAGACCTTTCTTTTCATTATCAAGAATGAAAAAAAATTGTATTCCACCCCCGTCCTGACTGACCGCCAGCAGAATTTCTATGCTGTGCATGTATGCCCTTCTCTACTAAAAGTCCGAGGACCGTCTCCAAAAAAAAATTCTTGCGGTGCATGCCTGCGCTGAACTCAAACTTTTATTCTTCTATTAAGTAGGTTTGAAGTATTTCTGAAGTTGTACGCTAGGAATTACTTATTCATAAGCATTACTTATTCATAAGCATCTGCCCCAAATTCAACTCAGGTTCTTCTTTAAAACATTAGAGAGCCCGGACAGATATTCTAGTGGAATACTATTCATTTGTCATTGTAGTTCGCTGAAATTCGCAGTCCATATTAGAGATCTATCGGGTCGGGTCAGACAGTAAGGTAAAAAAATTATCTAGTTCACAAAGTGGAACACAAGCACATACTCGTCATGTAAAATGCGTGTTTAAGCCGTAGGCATACTTAGCCGCAACGGGCGAAAAAGTGTGCGGCCCGCTCACTTTTTTGCGGTTTTCCAAAATTGCGGTCCGCAAGTTACCCGCAACCGGGAAAAAATTTTGCGGGTGGCCCCGCAACCGCATTGCGGTTTATGGACCCGCAAAAAGTTCACAAGTGGAGTACTTTTTGCGGTTCTGGCAGCAGCACTTGATACAGTATATGCCGTTTCGCGCTGAATAACACTGAATACCTAATCTTTATCAACTAGAAAACTCAATTATTTCCAGAATTTGCTTTGTCCAGTGTTTTTTTTCTGCAAAGGAATATTTTGAGGGGAAAAATTCGGGAATGAAGAAAAAAATTTATGCAAGGTTCTCATTGTCGAAAAAATTTGGGGGTCTTTTTCGTCAAATGGCGATAGGGGTAAAAATTTTTTCCCCAATTTTCTCAAAGTCTTTTTTCGCTTAAAAATGCTCATAGACGGTTTATTTTAGTGTTTTTAAGCTTTTAAAACATGATGTTTTTAGAGCGGTTGATTTTTTCCACATGAGAACCGGACCCAAAATTTTTTTCCTCATTTTCCAAAAATTTTCCCCATTTTTAAAAACGTTTGTAATGTGCCTACCTACGGATGCTTTTCCATGCAATTAGGAGCATATCCAAGCATTTTGACGCCTTTGGATTCGGAAACCTACAACCTTGCATCTCTTAAGTAATTTCCGGTTCGAAATTGCGGTTAACTATGCTTACAATTGCGGGTTTTCGGTTCCGAATTTTTGGGGAACCGCACAAAAGTATGCCATTGTGAGAGCCGCAACCGACCCGCAATTGCGGAACGCAAAATTTGCGGCCGCAAAAAAACCGGCCAAGTATGCCTACGGCTTTACTGTTCAATTGTTTAATGTAAATAAACATTGGAAATGAGAAATCGGAAACAATAAATAAACAATGTTTCTCTTATTCAGGACAAAAAAATGAAAATCAAATGATCTACAAACGATCATTGAAGACAAATCAGAAAATATCTGAAATGATACCCCAAAATGATACGACCTCTTGTTTGCGGAAAAAATGTTTTTTTAAAGAATTATTTTTTTGCTTAACCTCAAAAACTGCTCTTTGAAAACCTTTTCTAAAATACAAGACGATCAATTGCATCGATTATCTTCTATTTGAGAATCATCGACCTAAATCCATGTAAATATATGCAAAATAAAAAAGAACATCACTTTGCGAAAAAAAGAACATCACTTTAAAAAAAAAGAAACATCACTTTAAAAAAGAACATCACTTTTAGCTTCGTTTGTACCAGTACAAACGAAAATTTTAGCGCAAAAAAAATTTCATCTATCAATAGTATTCAGTATCAATGGACTTCCTTGTTATGCATCCGCATCCATAACGACAAACTAGCAGCTATGGCATAATAATGAAAGCTTTTTCTGGAGTATTTTACTAGTGCATGTTCTGTGCCTCGTGATCAGCTGTTTTATGTGTGTGCATTCGTAGTCTTCTTATATGTCTCGTGAAACTGGCCAACATATTCATATTTCACATTATGTTTGTCGCATTTTATTACAATAAACGTTTTTTCAGCAAATTTCACTCGTCAACAGCATCATTGCATATAATTTTCTTCCAGAAAAATTTTACCGTAGTTCATACTATGCTAGGGGATGGAGAAAATGCACGAAGCTGCAGAATATACTTTTTATAGATATGGAAAATTTTTTATGAGGAAGGATGAAAATTCAACATCAAAAATTGAATTTTTCAAACCCTTACCCAAGTTTTCAAAAAACTAGTCCACCTCTTTTCCTAGCTCAGCAAATATCCAAACAGGTGTATTCTGCTTTTTCTGCCCTTTTTCCAATAAACTAGTCTTATAGTGCCTCACCACCTTAACTACTCATCAACAATAATATTCTATTTCAGGCTTGGTTTTCTGAAATTGATTTTCGCTACTCTTATCCACAGTTGTAATCATTATATCACTAGTATATAAGCCAGGCCTTGCCCGGTGTTTTAGGTAAGGCGTGGACTAGGTGTAAGATTCAGGCCCGGTCGATCAGTTCACATATCCAGGTATTACATGTATGATGCCCATGCATCGGGCCATCTTACTGATGGTTTCAGAAAAAAGCTTTTTGTTCTAACATGCCCGCTTGTCATGTTCCTGAATTGTGAAAGTAATGCTACAATTTCAATTTCACTAAAATATTATACACTACAGTCCAGTCAAACGCAAATATTGGAGCATAATTGAACTCCTAGGAATATACAGAAGAAACCATAAAAAGAGAAGTTGTCAAAAACAACCTTACAATTGGCTTTTAAATGAAATATAAAAAATAGAAACTTTCCTGACACTATATCGCACATGAATTCTTTTATAGGCATCATTATATGCGACTTTTTTTCTTATATTTTCTGCAAGATAGAAAACCTTGGAATTTTTAGGTTCTGCAAGATCATAGTTCCGTCTAAATGATTATTACGATATTTGCAGAATAGCAATTGAACTTAATGTTATAATTCAAAGTTCTAACATATTTGATGATTGCCGTGCATTAAATTTTTGCAGGAACAACGTCACAGGTTGCACCGCAAGTCGAATTTTTCTTGAAATAAATGTCTACCTTCACTTCTTTCTTTTGAAGTAGAAACCGTAACGAAAAATTTCTGACTCAAAAGACAACCGCCAAGCTTTCTGAAACCTGACTACACTGAATAAAACAATACTTTCAATCAGTTACTAAAAATTATCATTCGCATTATAATGTGGAAAAAATTTGGGGTTTTCGTATAGAAAAGATGCATTTTGGTGCATTTTAGTGGGTTCAAATCTCAAAATTCTCCGGCGCTTTGCGCCGGTGGTTATAACTTTGATACTCATTATTATTTATTACCAAGCTCAGGCGCGGCTTTTAGCACGTCAACCTTCACTTACCATTCAATTTTCAATAGTTTTCATCGTCTTAAACGTATTATTTCATATTTAATTTTTTTTTCATTTTTTCCTTCATACATTTTTTGAGAAAGACCAACACGTCAACCATACATGCACATAGGGGGGGGTAGACCCTAGACCTGAGGCCCTGGCGCCCAAAAAGATCGTCAAACCCCCAATGAACTTTTTTCAAGACAGCTTTTTTGATGATTTTTGTGCATATTTTGTACGAAAAACAAGCTTTCGAAACTTTTTTTTGCTCATCCCCCTATCCCCTGGATAAAAAAAGGACCCTCCCCCCTAGAAAATTCTTGCCATGCAGAGCACCCGATGGGGGGGGGGGGGGGGGCGGGTATGGGGGGTATTACCCCCGTCTTAGACTTGGAAATTCATACCCCCATAAAAACAGCTCACTATAGCAAAAAATTTTGGTAGACCTCATCCTCTCCCCAGTAGGTTATACTAATTCAAGAAAAATTGCAGAATGTGCGATTCTGAGGAATTACTCACTGCTCTTTTTGACACATTCACTGAGCAAATGACAATGGGAAAGTATGCAACTTCTGTGCCATATAACGATTTTTAGGAAAGGATATCAGCACATTAATATATACTACTTGTAGGAAATCATTATAAATATAATTGGGAGATGAAATAATGACTTATGTATATGTGATTAATAAAAAAATCGCCCCTTGGGAAGAAAAACATTATGTTCTTAAAATTCTGCCTCTTCATGCTCTCCTTTCCTTTTCCCCGCTTTTGCGCTGGGTCTTTTGTGCGCATATCATTACCCAAACTGTGGCATACTTTCCTGCTAAGAGTAGAGACGTGTGAAGTCTGTTGATGTGGATCAGGAGTGGTACTTGGTTTCGAACTCGTAGTTCATAGTCTAATGGGATTAGTAATACTAAAGCCACATTCAGCATCAGGACTTTCAATTGGAAGCACTGTTCCAAGCCTAATCAGTGATTGGATAAGCCGATACTGCTGAAGATGCTGGTTGAAACAATGTTTCGAAACGTATGTTGTGCCCGATTCTTGAAATGTGCAGGAATCAGTTGGCCCGGTATTAGTGTAGTATGTGCACCGGACTTCATATTTTGTGAACCATTGTGAAATTTGCATATGTAACATAGTAACCTAGGTAAATCGATACCGTGGAGTTCAAAAATCATGTCAATTTTTTCCTACAGTGAGCCGATGTCGTTCTACAGTACACTTTTCAAATAAAACTCAAAAAGTAATATGAAGACTACGCAATTAACAGCTTTAAAAAGTAAAAATAACACTTTACACATTACAAATTTTGCATTTTTTATCAAAAACAAATTTCATTTTTTGTCAAAAACAATTTTTGTCATGGATTTGTCAATTCACGAGTTTTGTCTTCATTATTTATTATTTATTCATGGTATAAGAATTAAATCGTAGCTCGGTTAGATTGGATGGTGTAGCTCAATCGGTTAGGCGCTCGCTTCGAAGGCAACAGTCTGCAGTTCGAAACCCACCAGAAACGAAAAAATTTGCGAAAAAACAGCGTCGAAAAAGTCCGGTGCACGTACTACACTAATACCAGTTGGCACAACAGTCTTCAAAGTGTGACTATTCTGTACGTATAATTAGTGCATTAAAAATGGAGTTGAAGTAGTAAATGTTTTTTGAGTGTGAAAAGCATAAAGTGGGGGCATTATCCATTTTTGTAAGTTCTATGTGGTTAGAGTACTACAACCCCCCTCCTTCGCAAAAGGTTGGAAGCAAAAAAAAAAGGTCACGGCATATTTCAAGTACTACCCTTAAAATTTACGATTTTACCCCTACCTAAATTTTTGACGACCTCTGTTGCCGTGCATGTTTGACGTCAACCCTCTAAACTTTTTGACGTGTTTGTTCCTTTCTTAACGTGAATTGAATTCAAAAGCTTCATAGAAGTATTTTTGGAAAATTTCTACGCATCTGACTCACAACTTTTCGGTCAGATTTATAAAAGGTTACGAACAAATTACTGGTTTTGAAATTTTTCAAATGATGAAATTTCTAAAAATTACGATTTATGAACACAAAATACAAATCAAATTTTTGAGATTTTTTCCTAAAAATCTTTTCACATGTGGAAAAAAATGTAACCTCTTTATTTGTGGAAAAAAGTTCATGCAAAAAAGTGATATATTTATTTACAGTACAAAAAAATTTTTGGCGTGCAAAACTTTTTTGGTAATTTTTTGCACCGTGCAAAACAGGTCGTGCAAAAAAACACTGAAGACACAGCATATTTTTGTTATCACGATTAGTAGAAATAAGAATTATTTTCTAATACGGGGAAAAGCATAAAATTTCATAAAGCCAGCGAAAATCAAACTAATGATTCGTGCAGATAATCATAAAAATATAAAATAGTACTTGGTTTACAGTTTTATTATATAGAAGCATTTAAAAAAAACCGCACATATGTTGCAATGATCATAAATTACCAATCAAATTTAATTCTAAATCTTAGAAGTCTGAATGTGAAATCCCACTATTTTTTTATTCCACCACTTATACTGTAAAACACTTTTTAAGGATAAATATTTGTTCATCCCATATATATAAGGTCAAGCGACTCTTTTGAAGCCGGAAAAAGACTGGAGGATGATTCCCCAAAATTTTAGGGGAGGAGTCCCTGAAGAAAAAAATCGGAAAAATCAATAATCCGGAAAACCGTTCAAAAATTAGTAATTCTTGTCTAAAAAACTGAAAAAACGTATTCATGGTGCGGAGCGCCGAGAAAATTGACATTTCGATCATTTTTTGTTCAAAAATTGACAATGTACAGTTTCTTTCCGATCAAAAGTATGGTGGTCCCTCTGACTACCACATGGCAGCCATAGGATTGGCAAATCCCGCGGGGGATCGCCCGATAGCTAGCCATATGGCCTCCGATCTCCAGGAAGAAGAGTTCCTAGTGCACTTCCCCCAGGTTTCCAGTAATTTCGGAATATTGAGTGCATACATAATGCATTAAAGAAACATTATTTTTGTCAATATCTTTTCGTCAATGCACGACGCTATAAGCGCGAAACTTTGAAACGGTTCAAGTTTTTAAGTATTCATCAGCAAGAATGATTCCTTTGTATTTATATCGCTTAACGAAATTTCGACCACAGGATAGTAATCTAAAACACCTTAATGAGTAAACTTTCAATTTTTTTTTGAAAACCACATTGCTTTCCATGTCAGTTAAGTGCGTAATCATTTCAGTGAAAATATAAACTGCTCAACTTTGGCATTAGGTAATAACATTTCGCTACTTACTCCAACACTTCTTCGACTTTTTCACCTTTTACAACAGAAATACGCATTTTCAATTGTGTCAACCAAAGCATAAATATGAAACCGTTTTCCGAGTCGTAATTTTTCACGGCTTTCGATAAAATGCTGAAATTAAATTCAATCAAAAAATTATGCAACATTTGACCGAAAAGCATATAGTTCTACTATTCTCGTTCGTCGTCGATGCAAAATATTAGCTTTAGCGCCAAGACAATGAATGCCAAGCATTTCATTTCGGGACATTTACGCTGAACATTCGATTTGTTAGAATTATTTCTGTGAATAACTTCCAGGTACTTCATCGGCCGTACTTTCGAAACATCGTATAAGTACATTACGTGACGCATTAAAGCGGCTAAAAATGAGTGTCAGCATAACTGTCCAGTGTAATTTAGAGTGCCTAAAAAGAGTCCGAGAAATCATAAAGAACCACATTAATGCTTTATATTATTACTCAGCTTTCCAATTTCAGGACACACAGAAAGCTATTTAATTAAATTGCATCCAATCTTGAGAAATCTCAAATTATGTAGAGAAAAGAGCATCCAATAGGGGGCTATGGGTGTTTAACCCGGTGTTAGATTTGGAAATTCATTCACTATTCCGGTAAGAATGACTTACTCTTTGAGTGGAATGGAACAAAAATGACTTACTGGTGCACAAAATTTTAGACGTGTCATAATGGGTGAGCCAAATTGTAGGTATTGAGTAAGTGGGCACTTTTAGAAGGATTGCTATTGATTGGGTAGCAGATCCGCTACCTACTGCACATCCGCTATCTAGTGCACGACCGCTACCTAGTGCACATCCGCTACCTAGTGCACCTCTGCTACCATAGTCAGATCCGCTACTAGACAGCAAAAAATGTGAAAAAGGTTTTGCTAATGTTTTCATGAGGGTTTTCCGAAGACAAAAGGATAAAAGAAAATTGAATACGGTAGGCGTTCTGCGTGGTAAAAAATATTTTGTTTGCCACTTTTATGGAACCACAAGAATGGTTAAAAGACGTAATACTACAGAGAGTCTACCTCAAGATAAGTCACTAATGAGTATAAAATCATAAAAATGACCACGCAATCACATTCTAATGCGTGAAGAATTCTTATTTACATAAAAAAGTGACCACACAAGCACCTCCAGTGACAGAACAATCAGTCTAGACGGACGTTTTTCATTCTTTACCTGTACCAATCCGGGTGATGAAAATATCGTTTTCGTTTTGTTTTTCAATTTTTTTCAAATACATTTTTTCAATTATTTTCAAATATTTTATCATTTTGAGTTCAAAATTAAAAAAAAACTATTGTTGAATATACTTCCCGAGTAGACCAAGGACTGATTATTTTCAGCAAACGTGGATCCATGGCAATTATCCCATTTCTATCGAAAATTATTGGGATAACCCTGGGTTTAGAACAACAAACCCCTGCATCTCACCGGGGTTCGTGGCACGAATTTAGCAGAACACAATTTCTTGCATTTACTTCTGAAAATACGGGGAAAATAGAAAATTTTGAGTCGCATCGGTTGCGACCGCATATTTCCCAACTTTTAACGAATGAAGTTTTTAATTTTCACGATACATGCGCCATCTAATTGGTAAAAAAATTAAATGAGCCTAATAATTTGTAAATGTATACTGTACATTCTTCCATAATGAAATCCTGCCTAGGTTATTCAACGCAAAAAGTAAATGTAAGGTGTTACTTATATACCTCATCAAGTAGCGGATGTGCACTAAGTAGCGGATCTGACTATGGTAGCGGATGTGCACTAGGTAGCGGTTTTGCGCTAGGTAGCGGATGTGCACTAAGTAGCAGATCTGGCACCGACCCATTGCGATTCACTATTTTTTCAAGTGCGTGGTCAGTGTGAGAAAAATAGGTACGTTTCCGGTATCCACATCTTTGAAAATCTATTTACTGCATGAATGATTATGATGTATAAAAGTGGAAAAATGACAGCTGTACATGACCACTGTTTTTTTGTGGGAGACAAACATTTTTGGCTTCGCACGAAGATTTTTGTGTTATGTTTGTAGAAAGTAGAAACACATTTTGACGAGACAGCAGTTTTCTGGCGCATCGCGCAGGAATCTATTGTAGTTCTTCGTATTGAACAATTTGGTCCTTCTATTGGAAAGATGTTCAAAAAAGGGGGAACGTGTTCAGGAGGGGGAAAAATGTTGATAATTCGTTTGGGATGCAGGAGCGCTACCTAGTGCACGAGCGCTATTATAGTCACAAGCGCTACCAAATTAGAAAAAATGTCGCACATACTTTGCGCTGAAAGTTACAGTGGTTTTATCATGCATCAGGTTTATAAAACTATGTGAATTGTGAGGTCGATACGGTGAGCGTCAATCGTAGATATTTTGAATAGTTATGATAATGAGCAATGTTTTGTTTTTTAATTTTTTTCGAAAACTCTTTCAATTATTTTCAAATATTTTATCATTATGAGTTCAACATTAAAAAAAATTATTATTGAATATACGTCCCGAGTAGACCAAGAACTGATTATTTTCAGCAAACGTGGATCCATGGCAATAATCTCATTTCAATGTAAAATAATTGGGATAGCCCTTGGCCAAGAACAACAAATCACTGCATCTTACCGAGGTCCGTGACATGCATTTTGCAGGACACAATTTTTTTTATTTACTTCTGAAGATACGGGGAAAATTGGAAATTTTGATGCCCATCAGTCGCAACAACATATTTCACAATTAAAAAAAATGAAATTCAATTTAATGATTAATAATTAATGAACTCTTCACGATACATGCATTCTTTAATTGGTAAAAAATTAAATGAGTCGAATTATTCAATGCAAAAAGTAAATGTAATGTGTTGCTTGACTTATAGTCTATTTTTTATAAATACTTCCAAATAGAAAAGTGACACAAATCAGTACTGTCGTCGAAATCGTTTACTTAGAACTCTTACTGTAGAATTTTTTGCTCGGAAAATCTCTAGGGGTTAGGTCATTATGCTCGCAAATTTCCACTTCAATATGATATACTGTTTTTCAACAAAGCGTGAAAGTCTGAAATACTACATGCTTCCCACTTTCGTAATTTAGAAGTATTTCAAGAAAAACAGAAATCTCAACAGAAAGTAGAAGATCTGAATAAGATAGCAGATTTGAAGTAATATGTAGCGGATCTGGCACCGACCCAAAAATTATCCTCTCAACAAAGTATATAAGATATTTCTTTCCAATTTGGTAGCGCTCGTGTACCATACATGTAATTAGGGGAGAGAAGTGCTATGGGAACCCCCCCAGAAATCGTCGACCATATGGCTAGCCATTGGGCGACCGCCCCCAGGATTTTTCAATCCAATGGCTAGCCATATGATAGCCATAGGGACCCCATACATTTGGTCTGAAAAATAATGAAATGTGTCAATTTTTTGATGGAAAATGTCAATTTTTGCAAAAAATGGCCAACAACGTCAATTTTCTCGGCGTTTCGCGGCATGAATACGCTTTTATGGTTTTTTAGACAAAATTACAATTTTTGAGCCGTTTTTTGGACTTTTCTGTGGAAAAATCGATTTTTTCCAGCAACACGTCCCTATAGAATTTTGGAGAATTCCTCCCACAAGATGTCGGGGCCACGCAACATGTATGCCCCTATCTAGATTTTTGACCTTGGGAACGTCTAGTAGGGGAAAACCAATTCTTCAGAAAAAATTAATATAAAGATCGGCAGTGGACGCAAAAATCCAAAAGAATGGCAAACTTACAAGGCAAATTTAATGCGAAGAGCATTCTGGAAAAAGCTTCCTCGATATTCACTTTAAGTAAAAATTTCTCATCAATATTGACAGCGATTAAGGCACAATCCTCATAATGACAAGACAACGTAATCCAGATTCTCTGAAACAGACGAATAGCGTAATGTTCGAAAGAAAGAAAAACGCAGCGTTACCGTTTCCAAATGATGTTTAATTATCGGTTGTTGATAACGTCCGGGTAATTTTTCGTAGACATTTAGGAATGGGAGTAAACCGTCTATGGCTAATCTACAAATACAAAAAAATCAGTCAAGACATTAGGTAAAATAATAAACGAAAATATTAATAAAATATATTATAAATAACAAAATCTCATAAACATAATTTAAAAAAATTGATGAGCAATCACACCATTCAGCAAGGCTTATGTTCAATTTAAGTATAAAATTCAATATAGATTGTCACCTGTATAACTCATAGAAAAATATTTTGATGCCACATTTGAGAACAGCCATATAAAGGATCGAAACCGTAGTATGCAAGTTTAATGCAGCGAGTCTAGCGTCCATTTTCGGAACCTAAATGAATAACGAACTAAGCAAATAGAATTTTCACTGTATTTTTAGAATTTTGGATATCACATATGATTCCTAACTGATTAGCCTAGCTATGAAGTGAAACAATATTATTTTTCTTATCCCGTCATAGAAGAACCTTCAAGTGATTGATTGAATGAAAAACCATACACCGGCTGTCGTTGATGTAGACGCATCCGCGAATGTATCTGCATTTGTATCTGAAAGCCTAAAAACACGAAACCGATCTTTTATGAACCCAACAAATATTATGAGACAGTCTAAAAAGAGAGGCTTTAAACGCTCGCTATCTTACTAAATTTCATGTTTCTGAACATATTTAAACCACACTGACATACATCCGGTTCAGACATGCACGGCAAGAATTTTCCAGAGGGAGGGTCCATGGACTTTTTTCCCTGCAGGGTAGGGGGGTGGGTGAGCAAAAAAACAAAAAAGTTAGTTTTTTAGTTTTTTTTTTTTAGTTAAATCGGTCATCGGAAGACTTTTCTGTAACCGTGTTCTAGAATCTTATTTGTTTCTCACGAACATCTTAGTATACTGCAAATTGAAGTAAAATTCCTACCCCTGCTTTTTGTTGCTTGATAATTAATGAAAACCAGGCAGAATAAAAATAAATTTTATAACAGCACGAGCTCTTTATATTAATGTGATTTGTGGAATATTTCTCGGAATCTGATAAATGCGAAATGTGAAAAGCAGGATCGTGGGTTCACGTTGAAATCAGTCAAATGCTGGTTTGCCAGCCTCAAATTATAAGTCTTTTTCCTGGTATATTAAACCCGGGAAATTAGGAGTTAATGAAAAAACGAAACGTCAGTTTAAATTACTTGAGTGATATTTTATTCAGCTTACTTTGCAATAATAAGAAACGACTAATTACTTTTCATCAAACGCCCGGCCGGTCGCTTTCAAAAATTTGATCCAAAGATGAAGAGTTGCATCCTGGAAAGGATCGTTACAACTGAAAATTATAATTTGAGAGACAAAATTTAGTGATTGCTACAACAAAAGAAATATATTGATTTTCAAGAATATGAAATATGTACGATTCGTCGGTTTAATCTAACTGAAGTGAGATAAACGAATTTAGAAAACAAGGATCTGAAAAAAACCGTAAAACTTTAGGTAAACCAGCATCTTTTTGAACAACTGGATTTCTCAACATGTCTTTCAGACTAAACAACTGATTGTACAATAAAATACAAGAAATTCATAAGAACGATACGAAGCGTAGAATATTCGAAAGTAAACGCTTACTTTAAAACAATTAGGAAACCCTAACTCGACAAGTTGTTGGACTTGCAGTTTTAAAATAATAGTATAAATTTCGACGATAGCAAATTCGGACAATACTACCGCTTTGTCATTTTCGGTCGACGCTAAGCATACGGCAGTAGTATCGATTATCTGCGTAGCGAAATTGAGACGAAAATCTTCCTGAAATTCTTCGTCGGCAACGACTTCGCGAACAACCTTAAAAATCAGCAACATCATCATGTGAATAAAAACACAAGTGGCTTTGCTAAAAGCGTACAGTGCAGCAAGGAAAATTTTAGGTACGACAAAAGTAAAACGCCACAACCACAAAGCATACGTGTACTTGGGGGGGGGGGGGTAGTGTCAAAGGAACGTCCCCCAGAAATTGTCGGCCATATGACTAGCCATTGAGTGATCCCCCGAAATAATTTGCCAATCGTATGGCTAGCCATATGGTAGTCATAGGAACCGGCATACTTTTGGTCGGAAAAATTCTGAAGAATGTCAATTTTTCGATGGAAAATATAATAACCCGTTTGAAATAGGATACTGCGAACATCAAAGTGTTAAAATACGAATTTTACTTTCGTATCGAACTTTGCTATTGTTTGCTATCAATGAAAAAATTACTGTGAACGATTTTTCAGAGACTGAAAAGGGCAAATCAGATACTTTTCTTGAAAGCTTAATTCTTCAACCTGTTTTGCTGTTTCACCCTCCACATTAGTTTAATCGTTATAATTACGGTACATTATTTCCAATCTAATAAACATAATAATTATTAATTAGACGGGTCATGTATTGTGGGTGAAGATTCTCAACAGCGCATATAATTCGAGAATAAGAGTCTTTGCATCATCTTGTTTACCTGCGATTGTGATTGACAAATAATGCAAAAATACAAACCGTCTACCAATTCGAAATCCGTGCCGTAACATGTTTCGCATGTCTGCTGAGTCATCTCGTTCTGAAAATAAAAAAATTAGCACGCCTATTGATTTCAGGATTTTCGGAATCAATTTAAGATGCTTAGAAACACGGTAGCTAGATGACATTGTTTTTTCCTTGTCCCACTAATCTTTTCGGCAAGTGAGGGAACAGGTCAAACTATTTCTCCCATTTTCATGAAATCGTTTTTTCGCTTGAAAATTTTTTATATATATATATGCTTTATTTGAGTGTTTCTGAGCTCATTCAAAAATTCTGACATTTTTACCGCCTAGGGTTTATAGCGATTTCCAAAAACAAAATTCTCGAATTTTTTCCGGTTTTTCCAGTATAGGTGAAAAAGTTTTTTCCCGATAGGCTTTGACATAACTTTTCAGTATAATGTAACCAGATACGTAAAAATTTAAGACGCAAAAAGAATAAAAAAAGATATGTAGGTAGGAGGTGAAATCTTTGATTTTGCAAATCGAGATAATTTTACGATTTATTTTCGAATGATTTTTTGCGATTTCAAACGGCCGATATTTACCGATTTTTGCCAGCCAACACAGGCAAGAGTCACCACATTAAGGCAAAGATCTAGGAAGAAATCCTGCTTACAAATCCTTTATATTTTTGGTGGGATCACCAAATAACCAAAAGACCGCAAATTTTTCATATATAACAAAGCCCGGTCTGGCCCGAAATAGGGCTTCGGGTCAGGTTCAGGCTGTCTGAAAAAATTCTCGGGCCGGAGGACATAGTTTTCAGAAGCCCGAAAAATTTTGATGTGCAAGGTATAGTTTTTGATTATGTTTGTTGTGATTACAGTATCGAAGAAATTTTGTTCGTGACACTGAGTGTTTTATTTGTACAAGCCTATTTGTACCTGTACAAAGATCAGCCAAAAACTCTTTGAACGAAGAAAACTTTTTGGAGAATAAAAAAACCACGATCTTTCGTGTATTTCCACACATACCTTCTTCCTGATAGCACTCGAGTTGATGTCTTTCACAATCATTTTACAAAACAAAAAAATACTGTCATATTCTCATAAATCTGAAAAACTTCAGGTTGAACCTGAAATTTCTGAGAATTATTTCCATAATGATTCTGAATCATAACACGACTTCATGTTTAAAATAACGATTACAAAAAAGTTGGTATGATAGATTTTCACCTTCTGAAATGCACCAAAATTTGTTTTTTCCCTGCAGGACAGCCAACATTCTATTCCCTTTTCCGCAAACTTATTCTCAGAAAGCACGATTTGTAGAAAAACAGTGGATAGACCATTGCAGAGAATTATAAAATAAAATTTGGCGAGGAAAATTTTACTGTGTTTTCTGATACTAGAGCCTGCAGAAGCGTTTTCTGACCAGCTAATGTCGATAAAATCTCTTTGACATTGAACAAAGATTATCAAAAAAATCTTTGTACGGAGCCGAGAATGTTTGTCTCGTAGTCGTACAAAAAAAGTGATGACACTTGACTTTTCTCAGTGTCTTATACCTGAAGAAAACAAAAAGATTTTCGATTTTTCAATTTTTTTCAACCAAAAAACTATGGACAAAATAGCCAAAGCTTGGGTTGATCAACTATGCTCATTACTAACAGTTTTTCTTTTTAAAATTAAAAATTTACAAAAATTTTCAAAATCGGACTTTCGGGTCGGGCTTCGGGCGTTGTTTTTTTCAATCGTGCCTCAAGGTTAAAGCCCTATTTAAAACCAAACCGGGTTCGGGCTTCTGAAAAAAAATTTCCGGCAGGGCCGGAAATTCCAGGCCCGATTCAGGCCCTAATTGAGGGGAACCCCCCCCCCAACTTCCAAATGTTGGAACCTCTTTCCCTCATCATGGTCAACCCTACCCAACCCACTAAACTTGGGAAAAAATCAGGGTTGGCGGGCATGGGGTTTTTTGGGTTGGAAAATTGGGTACCTTCTGAAATTCCCTGAATTTTCCAGGTTTTCCAGGTATGGTGGACACCCTGTAAATTATATTTACATACTTTTCGTCAAACATAAAATTTAGCCACTAATCAAAGCACACATAAACTAACTGAAAATAAGTCGTCTTCACTGTAAAAATGATCTTCTATTTATTCAGTAAATTCTGAAAAAATTTTGGAAAATTCCCCCTTTTTAAAAATCCAGGATACGGGTATGCAACACAACAAACAAATCAAATGCTTTGTAAATTTTCAATTCAGGAAACATTTAGCGCTATTTGATCCGGTTCGTATGACTGTTCTGTTGAGTTGAGTCATTCTAATCTAAATGCTAAACATTCATACTCAATAAATTGAATTTATGTTTGAATTTTTTTAGCTGATTCCTTTTTTTTGGCTGAACTAATTAACTTTGATAGTTTATCCGAATATTAGGTATAGATTTTACTGCTCATGAGTCATGAGCAGTGCTAGTGTGCAATATACAACATTACTTGTAACTGCTAAAGTTATTGTTATACCTACTCACTGTTTTTTTCCCCCGGGCCTTTTCCCCAAATGCGGAAAGGGGTCAAAATTTTTTTCCCCATTTTCCCGGAGTCGTTTTTTTCGCTTAAAAATACTCACAGGCGCTTTATTTAGGTGTTTTTGAGCCTTTTTAAGCCTCCTGGTGTTTTTAGACCCGTTAATTCATTAAAATTGAGGAAAAAATTGAAATTTTCGAGTTCAAAATTTAATCTACAAGCATTGGAACAAATTTTCAAGCAAACTATCCAAAAGCATAATGACTTTGAGAATTACATGAGAAATTGATGGTTAAGTTCTCTATGATGACAAGTGAGAACCCAAAACGAATGTTAATCTTTTCGGCACGAAGCGCCGGAAAAATTTTTTGGGTATTGATATTCTGCGACGCTGGAAAATCAATTTTCCGAACATTTATTTCAAGAATTAGATTTGAATTTTGTGTTCAAAAGTCGTAATTTCTAGAATTTTACTTGAAAAATTTTAAAGCCAGTTATAATTTATTTGTAAACTCTCATACATACTTGGTCGAAAATATATGAGAAAGCAGAGTATAAATTTCCGAAAGATATTTCCAAGAAGCGTTTGAATTGATTTTTCGTTAGAAAAAAAATAATCGCATCAAAAAGCTTAGAGACTTGACGTATTGATCTTTCTCAAAAGGAAAAAATGTGAATCTTCATTAAATATCATGATAAAATATTGAAGATGACCAATGAAAACATGAGATAATACGTTCAAGATGATGAAAACTATTATAGATTATATGATAAATGAAGGTAGACGTGCTAAAAGCCGCGCCTGAGCTAAGTAATGCATAATAATGATTATTAAAGTTATAATCGGCGCGAAGCGCCGGAAAATTTTGAGATTATGACTTCTAAAATGCACCAAAATGCATCTTTTCTGTATCCGATCCCCAAAATTTTCTTCCCCAAATGGGGAAAGAGCCCAAAATTTTTTTCCCCTTTCCGAATTTTTTTTCCCGAAAAAGCACGCTTTGGGGAAAAAAACAGTGTACCTACTGCTTACACTACAGTCATCAGCAGCTCGTGAGTTGACTTGAGCAGCCCGAAAATTTTGAACGACACGGCAGACCCCTGGAGACAGAGGCAGCTGGCAACTTTTTGGGTTCAAAATGGGCTGAAAATGGGCCCCCAAGTATTCTGGTTGAATGGCCGTAAGCAGTATGAATGTTAGAAAAACATCCAACTTTTTTCGGCCTGCAGAGTCACAATTTACAAACAACTCACTGAATATATATATATATAACCTCGGCAAGTGAAGATGAAGAAAAAATGTTTCGTTACAGAATGTTGGAGAGCGGCCGAAAATCTGCTATGCAATATTGGTTGACGGAAGGCAAAACGTGGCATTTGTTCCAAAAAATTGCATTGAGAGTATGTTTTTTAAGACTAATAATGACAAACAGGCTGAAATTTATTTTGTTATTTTATGAGCAATGTTTTCTTTGGTGGTGTCCACTGCGCCATCAGAGCGTGATTTTTCAACATTAGGCTTTGTTCACACCAAGTTTCATAATCGATTGTCATCTGCATCGGTCGAAAAACTAGTTTTCATAAAATTCAATGCCAACAAGTTTTCCGACGATGCAGAGGTGGAAGATTTTATTTGTTACGATGAGTAATTTGTGCATTTTGCTTTAAAATTAGGAAAAATGATCTGAAAATGTTTTGCTTCATGAAAAATGAAACTTTGGTGATGTTGAATTTGCTTTGGTTCAGATCCACAATTGTGAAATTTAAAAAACCCTGATAACCCAAAAAACACATAAAATCCAAATTCGAAATTTAGGAAATGAGTTTTTTCCCAACCCTGGAGAAAATAGTCTTTCTGGGCCTTCATTAATAAAATTTTCGAAATTTTTTCGGCTTTTATCGGGTTTTTAACCCCCTCTACAACTGGTCGGACCTCTTACAGGTATGACCAGGCCCGTATTTAGAGGGGCAACGGGATAATTCCCCCGCTAAATTTTTTTACATTGAAAATTTTAAGCAATATCATTGTAGTTATATGTGCATCAAAATTCCCAAATTAAATTTGCGTTATAAAAAGGAAAATAGTGAAAATTTTCCGAATTATTGAATAATGTCTCTATATTGTTCCAGTCCGCGGTTAGAAAATGTCATTCTAGCTAATACTTATAGCTTTTAATTATCAACATATTATGGATGTTGTTTTTTGGCGAATTCAACGAAAAGAAAGATTTTTCTCAGTTATTTTTCTCAAATTTCTTTGCGATCTTCACAAAAATTTTGACACTTGTGTGACTAAACGTTTTTAGTCCAAGTCGAAATTCTTGGCGGTTGAAGCAGGGTTTTTTATGTTTTTTTATCGACTGATCATTTGGCTCCTGAGGTCAAAATTTTACAGGCAGATAGGAATGTCAACAAGCCAAAACTAAAAAGTTTGTAAATATATGTGGCATTACAAAATCAATGTTTTTTTCAACAAATTTAGTCAAAAACACTCTTCAAAACAACAGTAGAAGCCGACATAACAGATAAATCATTTTGAATACATTCTTAATCATAAACAGAATAAAAAGGCTCACAAATTAGATCAGTCGTTATCCGAATCATCAATCATCAGGGCTTTTTTCACACAAGACAGGTTGATCTGTAACTTGGGGAAAAATTTGGTTGCACAGATTAATTTTTAGTTGCTCACTCCAAAATTTATAAATCCGCTCAATTTAATCAGAAAAGTGATTAAAAGTAACTAACCTCGTATTTCATTCCCTTCGCGTCACGCTTCAGTTCATACCTGTAAGACCTCCGACCAGTTGGGGGGGGGGGGGTAGAAAAAAATCGAAATTTTTCCCAAAAAAGGCCAAAAAAACCTACACTTTTTGGCAAATTTTTTTAAATTTTTTTCCAAACTGGGCGGGGAGGGGTTGGGGGGGGGGGGTAAATGATTTTGGGTACAGGGTTGGCCAAGTTGGGGGACAGGTATGCTTCAGTTCCTGACGTTTAAAATTGAATTTCTTGAGTTTAAGGTGAGAAATCAAAAGTCTGGCTAAAGTAACTTGTTCGATGCCTAGCGCCGAAAAATTTAGACTTTAAGGCCTCTAGAATGTCGGAAAATGCATTTTTCAGCTGTAAAAGTCCTAAAAATCCAATCAATATAATTTACAGAGCATTAGGGAGCGAGATCCGTCATCAACTTGATTGGTGGAAAAATTTGATACCATAAATTTGATTGGTCGAAAAGTTGTAGTCTACTCCTTCCCGCCGTTTTTTTTCCTCAAATGGGGTCTTCTGTTGTGGTGCGCCGATCGACTACAGTAAGCTCGTCAGCTTTTCAGAGTGATTCGCAAGAATGCATCGTTTCGGAGCTCATAGTTGTTCAAAGTTATCCGAAGGTTCACAACATCAAAGATTACACTTGCAGCAAGTTTGTGATAAAGTCAGTTGTTGTTTCGATTGTCATAGTGAGCAGTTGGTTTTGTGAGAGGCTCTGAGCATCACTAGTAAATTGAAAACCCAGCGTGTGCTCTACATTGAGTCAAACTATTTGGAAAATAGTTTGAGTAATTAGGTGAAACTCTGAATCGGTTGAGATAGTTCGGCCCAAGTTTCAGCATCCAAAAACCTTTGACGACCTGAGTGAAGATCCCTGGATAAATTGACACAGCGCTCTCTACGAACCCGTCAATCTCCTGCATATGATTATCTTTGCGTTGATTTCATCAAACATTTCGAGTGTTCCATTTCTAGCGTTCCGCACACTCTTCTTCTACATTCCCTACATCTCTTCACTAAAGGGGCGATAACTCGTCAAGCTACACAGCTGAAAAACGTCTATTTTCGTCGTCTTATTTTTTCATGCATGACACTTTTGAGGAAAAAAATTTCGAAATGAGGAAAAAAATTTTGCGTATGGTTCTCATTGTGGAAAAAATTTTGGGGAATTCAAAACTGAAAAGGGTATTACTGCGTCTTTTTCACACCACCATTTTTTCTCCTCGAAGATTTTTTCCACATGAGAACTGGACCCAAAATTTGTTTCCTCATTTTTAAAAACGTTTATAATGTGGCTATGGATGCTTTTTTATGCATTTTAGGAGCATACCCAAACATTTTGTTGTATTTGTAGTCAGAAACCTGCAAAAATTAGGAAAAAAATTGAGAAAATTCTGGTTATGTTAGTCAGAAAGAGCTTATGAAGAATATATTGGTGTTCTATAGGAACGGATAAAGCAAGTTAACGATAGAATTGTCATGAATTTATCTGCTATCAACATTACTGTGATTCCGATTAGCATCATCTAATTTCATTTAGTTCTTGGTCCGGCGCCGAGCACCGGAAAATTTTTTTGGATTTTCACTTTCTAAACCGCTGGAAAATGAATCTTCATACCATTGGGAAATAAATTAAAATCATACGGATGAAGTGTAATTTGCTCCCCATTCTGGGGTGGAGCGCCGGAAAAATCTTTGGGTTTTTATATTCTAAAACACTGAAAAATAAATCTCTCCAACAGATAATTAGTGAACAAAAGTTTTAAAATCACAGTCTAAAATCATGTATTCAATTTCCACTTTCAATAAATGCAAAAGTTCAGATTGCAAACATTTAAAAAATTCCAATCATCGAGAGAAAAAAATTAAGAAAATTGATGAAAAATCTCTTTTCGGCTCAGCAACATAATTGACTGTAAACGATTAGAAAATGAAACGAGCTAGCTTGATCGATAGAAACTGTTGAGCATTAATTAGTAAGTCAAAGTAGATATGCTAACGGCTGCACCTGATAGAATATAGTTATCATTATACCCATGACCAGTGCGAAGCGCCAGAAAATTTTGAGATTTCGACCTTTTAAAGTCCACCAAAACGCATCTTTTCAGTTTAGAGTTCCCTAAAATTTTTTCCACAATGAGAACCACACCCAAAATTTTTTTCCTCATTTCAAAATTTTTTTCCTCAAAAGACCCCATTTGAGGAAAAAAATGGTGGTCATGAGGGAAAAACTGTACATTAATTCCCAAGTGGTTTATATATGGTCAAAAATTTAATATTTGACCAGTTAAAAGAGTTGGAGATTTTTGTGAATGAATCTCAACATTTTTGTCCATTCTGTGCTGTGTATGACTTTGAAGCCATCCTTGCCAAAAAACCTAATCAGAATTCAGAAAAATTAACTTTTATAACTGAACACCAACCAGTTTCACGTGCTGTTGCAACAAATGTTCCTGGGTTCACCCCAATTTGCTTTGTGGAGAATGATCCTGATATTTTAGTACAAAAAAATGCTAAAGCATCTTGAACTGATTAGCTTTAGGCAAAATGAAATTTTGTTTAATCAATATAAGTCAATTTTGGAACATTTAGACTCTATGATATCGAGTTGCAGAGCATATGTACAAGAATTATATGATAGAAAAAAAGATTCGAGATGTGAAAGTGGGGTATTTGAACTCAATCATTGGTGTTAAAAATTGACTTGAGAGGTATTGCACTCAGCTAACATGCCTGGGATTTAACTCTGGAAGATATGATATCAATCTTATCAAGAGAAATATTTTTCCAAAGCTTGTTCAACAAGTGAGGGAAAATAAGGAAAGTCAATGGCCAAAAGCAATTTTAAGAAATGGAGCATTTTTGTATCTCTCTACTGAAAATCTTAAATTTCTCGACATATCATTATATTTAGTCCCTGGCCGCAGCCTTGACACATTTATGAGAGCATATGGGCTTCCCAAACTAAGGCCCAGTTCCCATATGAGTCTGTGGACTCTTTTGAAAAATTGAATGAAACTTTGTTACCACCACCTGAAGGTTTTTATAGTAATCTTAGGAAAGAACACATTACTAAAGGAGACTATGAAATCTGTCAAAGGTACTGGACAGAGAAGCAAATGCAAACACTAATGTATTTTCTAATATTTTATAACCATTCCATTTCTAGAAGCAGTCACCATAATGGCAGAGCTTTATTGGGAAGAATTCGATATTGACATCTTTAGAGAAGCTATGTCTTTGCCTCGAGTAAGTGAAAGATACTTGTTCAAAAGTATCCCAGACACCCAGTTTTCTCTTTTTTTAGAAAAATTGAAAAAGCTACACTATTCTCTCAATTCAAGTATGCGAGGTGGCTTGGCAAAGGTAATGACCCGTTTGGCTATTAGTGATAAAACTTTTGTTAGAAATAACCCCCAAAAACCTGTGAAAACCATAATCGGTCTGGACTTTAATGCATGGGCGCAGTCAATGCCAACATCAACAGGCGTTTTTGATCACTAGTTTCTCAAAGAAAATAAGTCCCATAAAATAAATAGTGCTAAAAAAGTCTGAATTGAATGGCTTGAAAAAGAAAGCTGGGAAACTGCCTATTTCATTCAGCATCTGGGAATGGCAAAGAGAAATGCATGGGCCCCAAGCACTTGCCTGTGGATGGTTACTGCCAGGATACGAATATAGTGTATGAGTTTTATGGGTGTTACTGGCATTGTCACAACTGTACACTTAATTAGGCCAACAAAAAAAGATAGTGTTGAAGAGCATGCTAAACAACTGGAAAAAGAGGCCTATATGAGATCATTAGGCTATAAATTAATAACTATTTGGGAGTGCCAATGGGAAGCTGAACGTCGGAGACAAGAAGCAAAAACTGTCCTCATTTCTTCTGAAGGTACCCGTTTCAAAAATATGTAGATAAAAATTGCATGGAAAGAGCAATTTTGGATGGGTCTGTATTTGGCTTTGCAAAAGTAGATATCTTTATACCAGATTCTCTAAAAGAACTATATGCTGACTTCCCACCAATCATAAAGCATGCTGAAGTGGGTAGAAGTGATGCTGGTGAGCTCATGAAACAATATGCAGAAAACACCAATCAGTTGAAATAACCTAGAAACAACTTAATCAGCAACTATTTTGGGAGAGAGCTTATGATCTCAACCCCAATGATTCAGTCTGTATAAAACATGGTCTTATCCTAGAAAAAATTCATGAGGTTGTTCAGTTTGACAAAACCATACCCTTTGATGCATTCAGAGACAAGGTCACAAAGCATAGACAAGAAGGAGATGCTAATCCAGAATGGTCCATGATAGCAGATAGATTTAAGCTGATAGGCAACACTGGTTATCAAAAAACTCTAACTAATAAAGAAAGCCATATTGATGTTATATACACTGACTATGAAAAAGATGCTGAATATCGTCTGAGCACGTAAATAAAAAACCCAAATGTATAGCAGATAACTGTTATGAAGTCCACATGAGGAAAAAAGAAATTGTCTTAGACCTTCCTATTGTAGTTGGCCTTTCAGTTTATAACTGGGCCCAAATTTGAATGCTGGAATTTTTTATGATGTCTCACAAAAATATTTTGATCCAGCAAATTATCAGTGCATGGAAACCGAGAAAAAAAGTGCTGAATCCCAGAACCAGAAGTACCAGGCCTTCAAACAGATGACATTTCCTCTACCACTTGAGTCCTGTCACTCAGGTTTGCCGGACCATAATTTGACAATCTAAAATTTTTACAATAACATCAACATCATTTTTATGCTGATTGAGTGGCAATAGCTTGGTTTGTAAAATACTAAGGCAAAGGTTTGACGCAATACCATCTGATTACTTTTTTAGGTATTGAGAATTTCTGCTTTCCAAAAGATATTCATTCTAGAATAACTTCCGTGATCATTCATTGTTCCTCAATACAGAAGTGCATCCATAAACTTTAGACTTTAGACAATTTCAGAAAAAGTGTTGCTTTAGCCACTTGGCTCACCACTATAAGGGCAAAAATGTGCATAACAAGATGAAGAGCCAATTCGTTTTCTTCCAATTCAAGAAACAATGGCTATTGCCCAATTTCTCAAAGCTTCACCGAAGAATAACAACAACCTTACCTACAGTAAGGCAGATTTTTATTTACAGTAATATGAGAGTGTCAACATAACTTTATATCAAAAATGCTCTCAGACCTCCCATTTTAATCATATTAATATGTGGGTGCTGAACACTTCCCTTGGAGGCATTATCTTTATTTTTTTACTTTTACTTTTTTGAACTCATATTTACAAAATAAGATTCGAAAGTGCTACATGCCCCCCCAAAATGTAACAAGTGGTGGGATGGCAGGACTGCTATTTGATTTTTAAATTTTGAATTGTCTCAGTGCTATTATTTACTGCCTTTGTGCACTACAACATTGAAATTGGATTTTTTCGGCATTCTGAATCTGAAATAAGGTCCACTCATTGTGTTTCGGCTAGCCATTGCTTTTAGTTTGCCATACTGCTGGGCCATTCATTATTTTTGGCACTGTACTCTCAATTTTATTGAAGGTTTAGCATCTGATAATTATAAATATTTCATCTCCTCTTTTTTAGGCCTATATCTCTCTTGTCAGTAATTTTTGTCAGTGTGGATTTTTCAGATTCTGAAAACTCTGACCCCAGTTTTGTCTCGCCTCAAGCAAATTCTCCAATAAAACCTGTCAGATAAAGGAAAAGTGAGCATTTTCAGTAAACACTTGAATTTGATAAGTTTAAAGCAAATACCAGGGATTTTAAAAGTAGAATGTCACACAAAGAACAAGAAACTTCAATACGAAATCCGTTTCAGGATATAGCTATACCTCTGGCAAATCATTTGCAAGAACTTCATTTGGAGATTGATGACACTCAACAAGCCCTTGCTCATAGTTAGGATGACACTGGAATCACTGCTTTTCATTTGAATTCTCTTTTTGCTCTAAAAACTCGGCCTATGTTTACTGGTTTCTTAGGTGTGTCGATAGCAAAATTGCTAGAAAAAGTTTATCTTGGTCTAGTGGTTATCATCCCTGAATGCTAGTCTCAAGGACCAGGTTGGATTCTGGGTGTAACCCAAAAATGAATTTCTGGTAGCTGGCCCAGGCAGACACAGCTTTTCATCCTCTCAGGGTAGTTAAATTGTATAGGCGAACTTGGAACAGTGCTTGCTGGGGTCTACTTAGCCCAGTTAGCATATTGGTGATACATGCAGCAAATGAGGACATGGGGCTATTCCATTATGAGGTAGGTAGCCGATCAAGTCCTGCTTGTCAGGCAGACACCAGCCTGTAGAATGCGGCCTCCACTACAGAGTAAAAAGCACCCGAAGAGCACCTCTCATATAAGGTGGGCACTTATATGACCAAATAGTCCTGTAAAGCCAGCCTTTCCGGCTATAGGAAAATGGATAGTGTAGACATGAAAATTAAAACAGAAGAATTGTTAGAAAAATTCGATCAATACATTACATTACAAGGGATGACCAATGCTGATGATAAGTATAAAATTGATCTTCTTGAATCTCATCTTACAGGTAGTGCTCACGCATCATTTCATTATCTCAAAGGTCAAGTGAATCCGCCCACCACTTTCAACAACTACATTGCTCAAATGAAAACTGCTTTCCCTGAAAATCATGGCAGTAACATACATCAGCAACTTATTTATGACCATAAACAACAAAAATTTGAATCACTCCTAGAATTTCATGATAACATAAGAAAGCTCAGTAGTCTTGCATACCCTACATTATATATTATCACTAAAGAATTCATTCTGAAACCTATATTTTTAAGAAATCTACGACCTGAAATCGAAGAAGGATTTCAATTTCATGAATTAAGTTAATAAGGCACTCAAAACTGCTCATTACATTGAATCACAATTATTGCATGATAACTCACAAGTTGCAAGCCCTGTAAATGCTATTTCTGACATGGCAATCAACAGTGTTGCAAAAGAACTAGAAGAAGTAAAAAATTTGCTTCAATCTCTCTGCACTCATGTTGTCAATGTAGTTCACAAACAACTGCCTCATCCCTTCCTTCAATTATGTGTGAATTATGTGGCAAAGGTGGGCACAGTCCCAAAATTTGCATAAATCCCTGTCACAATTGTAGACATACTGGGCATGAAACTGTTGAATGTGACCACCCATGGTTCAAAGATGGTAATTTTTATCACCACAACATAAATTATCAAAATTTCAATAATGATTCTAACCCTGCATATAGGGTGGTTAATTTACGACTATCCAGACAAAGCAAGAGAAATTACTCAGACTATCCTAATTTTATACTTAGGTTCTTTAACTTCCAAAAACGTTTCCACACACCTCAAAACCTGAATAGGACTTACTGCAATGCTCTAAATCGTAAGAACTATTGATCTAATTATAATGCTGCACGAGATACGATACACCTATCCCAAATTCTGATCAGAGATGAAGTTAGGGTACTAATGCCAACACATTCTTATCTGAACATCAATCTAATACTCTGTTGCATGATTTTGATTTTGATGATGAATTACTTGCATCTAACCTTGATTTAACTTCCCACAACTATCACATTATGAGTATTACAGGCCTGATTTGCACCTGTGCACATTGTCTATACTATAAGAGAGTGCACAAACTACAATTCATTGAAAACCAATCAGTTCAAAAGATGAATACACCTGAGTCAAATCTTAACTCAAATACACCTGATGCCTCAACTTCTATGGACAGAACAGATAGCATGGTAATCGAACAACACCAGATTATGAAGATGAAGAAGATACTACCAATAAGACAACATCCAGTACATTTTATGATTGTTTCATATTTTTTTCTATTCTATTCACTACTGCTTTTCTTCCTTACCTATTGCTTTCAATCAATCATTTCAGAATCATCCTATTACAACCCAGAACAACAGAAGAATTTGGAATCGATTTCCTGAACACACCAACTTATAGATAAAATTGTTTGTGTTTATATAGCTTTAGTATTTTTATGCTTTCTACCAGCTTCTTCAAGTATTGAATATCAAGTTTCTGGTGCACCAAAAAGTGGTATAGGTGTTTGCATTTCCACAAAAATAAAATGTGTTCCACCTCATAAATCTATTATCCCTCCATTTCTTATGAATGTCATTATGTATGTCCCTAGGTCAATATCACAAACTTTTTTTGGACATAAATGCATAAAAAGAACTAGAATTATTTGTACCTACACAATGCTCTTTGGGGCGAAATTTATAGCTATGGATAAAGTAAAAAGATAATTTATTACTCGTCATGAACGCAAAACTTCTTACTCAAACAAAACTTTCCAAAACATGACTCTAAAATATATTTATAATAGCTTTTGTTCCACAAATAATACTTTTAAAATCAATTACAAGTGATGCTGCACTGATGTCTCCAATCAAATCACAAATTTCTTTTTTGAACAAGGCACAATCGTTACTTATAATGGTGAATCCTTGATTTCAGATCTAGGTACAAAGCTACTTCTGGTCAATGCAACAGCCCTGATGGTACCATATTATGGCATGCTGACAATGTGCCCATTACATGTCCATACATATTAAAAGGAAATTACTTAGCACATTATGTCAATACTTTCTACATGATTGAAAAATTACAAATTGCTTACAGGATTACAACTCCTTATCATAACTGCACTGAATTGTATGATGTATATAATAGAGATCAAGGAATTCTCGTACACACTTTGTTCATAAGAGACCAAAAACTTCTGGTCATAATGTCAGTCATCATTTCTCTTCTATTACTGACCTTGTGAATGTTAAACTTAACTACTCGGAAGTGAAAATACATGAAAATAAAATCACTTATTTTCATATCATGTCGAGAGAACTTTGTCATCATGCACTATGATAAGTTGATGTTGAATGGCAATTGCTCCATTTTGATGCTACTTTGGGGGCTAGAGCTTCCATGCAAAAAATTTATATCATTTCAGAATTTCCATTTTCATTATAGCATTTGTTGCTGCGATAGGATATCTGGCCTATTTCTCATTACTTCAATATCAATCTAATCAAAAACAAAAAAACTATTACAGCTAGAGCTGCCTCTCAACTTAAAAAAACATCATTTAGAAGCACATTATCACGATTTCTTTCCAAAAAATAATACGTTACCATGTGCAGTGAGATATCATAAAAAATTTGATGATGCCAAAATTGAGGAATTAGGTGATACTGCTTTATGTTCTTTTGGTAACAATATGGATGACAGTTCTAATCGAACACCACATACTGTAGTTAAAATCAACAACTGTTATGATGCATTTGTTGGGGATGTACTTACAATAGCAGTCATTCCACGTCTATGCAAAATTGGTGAATTGGACAAGCTACAATTTGACCAAGAAAGAGGAGATTTATCATTCTTACAACTTCAGTCTGTTGTAGGCGAGTTACATCTGTTTTGAGTATATTTGTTTACTTCTGCACCCAGTAAACCGAAGGTAACTGCCCCAGCAGTTTACATACTGTTCTGTAATATTTTTATTATTATTAATATTATATTACTCATCCAGCTAGTGGAGGTGGGAGCCGACTACATGGGAAGTATTACCAAGGAAAGCTCCAGCCTTTCCTGGACGTCAGTATAGTGAGTTCTATTCATTTGTGTAAGGGTTTAGTAAGCATCTGGGGATATCCTGATTGCTTTTTGATTGCAAGAGTTAGAGTTTCCAGTTACTTATTAGTGACTGATGGTTGTGTTTGTTTCTACTTGAGGACTGTTGCACTGTACTTAGCTGCTAGCTAATAGGAAGCTCCTTTGAGTGACCCACAGTAGTCAGTTGGATACAAGCCGATAGTTTCTTTAGTTGTTTTGCTGACACCTTCGGATCTAAGCGAGTGCAGAGTCACAGGAGGTGCTACAAAACCTAAAGGTTTCTACAAAGATCTAGGGCTCAAGATGTCCAAAAATGCTGAGGATTTAGCCTCTGGTACAACTTTACCAAGGACTCCGCCTGGTACAAGGCATGATTAGTCAAATAAATCTTTTGCACTGCCTGTGGCATCTAATCCTATGAGCAAGAGAAAGGGCTGTGACTGAAGTGCCATAAGCCAGAGGGCTGAAGTGAAATAGGACCCACTATGTGTGCCCAATCCTGCAGGGCCTATAATGGCCAATAATAATATCAATAAAATGGCTGTGGCAAAGGAACTATTAATTGCAGATGATAGAGACACTTGAATTAATGCGCCTATCCATGGAAGGCTGAAATTGGCTGCGGATCAAAATTATCCATTTACTTTCAATCAAAGAAAGGAGAAACACTTTAGACAACCCCGACAGGGATTCGATACATATTATGGTCAATACCTACAGCATAATTTCAATAGAATATGGGACAAATACAGTCATGATCCATTGGACGAGTTACAATTTAAAATGAGTCAAAAGGATGAGGAGATTTGATGCTAAACCTCAAAATTGATGAAATGGCCAATTTGATGACCAGCATCCAAGGACTATTAGAAAGATTTGTCCTGGAGCAGAAGGAAAAGGATATCTGAGTGAGTAGGATTGATGATAGACAATTGCAAACTCAGAGTGTGTGTGTGGAACTTTGCCAATGAAGTCTGCAACATGTTTTTCAAATCACCAAAGGTTATGGCAGATGGAAGCAAATGAATCAGAGCAAAAGTTCACAGTAAAACCTGCTGTGAAATAAAAGGTTTCTATGGAAAAATGTGTAACTGAAAAATTTGCTGTTTCGAGAACAAGCAAATGATATAGTTGCACAATTTTTCCAAGAGGCTGATGAGGAAGGAGCAGGCAGTCATTGGGAAAGCAAACATACTACATGGAAGCTCAAATGATCCAAGAAGTCCACATGAGGAAATTCATCAGATTCTGGTGACTCCTCAGTGGATTGATTGGAGCCTACTGTGTCAGATATAGTCAAGGACGTAAAGCCAAAGCTACTCCTAAATGACATGACTGAAACACACATTCTCTGTTTCCTAAATGATTTTACATCAGAAACTACCAATAAAATAGAGCTGGCTGCCTTATGAGTGCTTTCTAAAGGAGTACTGAAAGCTACTGCCAAAAGGTTCAAAAGTGATGAGAAAGCTGGAGAAAGTTACTCAAAGTGCAAGCTCCAGATTCAAATGTCAGTATGCAAACAAGGGAGCTGATGAACGTAAAGCAGGAATATGATGAACCTCCAGTGAAATTCCTCAAGAGAATTAGTGTGCTAGTAGATAGATTGTATCCTAATAAGACTGAAGAATTCAAAGATCACTTCATTATTGATACCTTTTTGTATAAAGCACCTGAAGAGTACGAAATGGAACTGCTGGATAAAAGGGAGAAGTATGAAACATGGCATGATCTGGCAGAGGATGTGCACAAGATAAATAAGCCAAATACAGCTGCTTATAAAAATAGAGTAGCTGCGGAATCTCCAATTGTGATAAATGAAGTGACCATGGGTGAAGGGCAAGGTGAAGTGACTTATGTCAGTAGAAATGAATTTGGCAATGCCCCACAAAGGCAGTTCCAAAATAAAGCTATGCCACAGCCAGTAAGGAGAGCGAAGGGAACCCCAATCCTAGCATCAGAGAAGAAGGATTCTGATACTTCTTTAGAAGAGAATAACTCACAGTAGACTCAAATGGCTACTACTCCCCTAAAGCCAAAAGAGCTTGATGAATCTAGTAGTGATTTGGTTCTAGCAAAGTTATCACAGGAGATTGCCAAGTTGGCTCAATGTTATCAGGAGGTAAGCCAAAAGACTGATGCCAAATTGAATGAAATTCCTCCTAAAGTCAATAAGGGCAAAGCCAAAAAGAAGGTGGAAAAGAGTTCAGGAAACAATTTTGTCAAAATAATAGAAATAATTCTCATGATGCATTTGAATGTAAAACCCTTCAATGAAAAAATACACAAGGACGTAATTGGGACAATGGATATGGTGGAAACAGAGGCTTCAGGCAGCATTTTAGAGGTTTTAGAGGATGATACATTGGCAGGAGCAGTGAGGGAGCTCATGCCATAGATAATTATGGTGATAATGTGGATTATGATACTTATAAACAATTCATTTGTTATCAGACAATGAAAGTCAATACTCAAACCAATGATAAATTGAAAAGATGTTATTCCATTATAAATCAATTTATTCATAGATTGGAGTATGTGCCCGGTAGACAAAATGCAATGGCTGATTTTCTCTCAAAAAACGATGAACCCCAGGATGCTAAGGACAAAAACCCACCAAAATGGGAATATGTTTTCAAAATTCAATTTTGTAATTTCAGAACTCAAACCAATGAAATTGAAAGCCAAAAATTGTACAACAATTTCAGAGGATAAGGGATGAAGAGGTTGAAAGAAGAGATGGAAAAGTTGTCCCAAAGCAGACCAAGGAATTGATGGATATCCAGGAGTTGATGGTAGAAAAAGATAACATTGCACCAAGCACCAAAGATACATTGTAGATCAGGGATAAAATGCAGAAGCCTGTTGTCAAACAGCAGTTCTGGTGGCCTGGCATTTGTAGTATACCACACATTTAGCTAAACCAGTATTATCCATTATTTTCCATATTACAGTAAACTTAGTATTATTAAAACACATTCGTATTAAATTAATACTTGCATTTATCTTTTTGTTTCATTTTGTGCCTTATTTTTGCATAACTGTGTTTTGTTACTTTAGGCTGTAAAGGCTGGGTAAATTTAGATTATATTTGGTAGATTATAAAAAAAATGTGTTTACCTTTTGCTGGTGTCTCTGGCCATCAACATCTCACCTTACTGATTGCTACCCTAGCCCTCTTCCAGCTACTTCCGAACTGATGTCAGCCACCTGGCTTCTGCTCTTCATACCCCTTTCACCCATCTTTCACTGGTGACTGTACCAGTTTGCAACAGGAAGGGTACAGGTAAGTAGGGTAAGTTTGTTTATTTGTTGTTTATAATATTTTGTGTGTTGTTCTTGCACATTTTGTGTATTCTTTTCAAAAATCGAACCCAAGCCATTTTGGCATGGTCATTTTGAAGACCAATTTTACATAGTTTTATTAGGCCTTAAGCCAATGTCAAAACCTCTACCAAAATTAAATATTTGACTAACTGACGCTGGTGACCCCCCTGCACAATTACCATCCACGACTATGCCCAATCACACCACACAGGACAAATTGTATCTTTTAGCATCCCAGATAGAAAAGATGATGCTCTTACTAGGCCAGATGCAAAATCAAATTTTTGCCTAACAGCAGAAGATCAATGACCTTGAAACAGGTAACTTTCCAGTAAGTTCATCTCATATTACCCCTCCTCAATCTTCCCTCCTGTTGCCTGCTGAGCAAGGCGGTTATGTGTTAACCAACTCATCCCATACCTTGCCGGCAGGAAGTTGCCATGACCTGGATGTCAGCAATGATGTTTTCCAAATAAGGCAAAAGGAAATGCTGCAAATTTCAAATCAGATTCAGCAAGGAGTTGCTAACTTTACCCTTCGCATGGGCATCAAATCAAAGTTAGTTTTGCAATGTTTTAACAATTTAGACCAACAATTTAGAGGTAATCCTCCCTTACCCGAAAGTGTAAAACTCAAAATCATGGGATGAACCACTGACTCTGACATTCACCACTTTATGGAAGATTGTGCTTCCTGTGATGATGAGACCAAATTATCTTAAGTTTTTTAGCCTCCCCCAAAACCTCAAATGACCTTCATCAACAATGGTTTACTATTTCCCGAGGGGATTTGGAAATTTGTGTTCAATTTGCTAATCGACTATATTCTTATGTGCCTACTCTTTTTCAGGATAAAACGGAAAAAGGAAGAGATGAAATTATAATTACTCAATTTTACAGCAAGTTCTCTCCAGTAATTCAGGTGACAATGGACAAGCACAGGAGGCAAATTGTCTCGCCTCAAGATCTTGTCACCTTCTGGGATAATTTGGAGAAAGAACTTATAATCCAAGATGAACTATTAGAACAATGGCTACAAAAGCATCATCGCCTCGTGATTAACAAAACAAAACTGCCGGATCAAGTAAGTGGCCAATCAGAATTCACCACTACTAACCAGACTGTCTAATGAATTAAGAGGTAACAATTCTAGAAACTCAACCAGTAGCTCATCCTACAGAGGATGATGTAATCAAAACACAGGCCCTGAGCATGGTAGTAACAGTGGTAACCCTGTCTTGGCATCAGCAGCAACTTTCCGCAAGCACCACTTCCTGCGCCTCCTGCACCTGTGCCTGCACCCACAACTTGATACTGATGCCATTTTGACTAATAATGTGCTCCTTGGCCAACTTATTGACCTCCTGGAAAAAATCAAATCCCACCGCAGTCCCATACTCCCACTGCACCTGCTGCGCCAGCACAACCCCATGGTATTTCTCGAACCCATCTCTATTTTGGTTATCATTGCATATTTGCACATTCAACTGAACAGTGTGTAAAGTTGCAAGAATATGCAGTGCAAAATCCATCAGCATATATTTCTGTTTATTATCCTAAAACACCTGAGAGTTCATATCAACCTTAGACAAGTATGCCATTTTGGAATCAGCCTGGTTTTTTAACTCCCTCCTCTACCTCGGAGGTTATGGTAGTTATACCACATCTGCTGGGAGACCACCGACATGGAAACCATAACATATTACAGTAACCAACCAGGTGCCCCAAATATTCAAAGTATAGATGAGAATGGGAATGGGCAAAACCAGTTTCCTCCACAGTACTATAATCCAAATTACATAGTCTCTTTTTCACATTCAATCTCTAATCATGATCCAAAACCTGCCTACCCTGCTATAAAATATAATTCTATTAATACTTCTAGGATTCATTCACAGGCAAAAAATAAGCAGGAGCCAAACGTTAGCAGCAAAAAGGAAAATGAAACTATGTCATTCTATAGTGACAAATCCGTACCTCTAATGGAAAAAACTGGAGGTAATAAAACTGAAATTTCTCAAAACTTAACAATTTTTCAGGACACAATGGACAAATTGGAAGATACCATTTCCATAGTGAACACCACTGATAATCGGCATGGGTATTTTTGCCATTTGAGACCAATGGAAATTATGTTTTTTTGGAAATATTACAAAACTCAGCCTTTGGAGATTGAAGCTAAAATAGGTAATTGGAAAGGTTTGGTGCTCCTAGACACCAGGGCCATGAGCTCTGTTATGGGATGTGATGTGTATGAACACATAACTCATACAGACCTGAGAAATTCACCCACATTGGGGTATATTACAGTAGCTAATGGGCAGTGAGTCCCCAACCTCATACCAATCAATTTTTACGCCAAACAGGAACAGTTAGGCACACATAGCACTCATTACACTGTACTACTGTCACCTAAGGCCACCATCATAATTGGCATGGAATCCCTAGCCCTTGAGGTCATTGAAGCCATATTCAATTTCCAAAATAGGACCCTCAACATTGCAGATAAACAAGTAAATTTTAGTGTGCAGCATCCCCACTCTCCACTTAGGGCTATAGTGCGCCCGCCACACCGACCCCTGCCTGCTATAATGCCCATGTCACCTTCGATTTCCTCAATTAATGAGGTAGCGCTCACACAACCAGTTATGTCTGTGAAGAGCATACTGATGCAACTCAATAGTGATCAAATTATTTATGGTACTGTTTGGTCCTGGGAAAAATTTGCAGCTTTGCCCCCATGTATAATCGCCTCTGACAATAACTCCTCTATATTGTCAATCAAACCCGCCATTGTCAACCCACAAGTTAAACATTTCCCTGTTGTAGTTGTAAACAATTCCAATGAAACAATAAAAGTAAGTAGAAACAAGATTATTGATATAATAGCAATGTTTGTGCAAAAGGTCACAACCTCCTCTAATGCCACTGCAGCTCTGCATGACAAAACAATGGAAAATTTTCGACCTTATGTGGACAAAATAGTAGCCAGGACTAATCTAGACAGAGTACAAAAAGCTAAGTTGCATGAATACTTGCTTGCAAATCACTCTGCATTCAGCCTAGCAGGCAATTCGCCTACTTTAACCCACCTAGTTCAGCACACAATGGATACAGGAGATGCCAGACCAGTGGATAAACATTATTACTGTGAACCCATCCCCAACAATGCCACACAGTCAGAGAACATATTCAAGATATGCTAAACAAACAGGTAATAGAACCTAGTCTGTCCACATGGGCCAACCCCTTGTTTTTGGTGTCCAAAAAGATGGGTCTCGGTGACTCGTAGTGGATTTCAGAGGCAGCAATGATGTTACAAAGGATGACAGGTACCCTCTCCCAAGGATGGATGATTAATTAGACAGCTTGGGAGGTGCCAGGTACCTTACAAAGCTTGATCTAAAAAGTGGATATTGACAAATGCCAATGGTGCCAGATTCTAAAGAAAAAACTGCCTTCATCTCACCAGATGGGTTATATCAATTTATGGTAATGCTTTTTGGTTTAAAAAATGCTCCCATGAAGTTCCAAAGGCTAATGGAAAGAGTATTGCAGCTATATGTATGGAAAATCTGCCTTATCTTTATTGATCATAGTATTGTTTTTTCCAAAACATTTGAACAATATTTAGAAAGTTTACATATTGTTTTTGATTGTTTACAGGCTGCCAATCTAATACTCAAACCCCAAAACTTGTGAATTTTTGCCTAAGCAAGTGAGTTTTTTAGGCCATATATTGAATACTGATGGAATAATGCCAGATCTTAAGAAGATCTAGGCTGTGACTGAATTCCACTTTCCCCACAACCAAAAAGCCTTACGACAATTTTCGGGCATAGTCCAATGATGTAAACATTTCATTAAGGGCCTTACCCAAATGGCTGACCCTTTATATAAATTATTAAGAAAAGATGTTAAGCAGAAAATTACTGAAGATCATATTTCTGCTTTTAAGGCAATCAAGGCTGCCCTAATGTCAGCTCAATTTCTGCCATATCCCATACACAATTATTCCATGAAATTTGTGATTCAAACGGACGTAAGTAGCACTGCAATCAGAGCCATGTTATATCAAGAAAATGCTATCGACAAATAGACAATCACTTACTCAAGCCCAAAATTGTCTAAACCCGAAACATGTTATTCTACAGCTGAAAGAGAAAGTCTAGCAGTAGTTAATGGGTTTCAAATGTACCATCACTACTTTTTTGGATCAAAAGTCATAATAAGAACAGATCATAAGCCCCTAACAGGCATGTTTAAAAATATGTTAGTTTAAAAAATTTATGCCTCCAAAAATGGCCAATCTTTGTAAATTCTTTTAATTTCTCTGTAGAATACAAGGCCCAAAAAGAAAATGTCTTTGATGATTTCTTGAGCCAAAAATATGGCGTGGACACACAAGGCCAATGCAATCCATCAACTTTGGACCTGAAGTCCAATGGCGATTCAATTAATATTGTCGAAAACAAGAGCCAGATCTAAGCAAAAACTGGCCCCCCAGCCACAAGCTGACTTGGAAGCTCTGGAAATGCCAGAAGACGACCAAGTTATTAATTCGTCCAACCTATCAAATCAAGATTTATTGCCCTTTATGCAAAAACAAATTGCAGACACTCAGAAAATTGATCTCACTCTAGACCAAACTTGACAAAAGGTGGAAAATAAGGTAAAGAATTGTACACTCTCTATAATGTTCTGCACAAGAAGGTGCAAAAGGAGAACATGATCAAATTTTCCTCCCATTATTGGTCAAAAAACATTTCTGGTGGCCAGGTATAGGACAAGATATTCAAAATTGGGTTAAATCATGCAAAATATGCCCGAAACCCATGGAAGATTGCCAATTGCTTATGCCATTATGCCCAATTCAGCCAATGGCTCCCTTTGATATTGTTGCATCCGATATTGTTAACATTTCCAATTTTTCCGAAAAAATGATATATGTGATTGTCTTTTAAGATTACTTCATCAAATATGTTGAAGTGGCCCTCATTCCCAATACATCTGCTGCCAGTATTGTAGATACTTTTGTAAGATTAGTTGTGTGCAGGTATGGGACCCCAAAGCAGTTATTAAGTGACCGGGAATCAGGTTATGCCTCTAAATTAGTGGGGGAAGTGTGTGAGAGTTGTTGAAAGTAAGAAAAATTCAAACTACGGCCATCACCCACAGTGTAACGACATGGTAGAATGCTTTAATCACACTCTAATCAACCGCCTGCGTAAATTAGCATACAATAACAACGAAGATTGGCCTAAATGTTTAGATCTTGCAATATTTTCTTACAGAGCCACTCCCCACAAAATGATGAAGAAGAGTCTCCGCAGCCTACTTTTTCGAAGTGAGCCCTTGTTAGGCATAGACCTCACCGCAGCCACAAAAGGACTTATGATAAACAATTTTGACACTCATCAGTATTTAATTTTTGAGAATCTAACTTCCATTCATATCAAAGTCCTGAAGGAGTTATGGGCATCAGAAGCGGTGTCAAAAAAGCCATTTGATGAGAAAGCGAGTGCCCGTGATTTTACTGTAGGTGATCTTGTGTTGTTACAATGTGAAATGAGAAAAAATAAAACCCATTTTTACTGGAGCAGACTTTTTATTGTTACATTGATTGACAAACAAGATAAAAATGTCATAACTATAGCTGATGTAAAAAATATTTTGAATTCGCCATTTGCAGGGTAAAACTCTAAGTCAAATGTTTTCCAATGCTACAGTAACCAATTATTGATTTTTGAAACATCCATTTCATCTACTTTAGTGTTAGTATTTTACTTTTTGCTAGTCTCATTTTGATAGTTTTGTTGTGTGTTATATCACCGCCCAGTCTAATATTTCACACTATTTATCTGAATTATCTTGATTTACATATTGTTTAGTGTATTTGCTCATTGTTATTTGCATTGCACCTCAATGTTTCCCACACCAACAGGATTTAGAAAAACGTCACCCCAAACATTTTCATGTCATTTGATTATTGTATCACTATTGTGAGCATCACCCAAAAATATATTCCTAATCGTTTATTACTCCAAATTAGATATACACTGTTCAAAACTTTTCTTTTCGATTCCCAAATTTGTTTCATAAGTGTGTTCTTTGCCTTTATTATATTTCACAACAACTTCAATTTAGTCAGAACCCTATTTTTCTAAAATTGTTTCTTGACTTTAACCTACTCCCAGAATACCTATCATTTACCCTCATACTTGTGAATTGTAATTGTTTAGTGCCAATATGCAATCCAGGGCAGGTACTTGTTGCAGCAGCACACATTGCAAATGATCCTATGTTGACCCAATTTGCCCAACACACAATTGATTGAAGCAGAGTAATTGACATTTTCATGTTGATGGAAAGACACACACTACTTTTTACAGAAAATGGGTTGGTATTTCCATTCCCTTTTAAATTTAAAGATTCTGAAATGATTATTTTCAATCAAATTTATCAAACATCATATATTTTAAGGTCTATTGGCCCTCCACCTTTCCTCCAACCACCTTTATCTCCTTTGTATCTATTTATTCCACATTTCCTGCACCATATAATTATGTTCAAGAGTTGATGCATTCTTTTTCTTTCATTCAGTTTGCAACTGTCAACATTTAATGAAAATGTAAGTTATGTGTAGGGTGAAGCAAGTGCATGTGTCTTCAACCCCAAATGCTTTTGGTAGTGGTGTGTACTAAATGTAACCCATCCTCCTCCTCCTTTCTTATTTCCTTCATCATTTTTACACAATTCTCTTATTTTCAGATATCAACAGAAAAAGGATATCCAGGTTTTTAAATTTTGATTGATATTTCGAGAGCATGTTTAATTGCCTTGTTTCTACTGTTTACACTCCGATTAAAGTAAAGGATACCACGGTACCACAATTTATCTAACAGTTATGAGAATCCCCATTCCAAGGCATCAAAGTTATCAGGTTGGATACAGAGCAAGTTTTTGGAGACAAATACTCGATCTTCGCAAGTGTTGTTCATAAGAAACAATTGCCGAGGCAAAGTGACAAAATGTATGCCCACTAAGTGACCTTATCAACAACTTCTGGGTATAATTTTATTTGTGACACTGTGACTTTATCCCCTTCTGCATGGCACCCTATTGTAGCAAAAATTTTTACAGAAGTATATGTGGTAGTGGGTTTCCAGATGAAAGAAGGCATTTTATCCATAGTTAGGACATTCAGATTTTTTACAAGCATTCCCGAAAAATGAACTTTTGAAGAACACATGAATGATTTTATTTGCTCTATAAAAGCTGTCCTGTAGGACCTAAAAATGCAAATTATTGTAAAAAGGAAAGAGTCCTCAGCAATATTTAGTCAATTGGGGAATGCACCACAAGTTCAGGGTTTGAAGAGGCTTGTGTCCAAATTCCTGGGCATGAACCCTACCCCCTTTTTAGTTCAGTTTGACAGTCAGGCAATCCACAATCAATTATTGACACCCATCCTGCTGAAACAGCTAGAACTGTATGCCACCATCCACAGTTGGCTGACCCTAAACTTGTTTGTCACTATGCTCCATTTTCACCCTTGGAACAATATAGAGGATATGTTTCCTGTATTCATCGATTATTTTCAAACATCGTCCAATATCATCTACGCCACCAATGAAATCCATGAAAGTTTGACATCACAACTGATGTAGACCCTTTTCTGATGGGTTGCTGAAACCATGTAATGGTGGATAGAACCAATAAGCCAAAACCTTCCCTCAAAAATCCCAAGAAGATGTGAGAAAAACTGGAAAAAGGAGCGAAAGAAATGTATGCGTACATTGATGAAATGGAGCCCTGCCAGAATACTGATCCTAATACCCAAAGAGAATACAAAGGATTGGGTAGTTATCTGTCTTCAGACGCTTCACACGCAGAGCCACCTACTTCACAAACGTTATATGGACCCCATTTCAAGCAAAATGATCCAATATGGGAGCCAAGGACGTTTTAAGATGCCATAACCAAAGATTGACTAATGTTTGTTCCTATTTTGTGTGGAGCATCAAATACTTGGAACCTGAATAGAATAGCTAATGAAATCAGCCCCATACTGTACTATTTATGGTCCACCACCATTGAAGAAGGCAGGAATCTAAAGAGCTGTATTTATATAATTCTCAAACACCTAGGAATGGACAAACATGTGAAGAAAAGAATTATTGGCGAGGGCCAAACGAAAATGGCCAAACAAAGAAACCGGGTAGCCATTGGCTCATTGATTGACAAAGAACCCTCCAAAGTTTCAATATGAGCCACCCATTTCATGTATAATTGGTTCATTATCGTTCCTTTGATCTTCAAGGACTCAAGAGCTAAATGCTATCCTGAAAGAGACAATATCACAATGGATAGCAGATATGATAACAACTGCTGGTTCTTTGGGACAATGCGTTTTAACTAGAAAAATTTATTTCTGGAGAATCTCCTACTCCTCACTGACTATAATGGCCATGTGAATCTACCAAAGCCACAGACTCCGAAGGTTGATGATGCCAAACTTTCAGAAGCTTGTCAAGTAATGGTGGATAAAGAAGGTGAAGAATCAGCCAGCTGCAAATATGAGAGGAGGCAGCAGGAAATCAAATCTGCCAAAAGTGGGGCACCCACATTGCCATCCAAACTGGCAAAATCACATTTGGACATTTTAGGATACGGTGACTTTGCAAGCCTCCTCCGAAGAATATATTTTGGGCACTAAACTAACCAGTCAGGATGTGTATGGTCCTGCGAAGACCATGTCTGGTGGTGATATCACTGAACAAACAGCCACATTGATACCACCTAAGTTTGAAACCATCCAATTGACTTAAAAAGCTGCAAACTCTTCCATTTCAGTTGTCCAACAACCACAGCAACCCGGGCCCACAAATGTGGTAATCGAAGAAAGCAAGGAAAGGGACTATGTGGTGGAGACAGAAGATGAAATTTCAACTGAATCTGGGGAAGAAAGTTCGCTGGAGCAAAGAGCGCCTCAAGTGAATCATCCTCAAATTCATACAACTATGGCACAATCCAATCTCATGGAAGTGGAACAAAACATGATCATTGCTGCTACTTTTGGAATGTGTGACCTTCCATTGCGCCACAGGGATCCCCAGCTTGATCAGTATGTTCTACAGCAACACAAGCCTTTCAGATTGCTGAACCAGCACCAGCACCAACTAGTGTGTGGAGGTTTCCATGATGCACATTGCCCATGGTGCAAATAGTGCAATCTGCACCCCAATATAGACTGCAAACGCCTCCATTAAGCTGCCAACAGTGTGTCAATGACATGCAGCATCAAGTGGCAACACAAGTGCAACCCGCCATCCAAGCTCAGCAGCCTAATCTTTCACAAAGCCTTTCCACTTCGAATTCTACTATCATTCCACCAGCAATGGAAGCACGGCAACTGCCTCCACCTCTGCAGCAGTTTCAAGAACAGGCTGGAACCCAAATGAACACAGAAAGGACACAAAAATGCAAAGAGAGAAAGTATCAAGAGGCCCAAGCTAGAAAAGAACAATTCGATCACCAACTAGTCCTAATTCAATGCCCAGGGACTAGTGAACAAGCACAAAGAGAAGCAGAAGATGAAATGCCAGATCACACAATATTAGCTCATCTGTACCATCAGCAACCTGGCCTGACATGAGTGCAAACTAATGCTGTTCAAGAATTTTTGGCCGCTGTAATGTTACCTCTACCTGACAAAATATTAGCTGAAATCCAGCAATTTATAATACAAACAATTCCGAAGTTATGCAGTCTCAGCATGGTGCTTTTGCCAGTTATGGAAGTTATTCGACTCAACTATTAGCAAGGGAACTCTGGCTTCAAATGCAGCCTTTTGTCCACAATTAGTTCAAACAATGGGCTCGGACTTCAGCTTTAACTGGTACCAACTTTTCAACGGCATTATTGTTGCATAAAGTAGCCCACACTGCCCAAATGCCTCATCAAATTTGGTCGAATTACCATTGCCCAGAGCATATTATGCCCAATTATTTAAGGTCAGTTGCACAGCAACGAAAATATCCATATTTATTGGATGATATTGAACAAATTCAAAGTTTACACCAATCCAAAAGTGAAACAATTGAAAATGCGATAAAGAACACTGACCAACTGATATTACCCAAAAAATGACTAATCAACCAACAGTTAGTGGGGGGGGGGGGAGCAAATGTGTTCCTCCTTCCACAACTACTCCATCCTCTAGGAATGCGGCTTGCTGACAACATTTCTCCTCCAATAAGCAACTGTGATAGTGGAGATAGGGATGACACATCCAAAAAATGCTATCATGATGATCCAAGTACTCATTATATGCATGGCATAAATGTTCATACTGCTCATTGTCACTATCACCACCATACCTGCATATAAAAGTAGCTGTCAACTGTGGCTATATTCCTAATTCTGTCATCGATTATCATTGCCGACATTAGTGATATAATAATGAGAAAAAAAATTAATAATTGTTTACTTCAATTGTATGTCATATTTCTTTTCGCCACGCCTTTTGTTTAGTTTTTCAGGTCATAATTCCATCACTTTTTCCAGTTCACGTAGTTATCCAGATATCATTGTGATTTGTATTTTGCCTTGGTGCATCTTGTTCGAAATGTCTGCCATATTTTTCTTCCCTCATATAGTTGTGCAATTACGATCTCAACCGTTGGTTCTGATAACCATATATTCTTGCGGACAATCATGAGTGAGAAGTGTAATTTTTTTAATTACGATTTATAATTCGAAATTTTCACAAAAAACCCTTTTCACTGCTGTAGGGGCATGAAGCTAATTTTGGGATCAATTTCTCTGCTGCCCTTAAAATAGTCATGCAAAATGACTACGAGGCTTACAAGTATGCTTTGGCTACCCATCTTACAAATTTGTTGGAAAGTATTGCCAAAAACATACAAAAAGCCACTAAGGACAGAAAGAAATATTTTGATAACAAAATTAAGACTGGGTTCTGTTGAAAGTTGACAGACAGAAAAAACTGGGGTTACCTTGGCAGGGACCATATATCATCATCAATGATAAAAGATTGAATGAAAATGTGCTTACAATAGCGCATTGGAATAACCCAGTAAAGAAGCAGGTTGTATCAGCAAGTAGGCTAAAACACTTTCAGTACGAAGGTACCTGATGGTCTTTGCACAAAAAGTTGCAAGTCTTCTGGGATACTCCAGTTACTGTAACTGGAAATCTGGGGGAGGTCAAAGATCATCTGGTTGTTATTTCAGTGTCTAAAAATTTCTAGCTGAAAATGCTGTATATGTGTTTTGTGAATAAAATTTTTTATTCATGTGTTTTTTAATCAGTTTATATTCATTTAATATTTTTAAATTTTATAGCAAAGGGTCAAATATTCAGAATAATATTGTTACTTTGTGACACTTAATTTCTTGGTTTACACTTTGGGAGGTTTGTGACCAATTTTTATTCTCATTTTTCAAAAAGTCATATTTTTTGTGCTCTGTGTGGAATTTTCATACAGCCCAAGGACCTGAAAATATTTTGATAATTTCGTATATTGTATTTAAATTGAAGTAACAACAAATGTTATTTAACATTTCGTTTACTTTAGAAAATACAACACGACTTAATATTGTATTTTCAATGTTGAAGTTAGGTGTAGCCCTATTTGGGCACAATTATTGTGCACACCCGGACCATGTGAAGGCGGGCCAACCACAAGGCCACCAAAATAACTGTTATTTTTTTACCAAGGGTAAGTTTCTTATTTAATTACTTCTTGGTAAGTAGGACGGATTTGTCCATTTATGTGTCTTACGAATGATTTCTTCATGCTCAATTTTCTGGATAGGCCAACCAAGGGGGGAACAAGTTCAAAGAAAGGGTTCTTAAAATGTTAGGAAAGGTGAAAAGATAAAACCTAATGGATTTATGGCCCTAAAAAAGCCAAAGTCTAATGGTTTTTACCTTGGATCAAATTCTGAAGTATTTATTTTTGGTATTTATTTAAGCTCCTGGTTTACTAAATTTATTTCTCGATTAATGAAAACCTTAATTGGTTATTTACTCATTATTTAATTTTGGTACCAAGGCATGGAGTTATCACTACGGTAAGTAGTAAATCGACAGCATACGACATCGAGAAGGGAGAGGTGGTGCAAATGTGAGGTTCCTGGAAAATTGGTGTAGCATTTGCGTTAACCACTGGGCCTGCTTACTTCATAACTTTGACACCTAACCTTAGTCAACTAATTTATTTTTCCCCATGCTAAATCTTTTTCTAACTTTGGTGCCAGTCAGATTGGGTTATTAATTTTGTGATGGTGTCCTAATATTTAATTTTAAAGGGTCAAGGGGCAAATTATTTTTGATTTTTAGATTACAACATCAAACATCTGGTCCACATTGGCGAAATCCAGTTTTGTTACTGTAAATCCGGATTAGCCCCAACAAGTGATCAAATTGATGATTCTTGTGTGTATTTTATCGCCATATGCATGTTGTACCACCTGTAAGCTTTAATAAATCCCCTGGTGTCAAGTTTTCCCCCAGAGTTGATCCCCAAGAGTCACAATTTACCAGAGTCGAGTTAGAATAGAGTATTCTGCCTCAATCTCCTCTGAGCTCGTTCTTTAATTTTCCTTTTTCCATTTTCTGTAAATTGGGCCCTTCTCAACTGCGTGTGATCGGATAGGTTACTGTACCACCGTATGGCTATTTGGTTACAGTATGACTGCAGTTTGCACGTACTCTAACTACAGTATACCTGGGTACGGGTACTTGAGTATCACAGCCCATGAGGTTTTACAGCCCCTAAGGGTTTCGGGATCTCTGATCACGAGATACAGTACTCCTTCCACTCTTGATTCTGGACGTCAAGTGTATTCGTGATTTGTTATCTGTGTCCGGTATGTGTGTCAACACACTTTTTCAAAACTTTTCTTATCTTCACTGAGCACTAGCCAAGTTGCTGATTTTTCGGGCCAAACAAGCCAAAATTTTACTGTTGACACATATAACACCGTACTTAGCAGATCACATCGCTTTTCTCTTGAGCCTTAAATTTAGTTTTATTTACTTTACTTTTTATTTTCTCGGTCTTCCATGCGTAACGTGTGACCCAATTATAATATCTTTTTCACCCAATAAATTTTCTTATCTCAAAACTCAAATAAAAACTAATAACCTATTTTCTCTTCCTTTTCTAAACAAACAAAATTAAAATTCATCCTTTTCCTACCAAAAACAAATAAAACCTTCTCTTTTCACTTCTATTCAAATTTATCACAAAAAAAACATTTTCTTTTTACCGGTCACACATAGGTCATAATTGGCAACCATTCCCTAGGTCATTTTTATTATTTTTCCACTACTGTACGGTCTTCTCCTTCTCTTCTCTCTCTAGGTGGTTGCCCTGGTGAGGATCTTACCGATCGTGACCACAGACGTCAGCAACAACTACTTATTGGGTTGTTGTTCTGAGGTGGTGTGTCTTAGCGACCCTATCTCTGACATCCGCAACTACCACACATGCTGCTGTTGCACTGAGGCGTGACTAGGGAGGTCATGCCTCTGACGTCAGCAATGGCCGCATAGCATGTGGCCATTTAAGGGGTTGAGGGTTCTCTGTGTCCTCCCCCTGCGTCTGCAACAGCTGCATCCCTTGCTGTTGCTTTAAGGGGTGGGTGGCCCTCCGGCTCTACCTCTGACGTCAGCAATGGCAACGTAACGGGTTGTTATTGCGGGATGGTGACCGTATGGCACTGTCTTTCTGACGTCTGCAACAGCAGAGGCTCCTGTTGTTGCACTAGGATTGGTCGGCTATCCCGGCTTCAGTCCTTGACGTCAGCAACAACAATGCACCGTATTGTTGTTCATAGATGTGAGGCCTTACAAATCCCACATCTGGCGTCTGCAACAACTGCATCTCATATAATTGTTGTAGGATAACTGAGACTCAGCTATTACCTTTTGACGTCAGCAACGGCGATGCTCTGTGTTGTCCTAGCAGGGTTGCTGGCCTAGGGCCCTATCTACTGATGTCCACAATGATAAGTCTCTCTTCCAGTATCGGAATTAAGACTTTACAGTCTTATTCTGGGGTCAGCAACGGCGATGCTCCATATTGCCGTAAGAAGTCTGTAGCCATAGGCTCATACTTTTTGGCGTACATACTGCAATATGAGATTATGGCACCTACATCCCAGTCACCTGAGATCAGCACCGAGTGTGTGGTGGTGTATATCACATCTTTTGACGTCAGCACCGGGTTACTGCCGGATTCCAGGATGCCACTTGAGTCTTAGGTGAGGATTGGAGTATTACCTTCTCACTTATGGCTCTTGGTTCAGGGTTGTGTCTGTGTGTCACTGGTGCCTGTGAAACATCAGTATACATGCTCACACAACCTGAGATGCACTTGGTCCATTATACTGATCAGGTTGTCCGCCAGGGTAGGGGCACCAATGGATCAGCACGTGACTATCTTCTAAGCATTAACTGCAGGTTCGAGCGGGTTTACACTCGGCCTCAGCTGGGTTGGTTGTTCAACATATGCAACAGTTGGGCATTTGCAGTCAGTACTGCCTGTGTCTAACAACGGCAAGGGTTGACAACCTTCCTGTAAATTTCTTATCTAAATTCTCGCACTTCTTTCTCATCTATGATCTTCTTTAGTGTCCCCTCCAGAATAATTCCTCAGGAATTACGGCACAGCCACTGGTTGGGCCTAAAGTGTAAAAGGCCCCCCTGTAATCATTTTTTTTACACTCAAACGCCTTCATTAGCTGGCCTAATAATAATTTCCGCACTAGAGTCGCCCTTAATCCTTAGTCTGCCTCCGTTGATTTGTCCTTTAGCATGATATGACCGCTAGTCCACCTAAGCGAAGGTGTTTGAGTCCGCCTAAACACATTACAACTAAGTCCACCTTAGCCCCTCACTTTACACTCATTTATTCGAGACAGACTGTACCCCTGATCTCAAGATGCATTGAGCCTAGCCTGGATTCATAGGAGGAAGCCTGCATTTCCCCACCTCTATTTAGGCACAGTTGGGCCAAGGACCCCCATGCCCCATTTACTGACTGAGTGTGTCAGAATAGCACCTCGGTACCTCGTGCTCTTTATTTCCAACTGGTGACCTGCGATCCTCACTTCATCTCAGTGATTGGAAACCCGGCCCCCAGCTGTATATAATACTCCTGGAGAGATCCCGTTCTGTTCAAGATGCGCATTCCTGTTTTGGGCATGGTTGTAGCATATATGCCAATGACGTCCTCCAGGGATTCACCTGTCTAGTCATCACACTTTTCAGAGTTCCCAATTGCTCCTAGTGAGTGAGGCGGATTGCGTAATAGCGCATCCCCTTTGCGTAGTCTTGTTTGTAAACTAATTTTGTCCCTATCTATTTGCACCCATTAAGTTTACTTTAAGTTATCCCCCTTTACTTATTAATTCTTAAGCTACTCCATGTGCTATTCCTGGTGAGTAGGACTTTGTCGGTTACGAGCCCTCCCATATCCAAAGTTTGTAAATAGCACAACCGACTTAACCTCCAAATAAAATTCCCTTTTGAGGGGGTTTATCCATACGTCCTCACATTGATCCTTTATTTTATGGTTGGAGTTCCACCATTTCATTCAAATTTATTTACTTTTGGTTCAAATAACCGGGTCTAGCCCCATTAATTTCTAAAGTTAGGGTAAAATTTGTTCCCTCTCTCTACACTCGGGTTATCCCCTTTCTCATTACATAGGTGACCAGATAAATTCCCTTGTGAGTCAACCTATCTTTCCTTCTGGCTGTTCTGAGAGCTAAAACCTTGTTCTTTTCTAGCCCCATCGTTGAGTGGTCGCTAGTTATTGTAAAGAACAAGAGTTACAGCCTCAACACGCCGTCGCGCAAACGATCTCTTAATTCCCGCGCTTCTTCACCACGCAACTATAAAAGTAACACTTACTTCACTTTCACAAAATAGAGACACCTAGACGTTCCTGTCGCCTTAGTACTAAGCTTAAGCAGACAAGTGAGCCCCTCTCTATTCAGTTTGATTGAATAGCTTCCCAGGCACGATTATCAGTCTCAGATACCTTACAGGAAGATGAGCTCTCAACTATGAACTCAGAAGTTGATCTACCTTCACAGATTGAGAATAAGGTCCAAGCTGCATTTGAGAATGCCCTTGGACTGCTCAACCAAAAGCTGGAGGCTATGAATGGCAGAAGGCACCCTCCTGTGTCCAGCTTCATGGCCCCTCCTGCCTTTTCAGGCGCTGTTGGTGAGTCTATAACGGATTTTATACCTCACTTGACCCATTTCTCTACACTTCAAGGGGTAACAGAAACAGATCATGCATATAAAATCGTGTTCCTGGAGTCTTGCCTAACAGGTCCTGCTCTCACATCCTACCGGGACTTTAGCAGTGGTACTCCACAGCCTACCCGCTAGGAAGAGTTCACGGCTTTTCTGTTGATCCAGGATCGCCTGCAGAAGCTGACTGAGTCTGCGATAGTTTATCTTGAGCACCTTAAAAGACTGTCCAGGGTGGCTTATCTGGATCTCGAGACTGACGTTAGGGATTCAATTGTAAAACGTATCTTTCTGAGAGGGTTGAAACCAGTCCTTCGAGATAGTACTAAGTTCAAGGAGTTCACAACTCTTAAAGAGACTCTCAAAGCAGCCTGTTACGTGGAATCACAAATTTTTCGAGATGAGATTAGGTATACTGCCTCATCTAATGCTGTTTTCTTGTCAGAACAAAGGACTGCCAACAACGTCAGGTCAATGTCGAATCAAAGGGGCACCGCTCAATGTCCGTCGGCAACGCCGTCCGACGAAATTCAACCTTTGCAATCGGAGATGGCCCGGCTTACGGCTCACATTGCCCGACTTACGGCTCAGCAATCGGCAGGGTCTTCAAGAAATTCGATGCCCTCAACGATGCCATCGATGCATGTCCAAACGGCCGGCGATCGCCCATCAGGGGCACATTTACAGATGTGCTCCTACCATGGACACTGCACCCACAATGAGGCTAATTGCGGGGCCCAACATCCCGATAGCACCGGCCCTAGCACCACCACTGCCACCGGCGCCAGCAGTTGCTATTTTTGTTGAACGAGGGCACCCCCCAACTGACCAATGCGACAGACCCTGCCACGCATTGCCAAAAGTTAGGAGTGCACAGGGCTTCCGCCTGCCCAAATCGGATTTCGACATTGCCTGGTGAGACTAACTTTGGTAATTCTGGTTACTCTCCTCAGGGGGCAAGTGGAAATTTTCGGCGTTATGCTAATCCAACTCCAAACAGGACAGGGAACCAATATCAGTCACCTCCATGGCAAAATAATGCTGTAGGGGCTACCGACGGCCTTCCTCATCCAAATCTGTTTGATCTGGATGATGAAGTTCTGGCTGAACATAGGGCGGATCACTCACAACTGTGTTATCCTGTCTGTGTAATCAGTATTGAGTTTTCAGCTGCAGCGGTGGTCTCGGCATCGACTCCGTCATCAGCCTTTCCACCCCCGCCACCGAAATACACGAGGCTGGTCAACGTAAGCCCGTCCAGGACACCAAAAATGACTGGCGACGTCAGTGTAATCGTATTTTATCGACTGACGGAAGGTACACTGGGGCCCCCAGCACGTGTTATCAACCAAGGGCCGCCGCCTGGAATCCCTACAGACTCCCCATTGGACGTCATCGGTCAATTGGAATCGATGAATCTGATAGGTAAACCACCTTCTTTTTCTGACATTTCAGGTCTGAAAATCAGATATCCTTATAAGTCACTGGCTTTAATGATTTCTCCTTTACAGATTCCTCATCTGTCACCAATGCGATGCGGGCCGTGTGGTCAATGGATTTGGCCGAGAAATATCCACACCTCCCATGGGCGCTACTCAACGAGCCGTTCCAGGTTGAGGAGCTTACGGCCGCCGAGGCGGTGCTATTGGCGCCAGCAGCATTGCGGATATTGGGACCCGACATCGCTCGACAGGCACCCGAGTTTATCGCCAACCGAACTATTCATGCCACCCCGGTGGACAAGATCCTGTTGGATGGTGAATCGTCATCGCCGGCAGTGGACACCGTCCGGGGCGCTGTGGAGGAAGCCAGCCGCAACGTGCGGCCCACAGCAGTTGTTGCCACGTCACCGACAACAACGAGGACGGGAGCCCAAACACTGGCGGCGATTGCTCAACAGCAACCGGTCGCCAATACTTTTGGAGAACTGTTGCACGCCGTTAACAAAGCCCTCAACGTCACAGAAGCATCGCCATTCCCGACGGCAACCGTCCCATGGTCCCCGAAGATTGACCTTCTTCGCGAAGTCCACACGTGCGGAGGCTTGGTCATGGACTTCCCTGGAGAGGACCCCATATTGTCCGACGATGGAGACGTTGAAGAATGAAGCCGCCCGACGGAAGAAAACTGTAAATTTTGGTGTATATTTACGAGCACCGTTTGTAAATATTTTGCACGTAATAAATTGGGCCTTTGTGACACTACTGTTCTTAGGAATGAGCCACGCAACACATGCTACTCAATAACAATTTTGTGGTCTTTCAAGAAGCAGTCATCCACTTGAGTTACCTCAAAAAGTTGAATGCAAACTAGCAAAATCTTCGTGGAGTCCACGACGCATGAATGTTACAGTATATGTACCTATTTCTGATCCAATCACTACTTTAGCATGGAAATGTACTTTGCGAAACCGTAAGGTATGTACAAACACTGGTTTTTTCCGATCTAGGGGTAGTACTGCAGATGTCATTACCACTCAGCATTTAGCACCTGCGGCATGTACACTGGCACATCGCAGGAAGGTGTTTGGTTTACAAAAGCTTGTGGAGATACGCCCTGGCTTTTATAGCACTAACCAAACACTGGAGGTGATGTATTCATGGTGCTGCAATGATGTCTGCAAGACAGTGACTAACCTCTTCATCTAAGAGGGACAGGTCCCTTCATGGGATGGCACTACAGCTCTAAGTACCCTGGGAGATGTAGGTGGATGCAGTCCCACTGCAGGTCAATGCACTACTCTTGAGGGGGTAATTGTTTGGCCTGCCACAAATTTTACAGCACAGTGTCATTATCGACCTCAGGGTAATTACACTGCATCTGTATCAGGGAACCATATCATCATCGATGATTTGCAGGTTTCCCTGAAGATCCCGGGAAAGTCTCACGTGTTTCGGTTGTGTCCTGACCTCCTGTTGAACACAGTGTGAATAGATCAGGGTCTTCTTTTATGCATCCACGGAAGATTCAATTTGACCCAAAGGTTGTTCGGATTGGCGAAGGACTCGGTCCCTGACCCCGTCAATGCCAAACTGAACTACCTGGCTCAGCAGATCAAAGAATCGGAAATTAACAATTTTTGATTTATGTGGCTTGAGTTGTGTCCTCATGCTCAGCGCTACCTTGATCTGACTTGGCAGATGCTCCGTTTTGACCCTACACTAGGAGCCCCAGCATTCCTGCAAAGGAATGATCTGATGGCAGAATTTACGGGTGAAGCACTGACAATATGGCCGTGTCAAAAGGTCAACGCCACTTATGTCTACCTTTCGTACCGGGTGGGGGACACCTGTTACAAGTATCTACCCATACAGGTTGGCGGTACACTTTATTTTGCCACCCCCAGTGGCCCATATCTCACTAAATTTAGCCCAAAAGTGTCGTGTGACCATCACTTTACCGGGATTTTCCGAAATCACTCATGCTGGTTTACTGAGTCTGGCACAGTCCATGTGAGCCACATTCTGCTTGAACTGTTCTGGAAACAGTGCTTTAAAGTCACTCACTTTGACACTCCTGCGCCCTTTCACAATCAGTTGGCAATGACCCCTTCAAGTTTTGCTTTCTCTAAACAATACGTTTACAAGACTGAGCAAATTGAAGCAGTCTTAAACCTGTTGGTAAATTACACTGCTGGTCTATCCCTCCAACCGGATACTATTTATCAAGTGGTTGCAGGGGTAGGGACCGACATCAAAGCCTCACTGGAAGGTGTTGGTCTGGCAGCAAACCACGTGATTACTGGCCAGCAGCACAACCCCATACAGAGCTTACAGTCTCTTTTGTGTGGACCAGTGTAGTTGATCTTTAACACACTCATCACGCTGGCAGTGCTGGCCGGTGCAGAATTTCTCATCTACGTTGGGATCTCCTATTACATCAGTTATCGCCTGCGGAAAAGACAGGTTCAGTTTGTTAGCCAATACTCTTCGTTGAACCTCCTCCGGAAAGTTCAATGTTGGGTAGGTTTTCACTACGTGCAGAACGATGTGCCAACTCAATTAGACAGGATCACTCCGTGTTTTGTCATACTGGTTGACCACAAGGAAACTCCTGCTTTCCTTCACACTGGTTGTCCACGGACCATCATTAGTCAACGCCTTCACAAAGCCTTGATTAAAGAGAGTCTGAAGGCGGCGATAGCTTTCCAGCAACATCATGACTTTAACCCATTGATGAGTATCAATGGGAAAGGGGTCCATACTCTCCTATCGGGACCGTATGAGATCATGTTGCCCGGAACCCGTCAGCCGCACACTAGAGTGGATAAACATCTCAATGTGTGTAAGACTATGTCTCCTTTCTGGGCACCAGTTGATCTGATTCTCGGATTGGACTTTCTAGAACAATTCCAGAATATCACGTTTGATTACCAACAACAAGTCTGTCGATTGAATGCGGTAGAACTGCCACTTCTTTTGACAGCGGCTGAGATTGATCAGGTCGAACCCTGGTGGGGGAAGACACATTCACTATCAAGGGCCTCCCACAAGTCCCAGTCTCGATCAAGATCAAGGACTTCATCCATCTCTCGGCCACCCTCATGAGCTTCTTCAGTTGCCTCATCCCGTGGGTCAACCAGAGGGAGTAGAACCTCTTCTAGACGGGCTAGTGGTCATTTGATGGCCAGGTCAGGATCAAACTGTCCTCGACCCCTGCCTGGAAATCCTCCAGTTATAATAGAGAAAGGCCGTTTTCGCGAGCCTAGTGATTCTGATGGGCCTGCATCCCCTGTACTAGAGATGCCACTACTCTCTGATGTTGAGGTCGAATTACTGGGAGCTACTCAGAGCTCAGGAGAGAAATCCAATCATGTACTTACTGTTCAGGTTCATCCCATTCCTCGGACCAATCTGGAAGCCTCGGTTGGTTATGCTCTGGTAGGATTACTCCGACGCACTGGTTTGCCAATACTGAGGTGAACCGATGCGGGGGAGTCAAGCTTTGATGACTCGGTGCCTGACCCAGGTCATGTAGTGTCAGCTTTCTACCCCACTGAAATGAGGACCCCTCATATCAAGGTTCTACTGAACAATTGGGTGGAAGCCAAAGCTCTAATTGATACAGGAGCAGTTTTCTCGCTCCTGGATCACAAGTTGGCAGTTCAGTTACCTGACTTAATGCTCACAGAAACTAGGGCTCGCCCCATAGCAGCCAATGGGTCTCGGATCCTACTATTAGGCGCTGCCTAGGTCATGGTGACAGTGGCTGATGTCTCTGAACAGATTCAGGTCCAAGTTCAAGAGAATTATTCAGCTGAACTAGTCTTGGGGACGAACTTCCTCGGATGGTTCAATAGTGTCAGCTTGAACTGGGAGAAATCCTTTCTCCAGTTCAAGGAATTTCGGGTTCCGTGTGAGAGCCTCATTCACAATCCTCCTTCCGCTCATGGGGCACTACACTTGCAGGAGTTGATTGTCCTTGAGCCTCGCTCCTTGACACAATTTACTGCGCCTGTACCTGCATTATACGCAACTGTACCCGAGGTAGCTTTCTTTCCTAAGCCTCTTTTGGGACAGCAACACAGTGTGTACTTTGCTGGTACTGTGAGTACTGTGACTAATGGTTGCATACCCCTACAGGTAGTCAACCCAAGTACACACTCAGTGGTTCTCTACCCACACACGACCATCGGTCATGTGCAGATGCATACTGATTCCTCACAGGGATCAGCGGTCAAGTCTGATACCATTCTCGACCCCAAGTGGGTTGAAGCCAATGCTGTGATATCCTCAGATATCTCCTCACAGGATAAAATGGCCTTGCTCAACCGACTGGTCGCATTCACTGACCTCTATGCTATTGATGAAAAGGACACAGGTTCTACTGACCTCGTGCACCACGAGATCAGCATGGGTGACGCTCGCCCAGTCCACCGTTTCCCTTACTGCACCGCGCCTAAGGAAAAGGATCTCATCATACAGGAAGTCATAGCGCTCCAGGAAAAAGGCAATATTCAGCCTAGTACCTCACCCTGGGCTACTAACACCGTCCTGGTTCGCAAGAAAAATGGGTCACACCGGATGTGTGTGGACTTTCGTGGTCTTAACGAGGTCATGAAAAAGCATGTCTATCCTCTCCCACGGATTGATGATATCCTCGACACACTCAAGGGTATGAAATACTTTACTACCCTTGATCAGGCTAACGCCTACTGGTCTATACCTATTGCCGAGGCAGACAAAGAGAAAATGGCCTTTAATACGCCTATTGGACTTTATGAGTTCAACTATCTGCATTTTGGTCTCTGCAACGCCCCTGGGACATTTCAGCATCTCATGGACCTGCTTCTCACAGGATTGCAGTGGCGCACGGCACTGACCTATCTTGATGACATCTTGGTGTTCGGGAACTCTCACACCCAGACGCTTGAGCGCCTGACGGATGTGTTTACGCATCTCCGTCAAAGTGGAATGAAGCTCAGACTGAGCAAGTGCAAGTTTTCACTTTTATTTTTGTTAACATTTAGCTTTGTTAACAATTTATTTTTGTTAACATTTAGCTTAGTTCTTACTTTTAAAAAATTTTGACAGTTGGCAGCATTGCTAGCTGAACTTTATAGAAGGCTAAGCTTCCCAATGGGTGTTATCTTTGATTCCCATCTCTTTTGTCTGTTACCTACTTTAAATTGTCTGATACTTTAAATAAAAGAGAACTCACTGGGAAATCATACAACCAAATTGCAGTCTTACGATCTTTTCGGTACATTTCTTCAAATTTTCGTTCTAAATTGCCGACTCGGTTTTTCAAATCTCTGGGGTCTCGACTTTGTTGATTTTGTCCAGTTTCGCCAGTCGGAAATTCGTCTTCTTCCCGCCCTCGTTTTGGGCCAGTTTGATTGCCACCGTTTTTTCGATTTTGTTCTTCATTATTGTTGGGGTTTTTGCATTGTTCAGCCATAATAAAATAAAATATTGCCGCTAGAGTTGTAGGCAATAAACTCTCGTCGTAAACAAAATTTTGTGGCTAGGATTGATTGAATAATAATCGAACAATGAACAATAATCGTAATGGCTAAAACTGACAGCAATAAAGGTGCTCGACTTTGTAGTTGGTAGAACTAAAAAGGCCAGTTGTGAAAATAGTCAATGTGTTTCTTAAATTTGCATAGGACCCACCTTAACATCATTTGCATATCTTACCTTGTTTTTGTTTACTTACAAATCCTGATTTCTGACCCCTTGTATCCTGGTAAATTATCTGCTAATGTATTTGATCATCCTCGGTCAGGAATAATTAAAATTTAAAAAAAATTGATAAAATTAATGAATTTATTACTAATAAATGTGTTTCGAGTTTGCCACTAGTTATACACTACTCGAACTTTTGTGCTGTGCAAAACATATCGAAAAAATATAGCGTCCAAAATGAGAAAAGACAACCACACAGCACGAACACAACAGGCAAACTCCCCCTAAGCTAGTTTCCCTCGAAAGTACCCTCAGTTGAGAAAGCCCTCAGACCCTTAAGGTCAGGGCCAATAAGGGGATTTAGGTTAACAATCGGGTCCCCTACAGTACGCCATTCTCAGAATGGCACCATCCCGCATTCCCCGTGAATGAGGACTAGGGATTGGCACCCCTGACCCGGCCGTGTTGTCCATTATTCTACAGCATAACCCTAGGACAAGGCCGAGGTACACCATAGGTTTACCTGTGGTAGTACCAGCTGGGTTAGGTTCCCGAACTGAAACCATTAACGGAGCCAACCCACGGGGTCACAGCATGTCACCTACAGTGTCATGGCCGTATTACCTATGGGATATGGTATGGGTTTTCCCATCAATGTGATTGATCACCAATCTACTTAATGTGACATGGCTCCCAATTTCAGTTAATGCGACACATGCGATGTACTTTGAAGCCGAAAGACATATGGTGTCTCTTTGAGCTGACAAAATTTGGAGTTAGATCCGAACATATTTTGGGTTACTGTAGGCCAAAATGTGCGAAATTCCGACCCGTTAATTTCTGAATTTCTCCGCTCACTTGTTCATAAAAAAATTAACAAATAACTTGTTAGTTTGAATATGGCACAGAAATGTAGCGCAACATCCGCTCTGTCATTTGAAGCCAACTCGACCAGAATATAATACAAATTGGCAGAACTGTACATGTAAACGCGACATCAATGATGTTTGCAGTTTTATGCAAATTTTTGTATCTTTACATGCCCATAACATCCTGAAAAATGATTTTTATGTAAAATGACTGTCACTGCTTAATCAGCGTCGAAAATCGAAAAACATGTGTAATATTCAAGGCAACTTCTTTCAGGTTATTGCCCTCGATGATGGTGCTGGGGTGATTCTCACAGATATTAGACTCGTCGCTTCGTCCTTAGACAATAGTCTATAGTTCAGCAGAAAATCATGAAAATATTAAATTGTAATTGCTGTCCACTTTCATAATTCAGAAACATTTCAGGAAGAACATATCATAGTCGAATCTATCACAACAGAGAACAGACACTCGATGTGAACAAAAATTTTGTGTCACGATGAATTGTGACATTGTCGAAATTACGACTAACAATATCTTATCAAATGTTATTGTTGTTCGAAGTTATTCTGATTGACAGATATTGAGTACTGTGAAATACAAATTTTTGTTTGCCGCTCTTCTCTTGCTTATAGTTATCACCGACGACGTCGCACCATTTTTTCCTCAAATGGGGTCTTTTGAGAAAAAAAATTTGGAAATTGAGGAAAAAAATTTTGGGTATGGTTCTTATTGTGGAAAAAATTTAAGGGGAATTCAAAACCGAAAAGATGCGTTCTGGTGGACTTAAATAGGTCAAAATATCAAAATTTTCCGGCGCCTCGTCGCGCCGTTCGGTTGGGTGTTTTTTTTCCACGTTTGCACTTTAATGTGGAAAAAAAATCTGGAATGTGGAAAAAAATTTTGAGGATTTTTCACAAATGTGGAAGAAAAATTTGGCGTTTTCATATTGAAAAGATGCATTTTGGTGCATTTTAGGCAGGGTTGGCAAGGCTTTGGTTTTTTGGTTTTTGGTTTTTGGTTTTTTTGGTTTTTAAAAAAAAACCAAAAAATTGGAAAATCTCTGGTTTTTTGTTTTTTTTTATTTTTTTCAAAATCATTGGGAAAGTGTTTTTTCACATTAGTCATCTTTTAGGCATGTATTGGTGTCTATCTAAATCAACAAAACTATTAATTGAGTTGAATTGACTTCACTACGAAGTAGAAAAAAGTCCACTGTTTTTTTTTTCCCCCGGGCCTTTTCCCCAAATGGGGAAAGGGCATACCTGTAAGACCTCCGACCAGTTGGGGGGGGGGGTAAATCCGAAATTTGGGGGGGGGTAGGAAAAAGTCGAAATTTTTCCCGAAAAAGGCCAAAAAACATACACTTTTTGGCAAATTTTTTAAATTTTTTCCCAACTGGGGGGGGGTTGGGGGGGAAATGATTTTGGGTACAGGGTTGGCCGAGTTGGGGGGGGCGGTCCCCCTCAACCCCCCCCCCAACTACAGGTATGGGAAAGGGATCAAAATTTTTTTTCCCATTTTCCCGAAGTCGTTTTTTTCGCTTAAAAATGCTCACAGACGCTTTATTTAGGTGAGTATTACCTTCTCACTTATGGCTCTTGGTTCAGGGTTGTGTCTGTGTGTCACTGGTGCCTGGGAAACATCAGTATACATGCTCACACAACCTGAGATGCACTTGGTCCATTATACTGATCAGGTTGTCCGCCAGGGTAGGGGCACCAATGGATCAGCACGTGACTATCTTCTAAGCATTAACTGCAGGTTCGAGCGGGTTTACACTCGGCCTCAGCTGGGTTGGTTGTTCAACATATGCAACAGTTGGGCATTTGCAGTCAGTACTGCCTGTGTCTAACAACGGCAAGGGTTGACAACCTTCCTGTAAATTTCTTATCTAAATTCTCGCACTTCTTTCTCATCTATGATCTTCTTTAGTGTCCCCTCCAGAATAATTCCTCAGGAATTACGGCACAGCCACTGGTTGGGCCTAAAGTGTAAAAGGCCCCCCTGTAATCATTTTTTTTACACTCAAACGCCTTCATTAGCTGGCCTAATAATAATTTCCGCACTAGAGTCGCCCTTAATCCTTAGTCTGCCTCCGTTGATTTGTCCTTTAGCATGATATGACCGCTAGTCCACCTAAGCGAAGGTGTTTGAGTCCGCCTAAACACATTACAACTAAGTCCACCTTAGCCCCTCACTTTACACTCATTTATTCGAGACAGACTGTACCCCTGATCTCAAGATGCATTGAGCCTAGCCTGGATTCATAGGAGGAAGCCTGCATTTCCCCACCTCTATTTAGGCACAGTTGGGCCAAGGACCCCCATGCCCCATTTACTGACTGAGTGTGTCAGAATAGCACCTCGGTACCTCGTGCTCTTTATTTCCAACTGGTGACCTGCGATCCTCACTTCATCTCAGTGATTGGAAACCCGGCCCCCAGCTGTATATAATACTCCTGGAGAGATCCCGTTCTGTTCAAGATGCGCATTCCTGTTTTGGGCATGGTTGTAGCATATATGCCAATGACGTCCTCCAGGGATTCACCTGTCTAGTCATCACACTTTTCAGAGTTCCCAATTGCTCCTAGTGAGTGAGGCGGATTGCGTAATAGCGCATCCCCTTTGCGTAGTCTTGTTTGTAAACTAATTTTGTCCCTATCTATTTGCACCCATTAAGTTTACTTTAAGTTATCCCCCTTTACTTATTAATTCTTAAGCTACTCCATGTGCTATTCCTGGTGAGTAGGACTTTGTCGGTTACGAGCCCTCCCATATCCAAAGTTTGTAAATAGCACAACCGACTTAACCTCCAAATAAAATTCCCTTTTGAGGGGGTTTATCCATACGTCCTCACATTGATCCTTTATTTTATGGTTGGAGTTCCACCATTTCATTCAAATTTATTTACTTTTGGTTCAAATAACTGGGTCTAGCCCCATTAATTTCTAAAGTTAGGGTAAAATTTGTTCCCTCTCTCTACACTCGGGTTATCCCCTTTCTCATTACATAGGTGACCAGATAAATTCCCTTGTGAGTCAACCTATCTTTCCTTCTGGCTGTTCTGAGAGCTAAAACCTTGTTCTTTTCTAGCCCCATCGTTGAGTGGTCGCTAGTTATTGTAAAGAACAAGAGTTACAGCCTCAACACGCCGTCGCGCAAACGATCTCTTAATTCCCGCGCTTCTTCACCACGCAACTATAAAAGTAACACTTACTTCACTTTCACAAAATAGAGACACCTAGACGTTCCTGTCGCCTTAGTACTAAGCTTAAGCAGACAAGTGAGCCCCTCTCTATTCAGTTTGATTGAATAGCTTCCCAGGCACGATTATCAGTCTCAGATACCTTACAGGAAGATGAGCTCTCAACTATGAACTCAGAAGTTGATCTACCTTCACAGATTGAGAATAAGGTCCAAGCTGCATTTGAGAATGCCCTTGGACTGCTCAACCAAAAGCTGGAGGCTATGAATGGCAGAAGGCACCCTCCTGTGTCCAGCTTCATGGCCCCTCCTGCCTTTTCAGGCGCTGTTGGTGAGTCTATAACGGATTTTATACCTCACTTGACCCATTTCTCTACACTTCAAGGGGTAACAGAAACAGATCATGCATATAAAATCGTGTTCCTGGAGTCTTGCCTAACAGGTCCTGCTCTCACATCCTACCGGGACTTTAGCAGTGGTACTCCACAGCCTACCCGCTAGGAAGAGTTCACGGCTTTTCTGTTGATCCAGGATCGCCTGCAGAAGCTGACTGAGTCTGTGATAGTTTATCTTGAGCACCTTAAAAGACTGTCCAGGGTGGCTTATCTGGATCTCGAGACTGACGTTAGGGATTCAATTGTAAAACGTATCTTTCTGAGAGGGTTGAAACCAGTCCTTCGAGATAGTACTAAGTTCAAGGAGTTCACAACTCTTAAAGAGACTCTCAAAGCAGCCTGTTACGTGGAATCACAAATTTTTCGAGATGAGATTAGGTATACTGCCTCATCTAATGCTGTTTTCTTGTCAGAACAAAGGACTGCCAACAACGTCAGGTCAATGTCGAATCAAAGGGGCACCGCTCAATGTCCGTCGGCAACGCCGTCCGACGAAATTCAACCTTTGCAATCGGAGATGGCCCGGCTTACGGCTCACATTGCCCGACTTACGGCTCAGCAATCGGCAGGGTCTTCAAGAAATTCGATGCCCTCAACGATGCCATCGATGCATGTCCAAACGGCCGGCGATCGCCCATCAGGGGCACATTTACAGATGTGCTCCTACCATGGACACTGCACCCACAATGAGGCTAATTGCGGGGCCCAACATCCCGATAGCACCGGCCCTAGCACCACCACTGCCACCGGCGCCAGCAGTTGCTATTTTTGTTGAACGAGGGCACCCCCCAACTGACCAATGCGACAGACCCTGCCACGCATTGCCAAAAGTTAGGAGTGCACAGGGCTTCCGCCTGCCCAAATCGGATTTCGACATTGCCTGGTGAGACTAACTTTGGTAATTCTGGTTACTCTCCTCAGGGGGCAAGTGGAAATTTTCGGCGTTATGCTAATCCAACTCCAAACAGGACAGGGAACCAATATCAGTCACCTCCATGGCAAAATAATGCTGTAGGGGCTACCGACGGCCTTCCTCATCCAAATCTGTTTGATCTGGATGATGAAGTTCTGGCTGAACATAGGGCGGATCACTCACAACTGTGTTATCCTGTCTGTGTAATCAGTATTGAGTTTTCAGCTGCAGCGGTGGTCTCGGCATCGACTCCGTCATCAGCCTTTCCACCCCCGCCACCGAAATACACGAGGCTGGTCAACGTAAGCCCGTCCAGGACACCAAAAATGACTGGCGACGTCAGTGTAATCGTATTTTATCGACTGACGGAAGGTACACTGGGGCCCCCAGCACGTGTTATCAACCAAGGGCCGCCGCCTGGAATCCCTACAGACTCCCCATTGGACGTCATCGGTCAATTGGAATCGATGAATCTGATAGGTAAACCACCTTCTTTTTCTGACATTTCAGGTCTGAAAATCAGATATCCTTATAAGTCACTGGCTTTAATGATTTCTCCTTTACAGATTCCTCATCTGTCACCAATGCGATGCGGGCCGTGTGGTCAATGGATTTGGCCGAGAAATATCCACACCTCCCATGGGCGCTACTCAACGAGCCGTTCCAGGTTGAGGAGCTTACGGCCGCCGAGGCGGTGCTATTGGCGCCAGCAGCATTGCGGATATTGGGACCCGACATCGCTCGACAGGCACCCGAGTTTATCGCCAACCGAACTATTCATGCCACCCCGGTGGACAAGATCCTGTTGGATGGTGAATCGTCATCGCCGGCAGTGGACACCGTCCGGGGCGCTGTGGAGGAAGCCAGCCGCAACGTGCGGCCCACAGCAGTTGTTGCCACGTCACCGACAACAACGAGGACGGGAGCCCAAACACTGGCGGCGATTGCTCAACAGCAACCGGTCGCCAATACTTTTGGAGAACTGTTGCACGCCGTTAACAAAGCCCTCAACGTCACAGAAGCATCGCCATTCCCGACGGCAACCGTCCCATGGTCCCCGAAGATTGACCTTCTTCGCGAAGTCCACACGTGCGGAGGCTTGGTCATGGACTTCCCTGGAGAGGACCCCATATTGTCCGACGATGGAGACGTTGAAGAATGAAGCCGCCCGACGGAAGAAAACTGTAAATTTTGGTGTATATTTACGAGCACCGTTTGTAAATATTTTGCACGTAATAAATTGGGCCTTTGTGACACTACTGTTCTTAGGAATGAGCCACGCAACACATGCTACTCAATAACAATTTTGTGGTCTTTCAAGAAGCAGTCATCCACTTGAGTTACCTCAAAAAGTTGAATGCAAACTAGCAAAATCTTCGTGGAGTCCACGACGCATGAATGTTACAGTATATGTACCTATTTCTGATCCAATCACTACTTTAGCATGGAAATGTACTTTGCGAAACCGTAAGGTATGTACAAACACTGGTTTTTTCCGATCTAGGGGTAGTACTGCAGATGTCATTACCACTCAGCATTTAGCACCTGCGGCATGTACACTGGCACATCGCAGGAAGGTGTTTGGTTTACAAAAGCTTGTGGAGATACGCCCTGGCTTTTATAGCACTAACCAAACACTGGAGGTGATGTATTCATGGTGCTGCAATGATGTCTGCAAGACAGTGACTAACCTCTTCATCTAAGAGGGACAGGTCCCTTCATGGGATGGCACTACAGCTCTAAGTACCCTGGGAGATGTAGGTGGATGCAGTCCCACTGCAGGTCAATGCACTACTCTTGAGGGGGTAATTGTTTGGCCTGCCACAAATTTTACAGCACAGTGTCATTATCGACCTCAGGGTAATTACACTGCATCTGTATCAGGGAACCATATCATCATCGATGATTTGCAGGTTTCCCTGAAGATCCCGGGAAAGTCTCACGTGTTTCGGTTGTGTCCTGACCTCCTGTTGAACACAGTGTGAATAGATCAGGGTCTTCTTTTATGCATCCACGGAAGATTCAATTTGACCCAAAGGTTGTTCGGATTGGCGAAGGACTCGGTCCCTGACCCCGTCAATGCCAAACTGAACTACCTGGCTCAGCAGATCAAAGAATCGGAAATTAACAATTTTTGATTTATGTGGCTTGAGTTGTGTCCTCATGCTCAGCGCTACCTTGATCTGACTTGGCAGATGCTCCGTTTTGACCCTACACTAGGAGCCCCAGCATTCCTGCAAAGGAATGATCTGATGGCAGAATTTACGGGTGAAGCACTGACAATATGGCCGTGTCAAAAGGTCAACGCCACTTATGTCTACCTTTCGTACCGGGTGGGGGACACCTGTTACAAGTATCTACCCATACAGGTTGGCGGTACACTTTATTTTGCCACCCCCAGTGGCCCATATCTCACTAAATTTAGCCCAAAAGTGTCGTGTGACCATCACTTTACCGGGATTTTCCGAAATCACTCATGCTGGTTTACTGAGTCTGGCACAGTCCATGTGAGCCACATTCTGCTTGAACTGTTCTGGAAACAGTGCTTTAAAGTCACTCACTTTGACACTCCTGCGCCCTTTCACAATCAGTTGGCAATGACCCCTTCAAGTTTTGCTTTCTCTAAACAATACGTTTACAAGACTGAGCAAATTGAAGCAGTCTTAAACCTGTTGGTAAATTACACTGCTGGTCTATCCCTCCAACCGGATACTATTTATCAAGTGGTTGCAGGGGTAGGGACCGACATCAAAGCCTCACTGGAAGGTGTTGGTCTGGCAGCAAACCACGTGATTACTGGCCAGCAGCACAACCCCATACAGAGCTTACAGTCTCTTTTGTGTGGACCAGTGTAGTTGATCTTTAACACACTCATCACGCTGGCAGTGCTGGCCGGTGCAGAATTTCTCATCTACGTTGGGATCTCCTATTACATCAGTTATCGCCTGCGGAAAAGACAGGTTCAGTTTGTTAGCCAATACTCTTCGTTGAACCTCCTCCGGAAAGTTCAATGTTGGGTAGGTTTTCACTACGTGCAGAACGATGTGCCAACTCAATTAGACAGGATCACTCCGTGTTTTGTCATACTGGTTGACCACAAGGAAACTCCTGCTTTCCTTCACACTGGTTGTCCACGGACCATCATTAGTCAACGCCTTCACAAAGCCTTGATTAAAGAGAGTCTGAAGGCGGCGATAGCTTTCCAGCAACATCATGACTTTAACCCATTGATGAGTATCAATGGGAAAGGGGTCCATACTCTCCTATCGGGACCGTATGAGATCATGTTGCCCGGAACCCGTCAGCCGCACACTAGAGTGGATAAACATCTCAATGTGTGTAAGACTATGTCTCCTTTCTGGGCACCAGTTGATCTGATTCTCGGATTGGACTTTCTAGAACAATTCCAGAATATCACGTTTGATTACCAACAACAAGTCTGTCGATTGAATGCGGTAGAACTGCCACTTCTTTTGACAGCGGCTGAGATTGATCAGGTCGAACCCTGGTGGGGGAAGACACATTCACTATCAAGGGCCTCCCACAAGTCCCAGTCTCGATCAAGATCAAGGACTTCATCCATCTCTCGGCCACCCTCATGAGCTTCTTCAGTTGCCTCATCCCGTGGGTCAACCAGAGGGAGTAGAACCTCTTCTAGACGGGCTAGTGGTCATTTGATGGCCAGGTCAGGATCAAACTGTCCTCGACCCCTGCCTGGAAATCCTCCAGTTATAATAGAGAAAGGCCGTTTTCGCGAGCCTAGTGATTCTGATGGGCCTGCATCCCCTGTACTAGAGATGCCACTACTCTCTGATGTTGAGGTCGAATTACTGGGAGCTACTCAGAGCTCAGGAGAGAAATCCAATCATGTACTTACTGTTCAGGTTCATCCCATTCCTCGGACCAATCTGGAAGCCTCGGTTGGTTATGCTCTGGTAGGATTACTCCGACGCACTGGTTTGCCAATACTGAGGTGAACCGATGCGGGGGAGTCAAGCTTTGATGACTCGGTGCCTGACCCAGGTCATGTAGTGTCAGCTTTCTACCCCACTGAAATGAGGACCCCTCATATCAAGGTTCTACTGAACAATTGGGTGGAAGCCAAAGCTCTAATTGATACAGGAGCAGTTTTCTCGCTCCTGGATCACAAGTTGGCAGTTCAGTTACCTGACTTAATGCTCACAGAAACTAGGGCTCGCCCCATAGCAGCCAATGGGTCTCGGATCCTACTATTAGGCGCTGCCTAGGTCATGGTGACAGTGGCTGATGTCTCTGAACAGATTCAGGTCCAAGTTCAAGAGAATTATTCAGCTGAACTAGTCTTGGGGACGAACTTCCTCGGATGGTTCAATAGTGTCAGCTTGAACTGGGAGAAATCCTTTCTCCAGTTCAAGGAATTTCGGGTTCCGTGTGAGAGCCTCATTCACAATCCTCCTTCCGCTCATGGGGCACTACACTTGCAGGAGTTGATTGTCCTTGAGCCTCGCTCCTTGACACAATTTACTGCGCCTGTACCTGCATTATACGCAACTGTACCCGAGGTAGCTTTCTTTCCTAAGCCTCTTTTGGGACAGCAACACAGTGTGTACTTTGCTGGTACTGTGAGTACTGTGACTAATGGTTGCATACCCCTACAGGTAGTCAACCCAAGTACACACTCAGTGGTTCTCTACCCACACACGACCATCGGTCATGTGCAGATGCATACTGATTCCTCACAGGGATCAGCGGTCAAGTCTGATACCATTCTCGACCCCAAGTGGGTTGAAGCCAATGCTGTGATATCCTCAGATATCTCCTCACAGGATAAAATGGCCTTGCTCAACCGACTGGTCGCATTCACTGACCTCTATGCTATTGATGAAAAGGACACAGGTTCTACTGACCTCGTGCACCACGAGATCAGCATGGGTGACGCTCGCCCAGTCCACCGTTTCCCTTACTGCACCCCGCCTAAGGAAAAGGATCTCATCATACAGGAAGTCATAGCGCTCCAGGAAAAAGGCAATATTCAGCCTAGTACCTCACCCTGGGCTACTAACACCGTCCTGGTTCGCAAGAAAAATGGGTCACACCGGATGTGTGTGGACTTTCGTGGTCTTAACGAGGTCATGAAAAAGCATGTCTATCCTCTCCCACGGATTGATGATATCCTCGACACACTCAAGGGTATGAAATACTTTACTACCCTTGATCAGGCTAACGCCTACTGGTCTATACCTATTGCCGAGGCAGACAAAGAGAAAATGGCCTTTAATACGCCTATTGGACTTTATGAGTTCAACTATCTGCATTTTGGTCTCTGCAACGCCCCTGGGACATTTCAGCATCTCATGGACCTGCTTCTCACAGGATTGCAGTGGCGCACGGCACTGACCTATCTTGATGACATCTTGGTGTTCGGGAACTCTCACACCCAGACGCTTGAGCGCCTGACGGATGTGTTTACGCATCTCCGTCAAAGTGGAATGAAGCTCAGACTGAGCAAGTGCAAGTTTTCACTTTTATTTTTGTTAACATTTAGCTTTGTTAACAATTTATTTTTGTTAACATTTAGCTTAGTTCTTACTTTTAAAAAATTTTGACAGTTGGCAGCATTGCTAGCTGAACTTTATAGAAGGCTAAGCTTCCCAATGGGTGTTATCTTTGATTCCCATCTCTTTTGTCTGTTACCTACTTTAAATTGTCTGATACTTTAAATAAAAGAGAACTCACTGGGAAATCATACAACCAAATTGCAGTCTTACGATCTTTTCGGTACATTTCTTCAAATTTTCGTTCTAAATTGCCGACTCGGTTTTTCAAATCTCTGGGGTCTCGACTTTGTTGATTTTGTCCAGTTTCGCCAGTCGGAAATTCGTCTTCTTCCCGCCCTCGTTTTGGGCCAGTTTGATTGCCACCGTTTTTTCGATTTTGTTCTTCATTATTGTTGGGGTTTTTGCATTGTTCAGCCATAATAAAATAAAATATTGCCGCTAGAGTTGTAGGCAATAAACTCTCGTCGTAAACAAAATTTTGTGGCTAGGATTGATTGAATAATAATCGAACAATGAACAATAATCGTAATGGCTAAAACTGACAGCAATAAAGGTGCTCGACTTTGTAGTTGGTAGAACTAAAAAGGCCAGTTGTGAAAATAGTCAATGTGTTTCTTAAATTTGCATAGGACCCACCTTAACATCATTTGCATATCTTACCTTGTTTTTGTTTACTTACAAATCCTGATTTCTGACCCCTTGTATCCTGGTAAATTATCTGCTAATGTATTTGATCATCCTCGGTCAGGAATAATTAAAATTTAAAAAAAATTGATAAAATTAATGAATTTATTACTAATAAATGTGTTTCGAGTTTGCCACTAGTTATACACTACTCGAACTTTTGTGCTGTGCAAAACATATCGAAAAAATATAGCGTCCAAAATGAGAAAAGACAACCGCACAGCACGAACACAACAGGCAAACTCCCCCTAAGCTAGTTTCCCTCGAAAGTACCCTCAGTTGAGAAAGCCCTCAGACCCTTAAGGTCAGGGCCAATAAGGGGATTTAGGTTAACAATCGGGTCCCCTACAGTACGCCATTCTCAGAATGGCACCATCCCGCATTCCCCGTGAATGAGGACTAGGGATTGGCACCCCTGACCCGGCCGTGTTGTCCATTATTCTACAGCATAACCCTAGGACAAGGCCGAGGTACACCATAGGTTTACCTGTGGTAGTACCAGCTGGGTTAGGTTCCCGAACTGAAACCATTAACGGAGCCAACCCACGGGGTCACAGCATGTCACCTACAGTGTCATGGCCGTATTACCTATGGGATATGGTATGGGTTTTTCCATCAATGTGATTGATCACCAATCTACTTAATGTGACATGGCTCCCAATTTCAGTTAATGCGACACATGCGATGTACTTTGAAGCCGAAAGACATATGGTGTCTCTTTGAGCTGACAAAATTTGGAGTTAGATCCGAACATATTTTGGGTTACTGTAGGCCAAAATGTGCGAAATTCCGACCCGTTAATTTCTGAATTTCTCCGCTCACTTGTTCATAAAAAAATTAACAAATAACTTGTTAGTTTGAATATGGCACAGAAATGTAGCACAACATCCGCTCTGTCATTTGAAGCCAACTCGACCAGAATATAATACAAATTGGCAGAACTGTACATGTAAACGCGACATCAATGATGTTTGCAGTTTTATGCAAATTTTTGTATCTTTACATGCCCATAACATCCTGAAAAATGATTTTTATGTAAAATGACTGTCACTGCTTAATCAGCGTCGAAAATCGAAAAACATGTGTAATATTCAAGGCAACTTCTTTCAGGTTATTGCCCTCGATGATGGTGCTGGGGTGATTCTCACAGATATTAGACTCGTCGCTTCGTCCTTAGACAATAGTCTATAGTTCAGCAGAAAATCATGAAAATATTAAATTGTTTTTGCTGTCCACTTTCATAATTCAGAAACATTTCAGGAAGAACATATCATAGTCGAATCTATCACAACAGAGAACAGACACTCGATGTGAACAAAAATTTTGTGTCACGATGAATTGTGACATTGTCGAAATTACGACTAACAATATCTTATCAAATGTTATTGTTGTTCGAAGTTATTCTGATTGACAGATATTGAGTACTGTGAAATACAAATTTTTGTTTGCCGCTCTTCTCTTGCTTATAGTTATCACCGACGACGTCGCACCATTTTTTCCTCAAATGGGGTCTTTTGAGAAAAAAAATTTGGAAATTGAGGAAAAAAATTTTGGGTATGGTTCTTATTGTGGAAAAAATTTAAGGGGAATTCAAAACCGAAAAGATGCGTTCTGGTGGACTTAAATAGGTCAAAATATCAAAATTTTCCGGCGCCTCGTCGCGCCGTTCGGTTGGGTGTTTTTTTTCCACGTTTGCACTTTAATGTGGAAAAAAAATCTGGAATGTGGAAAAAAATTTTGAGGATTTTTCACAAATGTGGAAGAAAAATTTGGCGTTTTCATATTGAAAAGATGCATTTTGGTGCATTTTAGGCAGGGTTGGCAAGGCTTTGGTTTTTGGTTTTTGGTTTTTTTGGTTTTTAAAAAAAAACCAAAAAATTGGAAAATCTCTGGTTTTTTGTTTTTTTTTATTTTTTTCAAAATCATTGGGAAAGTGTTTTTTCACATTAGTCATCTTTTAGGCATGTATTGGTGTCTATCTAAATCAACAAAACTATTAGGATTGAGTTGAATTGACTTCACTACGAAGTAGAAAAAAGTCCACTGTTTTTTTTTCCCCCGGGCCTTTTCCCCAAATGGGGAAAGGGCATACCTGTAAGACCTCCGACCAGTCGGGGGGGGGGGGGTAAATCCGAAATTGGTGGGGGGTGGGGGTAGGAAAAAGTCGAAATTTTTCCCGAAAAAGGCCAAAAAACATACACTTTTTGGCAAATTTTTTAAATTTTTCCCCAACTGGGGGGGGGGGGTTGGGGGGGAAATGATTTTGGGTACAGGGTTGGCCGAGTTGGGGGGGGGGGGGCGGTCCCCCTCAACCCCCCCCCCAACTACAGGTATGGGAAAGGGATCAAAATTTTTTTCCCCATTTTCCCGAAGTCGTTTTTTTTCGCTTAAAAATGCTCACAGACGCTTTATTTAGGTGTTTTTGAGCCTTTTCAAGCCATACCTGTACTTGGGGGGGGGGGGTCCCCCCAACTTGGCCAACCCTGTACCAAAAATCATTTCCCCCCAACCCCCCCCCCCCCCAGTTTGAAAAAAAAATTCAAAAAAGTGTATGTTTTTTTGGCTTTTTTTGGGAAAAATTTCGACTTTTTCCTACCCTCCCCCAAAAAATTTCGGATTTACCCCCCCCACTGATCGGAGGTCTTATAGGTATGTTTCAAGCCTGCTGGTGTTTTTAGACCCGTTAATTCATTAAAATTGAGGAAAAAATTGAAATTTCCGAGTTCAAAGTTTAATCTACAAGCATTGGAACATATTTTCAAGCAAACTATCCAAAAGCATAATGACTTTGAGAATTACATGAGAAATCGATATAGTTAGGTTCTCTATGATGACAAGTGAGAACCCAAAATGGATGTTAATCTTTCCGGCGCGGAGCGCCGGAAAAATTTTTTGGGTATTGATATTCTGTGGCGCTGGTAAATCAATTTTCCGAACATTTATTTCAAGAATTAGATTTGAATTTTGTGTTCGAAAGTCGTAATTTCTAGAATTTTACGTGAAAAATTTTAACACCAGTATAATTTATTTGTAAACTCTCATACTTGGTCGAAAATATATGAGTATGCAGGGTGCAAATTTCCGAAAGATATTTCCATGAAGCGTTTGAATTGATTTTACGTTAGAAAAGAAATAATCGCATCAAAAAGCTTAGAGACTTGACGTACTGATCTTTCTCAAAAGGAAAAAATGCGAATCTTCATTAAATATCATGATAAACTATTGAAGATTACCAATGAAAACATGAGATAGTACGTTCAAGATGATGAAAACTATTATAGATTATATGATAAATGAAGGTAGACGCATACCTGTACTTGGGGGGGGGGGTTGGGGGGGGGACCCCCCCCCAACTTGGCCAACCCAGTACCCAAAATCATTTACTCCCCCCTTAAAAAAGTTCTATGAATTCGTCAATAGCAAAACTGTAAAGTGGCAAATGATCCCTACATTGCATTATCATAATATTGAAGTTAGTAGTGACTTGGACAAATGTGATATTTTCAACAAATATTTTGCAACTGTCTCTACTGTTGATGATGGAAAAGGTCCTCCTTTTCCTGGTAAAGGATTTGAATATATCAAGTCAGTTAAATTTGATTTCATGAAAGTTTTGTTGACACTGAAAAATCTAAAACCCACATTTTCCCTTGGATCTGATGGTCTGTGTGCCTACTTTCTGAAAAAGTTACACCTTGTTCTTGCCGAACCTCTTAGTATTATCTTTGAGGTTTCTTATAGGACTGGCACATTACCTGATTTATGGAAAACATCATACACTGTTCCAATCTTCAAAAAAGGGGACCGTGGCAAAGTTGAAAACTACAGGCCCATATCACTTTGTTGTGTACCATGCAAAATCATGGAAGGAATAATTAATAAGGATATTGTAGGTCATTTTGACAGATATGCCTTTTCCAGTAGTAGGCAGTTTGGATTCAGAAAGAATAAATCATGTGTCTTACAACTTCTTGAATGTAAAACTAAGTGGGTTAAGAAGTTGGATGATCAAGTTCCTGTTGATGTTGTGTACATTGATTTTAAGAAAGCATTTGATACTGTCTCACATTCAAAGCTCTTACAAAAATTAAAAGGATATAAAATTGATAAATTCACAATAAATTGGATTTGTGACTTCCTTACAAATAGAATTCAATGTGTAAAACTAAGTAATACCATTTCTGCTTCAACTCTAATAATTAGTGGTGTTCCTCAAGGAAGTGTGTTAGGTCCAACATTGTTCCTGATATTTATAAATGATCTGAGTGATATAATTAAAAGTGAACTCTATCTATTTGCAGATGATGCTAAAATTTTTAATGATGCATGTAATACAGTATTAATCCGGGAAGATTTAAACAGTTTCTATAAGTGGTCTGAGGAATGGCAACTCAGTATGTCATTGCCTAAATGTGCAGTCTTACATTTGGGGAAAAATAATCCATCAAATCAGTACAAAATTGGTGAATGTGATCTTGATGCTGTCACTGAAATGAAAGATCTTAGTGTTTATGTTGATGAAAAACTCAGTTTTGTTCCGTGCTGTGATTACATGATCAAGAAGGCTTCTAGGGTATCAAATCTAATTTTTAAATGTTTCAACTCAAACATAAATGAATTAAAAATCAGGGCATTTAAAACTTATGTTCGCCCAATCCTTGAGTATGGTAGTCCTATTTGGAATCCTTCTCTGATGGGTGAAATACAAAGGGTAGAGAAAGTTCAGAGGTGGTTCACAAAACGATTATATGGTTTTAACTCTAGGAATTATCAAGAAAGATTGGAGTCCGCCAGTCTGCATTCTTTTGAATTTAGGAGAACCATAACTGATTTATGCTATGTTTATTCTATAATCTGTAACAGCATTCTGGACTCAAAAAATTTTTTTGTATACAGTAAATTTAATTATCGTATTAACAATCCATATAAATTATATAAGACAAAATTTTGTACACGATTATTTGAAAAAGATTTTTGTAATAGATATATTGATACGTGGAATATGTTACCTAGTCATGTTACATCTGCTGTTAATGTTCATGTATTTAAAAAACGATGAATTGCGTTTTTGAGCTTATATCCGCGCGATACTAATTGCCTTTAAGCTCGTGATAATATTTTTTTTTTCTTTATTCTTTTGTAAATGTATTTTTTCTAATGACGAATAAACTATTTCTAACAGTTGGGGAAAAATTAAAAAAATTTGCCAAAAAGTGTATGTTTTTTGGCCTTTTTTTGGGAAAAATTTCGACTTTTTCCTACCCCCCCCCCCCCAAAATTTCGGATTTACCCCCCCCCCCCAACTGGTCGGAGGTCTTACAGGTATGGGTATACGTGCTAAAAGCCGCGCCTGAGCTAAGTAATGGATAATAATGATTATTAAAGTTATAAACGGCACAAAGCGCCGGAAAATTTTGAGATTATGACATTCTAAAATGCACCAAAATGCATCTTTTCTGTATCCGATTCCCAAAATTTTCTTCCCCAAATAAGGAAAGAGCCCAGAATTTTTTCCCCTTTCCGAATTTTTTTTCCCGAAAAAACACGATTTGGGGGAAAAAATACAGTGAAAAAGTCGTATTTTTATGATACATTTCGTACTCAAAAGATGTAATATAAATCAATCGATATCCTCTGTATCCATCTTGCAACCAAACATTTAGTACATGAGTCAACTTTGCTATAATTTGCTCACAAAAAAGTAGACACTAAATCTTTTGTGGAGTGTACTCCGACCATACGGGATGACATCCATTCATCCATATCATCATCAAAGTGTTATAAAACATGATTGAGTTTAATAACTGATTTTATTGTTACGGTAAGCTTTTTAATTTTCTTAGCTCGAAATCTCAAAATATAAATGAGACAACAATAATAAAATTTTATACAGATCAGTTAAGCATACTGTAGGTTAGCAAAGAGAAGAGCTTTTGAGTGGCTCATTTTTATGTGACTTGACGTGGCTACTAAGTAGAAAAAATCGTGCAAAAATATGTATATCTATCATGCAAGCGAGAATAGCATATATAATAAGACCTATTTGCTGTAGTTATAGCCCGCAGACAGGTTTGAAAAGCAAAAATTTAGAAACATCTGAAATGTCTATGTGTGACCTTCAACTGCAGTTTGTAATATTAATAACATATGTATAATAATCTATCAATTTAAAACCCTCTTATTCAAAATGGTAAAGTGTCATTTCAACTTTTCTGTGCATATGTATATATGTGATGCATTGATACAATTCTGTAGTTGATTTCTTTCGAGTTTTGATTACTTACATTGTGTATTGTATATTTCTCTTTATTTGTAATTTTTCTTCTTTTCTTTGAATTTGCCCTTTACATATCGCATGCTCTGTTCCATTTTTACTTTTCTTATGTTCTTCACTAATGGTTCCTTTCTTATGTGCCCACTATTACTGTATTTCTATTGCTAAATAGGGATTTCTTATAAGCATAAAATAATGACAGTTCTGATAAGATTAATACTTCTAGCTGTCATTTTACGGCTCCCTAACTAGTCTTATAGATGATACAGGGAGCTTCCAGCAGTTTTTTACATAGTTATTTTGATGTACCAATCATTCTAAAAAATTAAACCAGAAAAAGCTATTAAAAAATCATAGAAAAACCATTAAAAACCATAAAAAACCACTAAAAAACCAAAAAGTCGAAATTTCAAAAGTTTGGTTTTTGCCAACCCTGATTTTAGGATGAGATCCAAATCTCAAAATTTTCAAAAAAGCATTTTTAGTGTAGAAATTACTGAGTCGCTAATTCAATTTTTGAATTTTAGTTTGTCCGACTGAAAAATTTATTGAATTCAGTGAGAAATCAAACCTTCTGTCTGGGAAAGAAAAGGTGAAAAGATTCATTTTCCAGCGTTAGAATATTGAAATCAAGGAAAAATTTCCGGCGCTACGCACCAAACACATTACTCTAGTCTAGTCATATTAATCTTTTCATTTACTTTCCAAAACTCAGAAAATTGGGTTTTAAATGTCTAAAAATGATGGGGACTGAATGAAATACAAGAAAACTAGTTTTCAATGGTTTTTCCGATAAATTTAAGCAAATTCATCTATTTCAGAGTGAGCAACTAAAAATTTATCTGTGCAAATGAATTTTTTCCCCAGGTTGCACATTGCAACCTGGCCTGTGCTAAAAAACCCCTGCTTCTGGCTCATAGCTTTTTGGCCAAAGTTATGAAAGGTTCAGGGTTGGAAAAAACCAAACTTTTGAAATTTCGACATTTTAGTTTTTTGGTTTTTTAGTGGTTTTTTATGGTTTTTTATGGTTTTTTTGGTTTTTCTATGGTTTTTTAATGGCTTTTTCTGGTTTAATTTTTTAGAATGATTGGTACATCAAAATAACTGTGTAAAAAACTGCTGGAAGCTCCCTGTATCATCTAAGACTAGTTGGGGTGCCTTAAAATGGCAGCTGGAAGTACACCTGTAAGACCTCCGGCCAGTTGGTGGGGGGGGGGGGGGTAAATCCGAAATTTGAGGGGGGGGGGGTCGAAAAAAGTCGAAATTTTTCCCAAACAGGCCAAAAAACATACACTTTTTTGCAAATTTTTTAATTTTTTCCAAATGGGAGGGGTTGGGTGATGTTGGGTACATGGTTGACCAAGTTGGGGGAGGGGGGAGAAGGCCCCCGACCCCCCAAGGTGTGGTATAGCTAGAAGTATTAATCTTATCCGAAGTGTCTTTTTTATGCTATAGGTAGGTAATAGGAGGCACATAAGAAAGGAATGATGAGTGAAGAACATAAGAAAAGTAAAAATGGAACAGAGCATGCGATACGTAAGGGGAAAATTCAAGGAAAAAGAGAAAAATTACAAATAAAGGGAAATATACAATACACAATGCATGTAATCAAAACTCATATCAACCACAGAATTGTATCAATGCAACACATATGAATACATCTGTCAGATCCAGACAGGGCACCTCATGGGGGGGTATCAGCAATTGACTGGGTACCGGGGCCAGGCTCTGGCCTGGCCGGTCTTGGCACGCCCAGTCCAAATATTACTGTGTATCGGGCTGAAAATTTTGCATGCTATTTTTTGATTTCTCGTAAAATAAAACTCAAAATTGAATTTTATTTTTAGCTTGCCAACCAATACTTGTGCACTCCAAGTGGAAATGCTAAAAGTGAACGAGAATTTAGTGCAGCTGCTGACATAGCCAACGATGACCAAAACAGATTGCTGCCGGAAAATGTGAATAAATTATTTTTTCTCAAGCACAATATTCCCAAAAGTTCATATTGAAAAAATTTTTTTCTTTTTTTTTATCACTCAAATACAATATTCGCAAAAGTTTGTATTGAAAAATTTTTATCTTTTTATCAGATTTTTGAAAAAATTCATATATTATATGTTAAATACATATTACATAATAAGCCTGGGCCCGGACCTGGGCCCGGTAAATTATCAAAGCCCGGGCCTGGTAAAATTTTGAGCCTGGTCGATTGCTGGGGGGTATGGGGTGTATTACCCCCATCTTAGATTTGGAAATTCATTTACTACCCCCATAAAAACAGCTCACTATAGCAAAAAATTTTGGTAGACTTCATCCTCTCCCCAGTAGGTTATACTAATTCGAGAAAAATTGCAGAATGTGTGATTCTGAGGAATTACTCACTGCTCTTTTTGACACATTTACTGAGCAAATGATAATGGGAAAGTATGCAACTTCTGTGCCATATAACGATTTTTAGGAAAGGATATCAGCACATTAATATATACTACTTGTAGGAAATCATTATAAATATAATTGGGAGATGAAATAATGACTTATGTATATGTGATTAATAAAAAAATCGCCCTTTGGGAAGAAAAACATTATGTTCTTAACATTCTGCCTCTTCATGCTCTCCTTTCCTTTTCCCCGCTTTTGCGTTGGGTCTTTTGTGCGCATATCATTACCCAAACTGTGGCATACTTTCCTGCTAAGAGTTGAGACGTGTGAAGTCTGTTGATGTGGATCAGGAGTGGTACTTGGTTTCAAACTCGTAGTTCATAGTCTAAAGGGATTAATAATACTAAAGCCACATTCAGCATCAGGACTTTCAATTGGTAGCACTGTTCCAAGCCTAATGAGTGATGGGATAAGCCCATACTGCTGAAGATGCTGGTTGAAACAATGTTTCCAAACGTATGTTGTGCCCGATTCTTGAAATTTGCGGGAATCAGTTGGCACAACAGTCTTCAAAGTGTGGCTATTCTGTATGTAAGTGCATTAAAGTTGCATGATTGGTAGCTGGAAAATGGAGTTGAAATAGTAGATGTTTTTTCACTGTAAAAAGCATAAAGTAGAGGCATTAATAATTTTTGTGAGTTCCAGAAACTACAACTCCCCCCTCCTTAGCAAAAAGTTGAGAGCAAAAAAAAAGATCACCGCATATTTCAAGTACTACCCTTAAAATTTACGATTTTACCCCTACCTAATTTTCGACCTTTGGGACCTCTGGATCCAAATATAACAAAAATATTCAACAATTGCTATACAAAAAGCTTAGGTTATGGAAAAAATATCGAAGATGCAAAAATCTTGCTCAAAAGCAAGCGTATCATTTTTTATGTAAAAAAATTCGATCAGAAGTGTTTAAACAACAACTAGCTGAAGAAAATAAAATTACTGCAAAAAATGACTCAAAGGCCTTCTATACCTTTGTAAACTCACGCCTGCGCTCTACTAGAGACCTCCCCCCTCTAGTACATCGGAATTCTAATATCATAGATAATAATGTGAAATGTGAACTTTTTAATGATTATTTTGCATCTGTTTTTGCTCTGGATAATGACACTTTGCGTGAGGTCAAAAAACCGATAAAACGTTGTTCTGTCATCGGTATCTTTCACCGTTCCAATCGTTTTAGTGGCCATAAAAAGTATCAAGCCATCCACAGCATCGGGGCCCGAAAATCATTGTCCTTTTTTGATCAAAAAATTTGCTACACATTTGGCCCAACCACTTTCATCAATTTTTGAAGTTTCTTTCAAGAGGAGCCACTTTCCTAAGTTATGGAATTCTGCAACTGTTGTTCCTATTTTCAAAAAAGGTGACCCAGCCCTGGTTGAAAATTATCATCTTGTTTCCCGATGTTCAGTCTCATGCTAAATTATGGAAAAAATTATTAATAATAAAATTTTAAGTTTTCTTCATCAGCATAACTTTTTAGCAAATCAATAGTTTGATTTCCTAAAATATAGATCCTGGGAACTACAGTTACTCAAGTATAAAAACTCATGGTTAAATCAGTTGGACAAAGGACACTCCTTAGACATAGTGATCATTAGGGATCGGCCGAGGGTAAAATAAAAAGCCTCGGCCTCGGCCGAGGATTTTTTTAACATGATATTATATTAATACACTGGTCACTGGTAATACTAATAAGAGACTTCTTTACTCTTGCCTTTATGATCTTCATCAAGTAATTCAAAACATAAAAAAATTTATTGTAAAAAATTTATTGTAAAAGTGTAACACTAAATAGGTAAATTAACGCAAAGATGTCTTCTATGCAAATTTTGTAGAATTTATGGAGTCAACCCGTCACTTTGATGCACTGTTTTTTTTCCACGAACTTTTTTCCACAAATGTGGAAAGGGGTCAAATTTTTTTTCCACATGTGGAAAAAATTTTTTTTCGTCTTAAAATCCGTTTTTTGGCTTAAAAATGCTCACAGACGCTTTATCGCACTGTTTTTGAGCTTTTTCAAGCCTTCCGGTGTATTTAGAGAAGTTAATTCATTAAAATTGGAGAAAAAATTGAAATGTTCGACCTAAAAGCCTAATCTACAAGCGTTGTTGAACAATTTTTCTAGCAAACTATCCAAGAGCATAATTGACTTGAATTACACAAGAAATCAATGGTCAAGTCCTCTATGATGACAAGTGAAAGCCCAAAAAAGATGGTACTTTCCGGCGCAAAGCGCCGGAAATTTTTTTGGGTATATTGACATTCTGGGATGCTGGAAAATCATTTTTCCGAACATTATTTCAAGAATTAGATTCCAATTTAGTGTTCAAGAGTCGTAATTTCTAGAATTTTACTTGAAAAATTTTAAAATCTGTAATTTATTTGTAAACTCTCATGAACTTGGTCGAAAATATATGAGTAAGAAAAGTATAACTTTCCGAAAGATATTTCCAAGAAGCTTTTGAATTGATTTTACGTTAGCAAAGAAATAATCGCATCATAAATCCTAGAGACTTGACGTGTATTCATCTTTCTCAAAAAGAAAAAATGTGAATCTTCATTAAATATTATGATAAAATGTTGAAGATAACCAATTAAAACATGAGATACTACGTTTAAGATGATGAAAACTATTATAGATTAAGTGATAAATGAAAGTAGACATGATAAAAGCCGCGCCTGAGCTACTTAATGAATAATGATGATTATTAAAGTTATAACCGGCGCGAAGCGCCGGAAAATTTAGGGATTTGGACCTCCTAAAATGCACCAAAATGCATCTTTTCAATATGAAAACCCCAAATTTTTCTTCCACATTTGTGGAAAGACCTCAAAAATTTTTTCCACATTCCAGATTTTTTTTCCACATTATAGTGCAAATGTGGAAAAAAACAGTGCTTTGATGCAGTAAACATTTTACATCAAAAATATCCTACTTGCTTTAGAGTTGCAAATAATCCTCGGCCTCGGCCATTTTTGATCGACACCCTCGGCCGAGGCCGAGGGTGGCCGAGGGTACCAATCCTCGGCCGAGGCCGAGGCCGAGCCCTCGGCCGATCCCTAGTGATCATACATGCACCTAGGGGGGGGGTGCCATCATTTAAGAAAAATTAATTATGTTCCCAGAGCAATGTGCACTGTACCAAAGAGCCTTAAAATCAACAGGGTTTCTGCAAATTTGGAAAAACATGTGAAAATGGGCAATGACACACCCCTGCAATATCAAAAGCTATTAGACCCAAAATCTAGATCTTTGTGGGTGTGCATGGGGTTGAATTCTATCAGTAAATTTTCAGTGATATGTGGTACTACTACTCAATGCATTGTAGAGGGCATTGAATCTAACATTTGTCTTAGGATTTTGCAAATCATGCTGTTGCTACTCAGTCTGCATCAAAGTGAGAATATACACAATTTCACTAATATAATGTTGATGTTACTGTGAAAATTTGAAAGCTTCAAGTTATCAGCCACACGAGATACAGTCCAGAGAATCTGAGTGACAGGACTCGAATGGAGGAGGAAATTTCACCTGTTTGAGAGTTCTGTACTTCTGGCTGATGAATTCTTCACTTCTTTTTAGGCTGATGGTTAGTACTCATGACCAGCAGCATTTTGTATATCTTCATTTTAAAATTAAACTAACTAGGAGTGTGGTACAGAGGAAAGTTTTGACTCAAAGTTTGAGCTACTATCATACTGTGCAGAGTAACCTGATTCAAATTTTCTCATAAATTTACTGATGAAACTCAGTCTTATGCACACCTATATACAAACTATCTAGATTTTAGGCCCAGCAGCTTTTGAGATTCCAGGGGTGGTGTTTTTGCCTATTTTTACATGTTTTTCCAAATTTGCAGAGACCCTGTTCATTTTAAGGCTCAGGTTTTTATACTTATGTTGCTCCTTTCAGGGTACCCTACATCTTTGGTGCAGTAAACTTTGCTATAGGATCAAAAAAATGTTTTCCTTATATCATGACTGTACATCTATAGTGTACATTGACTTTGCCAAGGCCTTTGACTTTTTGAATATGGTCTCTGTGGTCCCCTTTTAAGCTGGATATCAAATTTTCCTAAGAATAGATTTAAAAGGGTCAAAATTATGAACTCCTTATCATCTCAGCTCAAAGTGTCTAGTGGTGTGCCCCAAGGTAGTGTATTAGGTCCAACTTTGTTTCTTTTGTAGGTAAATAAATGACATTATTGACTATATCAAAAGTGAAATTTTTCTTTTTGCAGATGATCTAAAAATTTTCAATTTATCTACAAATTTTATGATTCTTCAACAAGACCTTGATACTCTTTCAAATTGGTCTACCACTTGGCAATTACCTATATCTACTATAAAAAGTTATGTCTTGTATTTGGGTGCAAAAAACCCATCCTGTCAATATACACTTTGTTACCAACATCTCCCATCAAATGCAAGTTATGTTGAAGATTTGGGAATTCTTATATCTCCTAATATGAAGGTTAAAGAACACTATAGATTACATGGTAAAAAGTGCCTATAATAGGTCTACTTTAATTTTCAAGTCTTTTGTCTCCCCTGAGACAAAAAAAGCCAGCAAAGGCTTTCATTACTTATGTAAATCAAGTATTAGATTACTGTAGTTCAGTATGGAATTTGCATTTTTTAGACGACATACATTACATATAAAATGTTCAACGTTGACTTACCAGAAAGATTTTTGGTCATAAATCTGGTTTGTCCTATGAAGATAGACTTCAAAGGCTAGGTCTACACAAGCTTGATATTCCTAGGTTAGAATCTGCCCTCTGTACTATGTACAACATAATCCACAAAAAAACAATTCTAAATCCTGATGACTTTTTCCATATAAACAACAATACGCATCATAATCATGATCTAAAATTGATCATGATTATGATGCGTATTTTTGATCATGATGATCAAGAAATACACATAATTAATTTTCGTTTTAAGAAAAGATTAATTAAACATACTACATAATATAAACTCATGTTGTGCAGGTCTTTCCTTAAGAGGCGTAAGAAAAGATTGGGTCTGAACTGACCTGTTAGAACTGATACCTTGGCTAAGCCTCGGTGATCTGTGCAACAGTCCGTTTGTCCCCAGACCTACAACAACAAAGATAAACTTTGTTCTAAATACGGGGGCCTTACCAAAGACCTCCGCAGTCTCCTAGATGAGACAAGGAATCCCCTCAGGGATAAACTTACTTGGGTATAACCCGAAAGGGGTTTCCCAAAACTTACTTGAGGTAAGCCGGCGCCTGGGCCTCTGGCCCTCCGCCTTCGTCGACGCGAATAATCTAAACAAATAAACGAATATATTAAGCAATAAATCCGACGAAATATGTGAAACGAATGTGGGTACACCACAGTGAAATACTCATAAACAAAACAAGTTGCTGGGAAAGTTATATTTGGGGACGCCAGCAAAAATACCAAAAATATAATAAAAACAATATTAAGTGAAGAATGATTTCACTTTCACTTTTCCGTCTTTCTTTGGCGCTCCATTCTATGCAAATGTCTGCGCCGCTGGTCGTCCCTGTCGTCGATTTGCATGTCGATTTCCCCACACGAAATTGGCATCAACAGGGTGCCCAACATCCCTCGCGCGTCGAAACCGACCTACGGGAGGTAGAAAAAAAAAAAAACTTTTGGCCGGGTTACCCCGGCATTAAAAGAATTAATCAAAAAGAAAAAATCTACAACTCCGGCTGACTCCTGATAAACAGTTTGTCTCACCGGACTCCCGTTTCACAGTCTGTCCTAATAGAACTCCTGTGCTGGTCGTTGGACACAACGAATACCAAGGGCTTCGCCGCAATGGCTGGCAAGTGACGTCCATTTTGACCTCGGCATTGATGGGATAACCTCCTGCCCTAAGGAGTATGACGTAAACGTCGGTGCCGGATGTGTGGTCGGCTTCGGGCTCGGCCGCTCGGTCTGCATGCTGTGTCAATTCGTTGGCCGTGGGTCTAACCGCATGCAAATCGACTTCCCGCGTCTCTATTTTTTCTAAATTAAACTAAAATACGAGATTATATGGCGATACAAAAAGACGACGCGGGGTTGTACGGATATCACAAAATTTAAAATGCGCTAAAAAATTTGAGCAAGAATGTGGCCAAAAGTTAAAATATTTTTTACGGTTGCGTTTTTGCACCAGTTTTGTCAAAAAAGAGATTTTTGATGGCCAGCAGCACCGAAAAGAAATGTTTTTGGATTTTTTGTTTTTTGATTTTTTTGGATTTTTTGTGATTTTATTAGTGTTTTTGGGTTTTGTGTTTTATGAAATAAGTAAAAATATATGTACAAAAAAGAAATTTTTGGGCCAAAATTTTGCGGCTATTTACTGCTGCTGCCCGCCGCCTCGGTAGCCTCCTCGAGGTCTACCTTGATAGTACCCCCTCTGACCTGGTTGGCCTCGGGTCTGACCTCCATCTTGGCCTCTATTTTGGCCTTGTTGGCTTCCGCCGCGTCTACCTAGCGGAATAAAATTCGGATTATGGAATTGAGCATCCGGGTCTTGACCTTGGTGTTGCCAGGTTCCTCGGCCTCTGTAAGGTCGCTGAGGGCGCCCTCTGAAGCCTCCCCTGGGTTGACCTTGGTCATACCCCGGTCTAGCCCTGTACGGGGCCGGGTTTGAGAACATATCGTCTCTCCCCTGCTGCCTTTGACCACTGCTAGTGGAGCTGCTGCGCTGAGGTTTTTGTGTCCGATAAGTTGAATTAAGAGATTTTGATGATATTGATTTTGATCGAGAAAGCGGACTTTTGTAAGAGGTGCTAGCAGCTTCACTATATGACCTCTGGCTGGTCGTAGCCGATGATTGTTGTATCATCGGTGGTTGTTTCTTAGCCGGAGGGAGTCTAGGCACTTTGAACTTACTTGGGCTCTTGGCGGCCGTTCGCTGAAATTTATCAGCTTGCGACCTGTCATCGCCCGGTGCCTTCCTCTTAACACCCATCTGGTTTAACCTTTGCGAGCCCATAAAAATATACTGATTAAAGGCTGCAATGTAGACATCGTCTACGCGGTTTCCCTGGGCCTCAACGACTAGTTGTCTGTTCGCAAACGAACACGCCTGGGCATACCACCTACCAATTGCCGTTGGCGTGATCGGAGGGAAGTCCAACTGAAGAAAAATCATTAGGGTCACATACCTAATGGCCGTAAAGACGTCTGAGGCATCGTAGTCCTGAAGCCATCTGGGGATGAGAATTAAAATTATCCACTCCCAGATCTCCTCAGGGATGCGCTCTCCGTCAAACATAAATCCGCCCTGCATTTCGAATTGCTGGCGGTAATTTTCGTGAATCTCGGCCATGGCATCATTGACCATTCTGTAAATTATCGGCCGTTCTTGCCGATCAAAGGCGAAGTAATTGGCGACCTCTGGATTTTCAAATGAGATCGGCCCAATTAAACGCCTTTGTTCCCGTTGCCACTCCCAATAGTCAATCAGAGTTTCGGCCAATTGACCAGGAGTGACAAACTGCTGTGGTTCCCTTTCGGGTCTAGTAGCTACCACATTCAGCTTGACCTTCTTGATCAATTTCTCCTCCGATTCAAGATCGGGCTTCACCAATACGCTTCCCGCAGGTTTACTACTTTTTGCGGTATAGCTGGAGGGCACGGATTTACTTTTGCCAGAATAAGTACTAACCTCTCCGCCGGTTTTCGATACCGTTCGCGTCTGAGTGTACGATGTTGTCGCAGTGGACCCTGTTGTCCTGTCCGATTTTGTCTGGCCTATGGAGGTCTCCGTTCGCGTCTGACTTTTTGAAGTCTCCGTTCTCGTCTGACTCTTTGAAGTCTCCGATCTCGACTTTTGGCTCGTCGAGTATTGTGGTGTCGTCGTTTCTTCGGCCGTATCGTAGGCGTCGTTTTCGGATCCGGTGGCGGCCGCTCCTTGTTGCTGCTGTCCCTGAGCTGCAAGTCTGCGTCGCTTGGCCTTACCTATCCTCTTTCTTCGCCTTACCTTTTCCTTGGCTAGGTGTCGGATAAATTTTTCCGACATCCCTTCAGCTAACATCTGCTGAACTTTGTCTGGGGAATAAATTCCAGGAATACCTTCCTCGGCAATTCTTCCCCTCCGCATCAGCTCTGTCGCTGCAATGGCTGAATCTGAGCTATCGTCGGCTAGTGCCTGCTCCTTCAGCTTTCTCTGGATTGCCCTCTGACGCAGGAATTCCTGCTGCGTCAGCCTTCTCTGTTCTTGAATTTTGGCCTGTAGGGCCTCTTGCTTCGCTTGACGGTCATGATCCCTAGGATCTTTGGCCTTCACTGGTATCTCCTGGGATGCTTCCTGCATCTTCTCCAGTCTGACATCGATCCCTGACATTTTGGTGACTGCTTCGTCAATTTGAGTCTGGATTTTTTCCTCCTCAAGAGCCTGTTTCTGAGTTTTGGCCTCCATCGCATCCTTGTTCTCTGATGTCTGGCCCTCAGATTCGAGGATTTCACCCTCTTCTTCTTCTTCTACATCCTCCTCTGAACTGGACTCAGAGTCTGAATTTCGTATCTTCGGCAACAGCTGCTTTACTTTAGCCGGCAAAACAGCTGGTGCTGGAGGTACTGATTGCATTATGGTAACAACCTCTGGCTCAGGCTCGGCCGGTTGTTGTACTTGAGGTACTTGAGTCGGCTGTGCCACCGCTGGTTGGATTGGCGGCGGCACCACGACAACTACTGCAGCTGCCTGCGTAGCAGCAGTGTCCAAAGCTGGTGTAGCTTTGGCCACTGGCGCTAGCGCCTGCGGCTGCGCTTTGACCTGTCCCGTCCCTCCGGCTTGCGCCGTTTGGGAAGTTGAGGGACGATTTAGCGGTACCTTAGAAATTAACTCACCGGCTGGGGTATATGTAAGTGTATACCCGGGCATTTCCGAAGCGATTGTTCTCTCCCGGAAGCTTTTGCTGACAAACTCCGGTCTGAGCTCGAGCGGATTTCTCGGTGCGTAGGTAATCGGGTAGTCGGTTGGCGATGCGTCTTCCGTCATGGGATACCGCAGTCCCGGCGTTAAAGTCTCGAAGCCTACGTAGTAAAAAGTTACATAGAAATAAGGATTTACCTTGTAGGCTCCGTCCTTCAATAACGATTTGTCGTCGCCAATTTGTAGAATCTCCTCGGCTTCTCGAAATCGTAGCGGGACAAAACCGAACCGATTCTGCCATGCGTATACCCCTTTTTTAGATGGAAAGCGGGGTTCCGACGGCGGTAGCGTCGCTGCTAATTCTAAATAGTAAGCCAGGCGGTCGCCTGACTTCCAGGACATTTTCTTTATCATTTCCTGGCCCTCTTTAGTATAACTATTTAGAAAGTTATAGTTTAGCAGAGCGCTAGTTTCGTAGTCGCACTCCGCTCTAGAATGAGGCCATGCCAAATGATAAGCCAATGGCATAAATTTGCAGATGACCTCTAACTCTGGGAAGTTTCGCTCATCCAGCATACCTGAAATCTTTGCCAAGTTTGGCGTGTAAAAATTGGTCTTATAGGCCTGTCTATGGCCCTCGATACCCACTGGGTAGTGGTTATTAGAGGAAAACACCTCCTGCGGAATGGTATCGGGCTTCCCGGCTTGTTGCCAGTATAGCTTGGCGTTTTCGTACAACGTTAAAGAAATTTTCCCGTCTAAATCCCAGTAGGCTCCACCTGACTTGAGATTTTCCAGGATATCTTTTGAAATATTAACCCAGTCTGGTATCTGGACGTCCTGGATTTCGTCGGGATCACTATCTGTAGTGTATCCATCGTCCTTCATTGGTTTGTTATCTCTTGGAAGTAGTGGATAGAAACCACTTGGCAGCTGAACTCCCTGAGGACGAACTGGATTACACTCCGTGGGCGCGGTATAATAACCTGTGTTATTTCCCTGCATCTGCACCGCCCACCGGTTATACATCTCACACTTCATCATGTGGTAGACCATATTTGGTTGAACCTGATCGGTTTCCATAACTGGGGTACCTAGCCCCATTTCTCGGTTCACATTGCCCGGAATCAGTAGATATTGTTGATAAAAGTGGAGGGCAATGGTGTTGATCTGTTTGGGATCCACCTTGTCATGGTCGAAAATCTGCATTTGCATAAGCAGTTGATCGGCCATGCCATAGTGAATGGCGGCAAACATGACCAATAAGGAGTAATATGCGTCTAGAGCGGCGTATCTGAGCTCTTCCGGCAATATACCCCTTTTGGCAAACCGATCACGGTTCGCTTTTAACGAAAAGTCATATTGGTAGGGGCCCACGTCTATCAAATAAAATTCCGTGAACAGTCCCTTTAACCGAAAGGTTTCGGGACATATACCTGTCTGAAAGCATTTTTTCTCCAGGTTTACTCCTACCATGGTGAGGGCGAAACGGTCTAAGTCAAAGTATCGACCTTTGGTCTTTCTTAGAAATTCCCGTAAGGGGACAGTTTTGTCCCTGTCCTTATTATCTCGCCCTGCGCCACAAACGTTATAGATACTCACCAGATCTTCCAGCACGGCGTATCCGGCGAAGAGCATGTCGGAGTTCAAGAAGTCGTGGAGGCTGGTCCACTCTTTGATCATCATCGACGTATCAATAACGTAAGTTTGACCATTCGTTAGCGCGAAGCTGATATATCGGGCAAACTGCTTTCCCATTGGATTGTCGACCTCCCTTGTTTTGAACAAGGCGGCGACCTTATCCTGGTTGACTTTTTCAACGTCGAAGCCACAAACTGGTTGTCCTCTGAAGATTGACACTTCTCGGATAAAATGGAGTACCTGGCTGACCTTCCCGATGTCTACCATTCGAGGTTCCTTGGGATTGGCCGGCCAGTACCCAAATGTGGCTTTAAACCACCGATCCAGTTCGTGGATTCGTACGGCCCGTTTGACGTTATAATCTAAATATAAAGTACTATTAATTTTAGTGTTTTATTCCCCTTTTTTCAGCGCATTTTCGGGTCTATACTACACCAGCACCACAACACCAAGCGGGTTAAGTTTCGCAGAAAATTAAGTTTAGTGCAGGTTGTTAGGTGAGCCACTGATATACAAACATTGAGCTGGTAGGCAACTAACACCTTACCAAATCTTACCCTTGCTACCTCTATATGTTGGGGAGGGTAGACCTGATCCGACTGTCCACCACTTGATCGGACACCAATCTCTGACCAGCTGCTTGAGCGACCAACTACGCTCCATTTATGGCGCTGTATTTACAATTTTTATAGCGCTCGAGAATGATAATTTTTAATGAATTTTGTATCGAAAAAGTGATATGATTTGATTTGATTCGAAAATAAATAATTTTTGATAAATTTTTGAATGATAAAACTTTAAAACGGGCTGAACCCAAGGTTCTAGGTTTCCCTTGAATCGTATAGCTCTCGGTGGTATCAGGTATATTTCCAAATTGGAAATTCCCTGCTTGGCTTCGAGCTTCCGTTTCTCAGTACTCCCATTTTTCGTTCCCTCTAAGTTCTAACCTCGTCTGCCCTTTGGGGCGCCGAGCTGGTCTTCCAGTGACTTCTGGGCATTACCTGCGGTTTCCAAGAATATTTGATAAAAATAAGTTCGAAACTTACCGTCGATAAAGAAAAAACGGTTGTCTTGGCGGTGCTGGGCCCTGCCATATTCAACGTGGCGCTCTGGGTGCGACCACTCGCGCGTCGGAGCTTGTTGGCGGTTCCGCGCGCCCTTTCCCATCTCTTTTCTTTTCGAAATTTTTGTTTTCGTTAAATAAATTGATAAATTTATTTAAAATTTTTGAACGCTGAAAAAGTTTAATTTAGCAGTTCTGCTAATTTCCTTTTTATCACGGTTCGGGGAATATTTTACTTCTTCCTTCCGATGGAAGTTTAGAATTCAGACAAGCGGGGCAGCTATAGTTTGATTTTGAAAAAATGAAAAATTTGAAAATTAGTTTTTTAGAAAAAATGTCGGAAATTTTTTGGGTTGTCACTTTGGTCTAAAATTCCGAAGAATTTTTACCAAAGTCTGAAATAAATATGAAAAATTTACAAAATTATTACGAATACTACATAAACGCGATAAATATTACAAATTAATACAATTTTAATTAAAATTAGTACTTACACGCGCGAGATATGTACATAAAATAAAAAAAATCAGCGCGAGATCGCGCATAGATTCGCCTTGAGCGAATTTTCAAATGATTTCATTTGAATCGGCGCTCCAGTCGTAACTGTTTGTGCCATATTGGAAAGTGACGTATTTTCGTCACGTGGCGCGTCCTGATTGGCTCGCGCTATTCGCGGCAAGACCCTAGTGGTCTCGTAACAAAAATGTTTCAACCTGCTGATTGAAACTGTTTGGCGATTTAGCGGGTTGTCCCAATGCACAATGGTGACAACGTTCTCTGCTTCTCGCGAAATGTCCGTAACTATGAACGGACCGGACCATGGTAGTCCTAATTTTTTCTGCTTATCTACTTTGAGCAGAACCCAATCCTTTTCTTTAAATCCATTTTGCTTGGATTTTTTATCGAAGTATTTCTTCGATTTTTCGGCAGCACTCTGGATATTTTTGGCAATATCCTCGTAAAGGTTGACTAAATGATTGGTCAACACAAATTTGTATGCCTCAGCATTGCTGTCCGGCATTACAATATCGTATGCTTTCGATAAGTTTAACCCGAAGGTTGCCTCGTGACCTCTAAGCAACGAAAATGGGGATTGCCTTGTGGCTGCATGTGGTGTGGCATTATACGCAAACACCACGGCTCTCAAGTATCTTGGCCAGTTATCTTTTTCCTCGATGGCCACCTTTCTGAGCTGTTTGATGAGTGTCTGGTTAAACCTTTCTACCATACCATTTCCTTGTGGATGGTAGGCTGTTGTAAAAATTTTTTGACACTCCAATAACTTGCAGATCTCCTTCATTAAATCTGAGGTAAAACAACCTCCTCTATCGCTGAGTAGTCTCCGTGGAGTCCCGTGCCTAAATACAATAGCTTGTAGAAAAGTATCTACAACGGTGCTAGCTGACTGATCTGGGATCAGTTCAGCTTCAACCCACTTTGTAAAATAGTCTTGAAAGACTATGACATACGGTCTCTTCTCACTGAGTGGAGAAATACCCACGATATCCACTGATACTATGTCAAAAGGACCTTGTGGAATAATTGGTATCAGTGGTGGAATTTCTGTGTTTCCCTGATTAGCCATTTGACAAACTGGACAAAACTTGATCCAGTGCCTGACATCCTTTTCAATTCCAGGCCACCAGAACCGTTTTTTAATCATAGAAGGGTCCTTTTGAACCCCTGATGAGTCATCATTACGGCACCGTGGTACTGGTGCAAAGTATTGTCCCTAAGGCAGGATGGGACGACCACCTGATCATCCGATCCCTGTCCGGCTTCGCGGTATAACACTTCATTTTGGATATAAAATCCACTATGATACTTGGTTGTCCCATTTGGACCCAATCTATCAAAGTATGGTCGTAGTACCTCATCTTTTCTCTGCAAGAGGGCCATGAGATCATCTCTAATTAGCCCTTTTGGTAGTTCATCTTCTTTGGGGTCTGCCAAAGTAAACTCTTGTTCCTTTTCTGGGTATAACCAGGTTACCCTTTTTTCCTTGCCTTTGTCCTGGTTTCCCCTAATTACCTTTTCGTTGGCCTGATTGCCATCAGGCTGGATCTGAGCCTGATTATTCTTGTCCGCTCCTTTCGCCATGCTCCTTGTAGTTACGGCATTTATCAAGTCTGCAGGCGAGTTTGATTCTGGATCACCTTCAGAATCTTCTGGATAAATCTTGGTGAATCTCGGACTCATATCAGTCCTCTGATTCTTCTTACCTTTTGGCTCCGGATATAACGGAGTACCGTCTTCAGGATTCCGATCTGTCAGAATTCTGAATCTCTTTACCAAATTGAGATGTTTTTTCTCAATAAGCTGTGCCTCAAGATCTTTCAGATTTTCGGACTCTCGTTTACCCTCTGAGAACATGTGTTCCCATTTTGGCGGTATTTTTTCTGCTTGATCGTCTGGTTCATCCATCCTGGACAAAAAGTCTGCCATGGCATTTTGTTTTCCAGGCACATACTCTAGTTTATGGTTGAACTGAGAGATGAACGAGTACCATCTCTTCAACTTACCATTGGTCATGGCGTTAACCTTCATTGACAACAAAGGTTTGTGATCAGTTCTTATGATCACCTTATGACCCACTAAGTAGTGCTTGTATAACTTCAAGCCATACACAATTGCCAAGCACTCCCTTTCCGTGGCTGACCACTTTTTCTCATCCGCTTTTAAAATTCTGCTATTGTAAGCAATTACCCAGCGGTCTGACTTGGTCTCCTGGTAAAGGACTGCTCCTAGTGCCGTTCCACTGGCATCTGTCTGAAGGACAAAGTCCGCAGACCCGTCCAAAACCGGGTACCTAAGGAATGGCACAGACAATAGTGCTTCTTTCAGGCTCCTAAAAGCCTGATGGTGAACCTCCGTGACTTCCCAAACACAGTTCTTCCCAGTTAATTTATACAATGGTTCAGCGTGTTTAGCCAAACCCGGTATGAACTTTTTACACCACTGCAACATACCTAAAAACCTTTGCAGTTTACGTTTAGACTCTGGGAATGGGAAATCATTTATAGCTTTGACCTTTTTCGGATCTGGGGAAACTCCATCCGAATTTAAGATATGTCCTAAAAAATGAACTCTCTCAGGCAGGAATTCGCACTTCTCCGGCTTCAAGGTCAAATGAGCCTTTCTTAGAGCTTGCAGGACTAGCTCTAAATTAACTAGGTGTTCCTCAAACGTATTTGAGAACACAATAATGTCGTCTATATAGACTAGACAGATTTTCCAAACATATGGATGCAAAACTCTTTCCATCATACGCTGGAATTCGGCTGGCGCATTTTTTAGGCCAAAGGGCATGACTTTAAATTGATAAAGCCCTTCTTGGCATATGAAAGCAGTTTTCTCCTTGCTTTCTTCATCCATTGGCACTTGCCAATATCCTGATTTGAGATCTAGGGTAGTATAAAATTTGGCTTTACCTAAACAGTCTAGATAGTCATCCATTCTAGGAATGGGATACTTATCATCCTTGGTAACATCATTTATACCCCTAAAGTCCACTACTGGTCGCTTGGTACCATCCTTTTTACCTACAAGGAATAACGGAGCTGCCCAAGGCGACTTTGATGGCTCAATTACACCCTTCTTGAGCATATCTTGCACATGCTCACGAACATGTGGCCGTAAATTTATGGCAGTCCTGTGGTACCTTTTTGCCACAGGTGCTGCATCCCCTGTATTTATTTTACAGGTCAAATAGGGTGTAGTAGTTGGAGGATCACTGGGCAAGCTGAACACGTCTCTATATTTTGCGAGACACCGTAAAGCTTGTTCCAATTGTTCAGATGGTATGTTGGATTTAGCTAGCATATTGTACAGGGCTTCCTTGAACTCTTTCTCATCCACTTGAGTCGAATCAGGTCTAGCCTGGACTGCACAAGTTTGCAGCTTCTCCAAATCCTCAACTATCTTCCCCTTAAGTTGATCTTGGTTATCAGTATCACACAACACTGAATTAGTATGGCCAATTATTTGATTTCTTTTCAAATGGCATCCTGATCCTGTGTTGTTGGATACCATAACAACAAAATCATCTTTTGTACCATCTACTATGGTACTATCAATGTGGAACCTTTCTTCATTGTCTTCAGACTCTATTATGATTCCATTGAGGCGATTTTCGCCTACCTTATCCCAAAGCTTTGCTCTCAGAAGTATATCAGTACCACTAGGTAAGTAGATGGGATTCACACTCACTACTGGCACTGAAACCTTTAGCAGGCAAATCTTTGGCTGGTATTGATCGGCGGCGCTCATTGTGGATTCCGCGGCGCTTGTGGTCATGACCTCTCCATAATTGGATTGGGGCTGGTCCGGCGTCACGTATATCCGTTGTTGGCGGTTGTTGAGCGTCATCGTCCTATTCCTGAAATCTATTATGGCTCCTACCTGAGGATGAGCCAAAAAGTCTGTTCCTACAATAACATTTTCACCTGCTTCAGGAATTACAATTGCTTTAACGGGGAACTGTCCACACAATGTATCCATCCTAAATTGGATATAGCCATGGGCTTGGACTGTCTTACCGTTGGCTACAGTAACATTTAATATCCTGGGATATTCAGTATAATCTGGGCCCAAAGTTTCCTTCAGAAACTTAGCCGACATGACAGTGCACTGAGCTCCTGTGTCAATTAAAGCCATTGTCTTACGACCTCCTATAACAACCTCAATGTGGAATGGGGCTGTTCTGGGGTACGTATCCAGCAAATGTTGTTCCTGAGGACTAGCTGGTGTGCCTCTCCTTATTACTTGTACTGATGGTACTATGGGTTGTGGTGCAATTGCATTCATTTGCACAATACTACCTAATACAACATTTGGGCAACTCACTCTCTGGTTTACTTCACCTAAAGGACTCATCTGAGATTGCCTTGCAACCATAACACTCGAATAATCCTTCTGAGGTGGCTGATTTGTGAACTGACCTTGTTGAAGAGTCTGAGTCGGACCCATAATAGCCTGTGGAGGCTGAGGATGCTGTAATGCAGCTTGCTGTTGGTATTGCTGCATCTGTTGGAACTGCTTCTGCAGCTCCTTCTGTTTTTTAAACTCCAGAAATTCATTATAATCTGAATTCTGTTGGTAACTCTCGTGGCTATCCTGATAACCTGAATAGCCTACATTATAAGCACCTCTGCCTCTGCTATTAAAGTTGGCATTTGGGGAACCTCCTCTACCTCTATAGTTACCTCGAGCAAAAGTGTTGAAGCTTCCCCTGTTGAAGGTAGGGAAGCTGGCTGTACCTCTGCTCCTGCGCTCGGACAATACTCTCAGTGTCCTGCAGTCTGCAGTATTATGTGTTATGTTCTTGTGGAACTCACACCATGGCTTTGTCGGATCTCGGGAAACTTGACCTCCCTGACTTGTACTAGGTATGGCCACATCAGACCGATTTTCCGTTTGCCTGTTATCAACCTTTTGCTGGAGTTGGTCGAACCTTTCAACCAGTTGTACCATCTCTTTTGAGATTTTCAATAGAAGAGATTCTTTCTTACCTTTTTCGGTCTGAGCCCTAGGGGCTTCCCGAACTGGAATCTCCTCTATCTCAGGAGAATCACTCCTTGACCTTTGGGTTTGGGCCTGTACCTGATTACCTAGAGTTTGATACGGTTGCCGAAACCTTTGCCTCTGGCCTTGTTGATATCCTTCTGACTGGTTCCTGGCAACTACGGCAATTTCAGGATCATGCCCACTAGGCATACCTACTTCATTAATTACTATAGGATCCTGTTGTGTACCCTTGGGTCCATATCTCTGAAAGGCATTCTTGTACCTACGTTCAATATCATGAACCTCTACTGCAAGATCATACCAGGTTCTAAAGGTATGCTTTGAATTTTTCAGTTCAGACTGAAATGTAGGATCACTCTTGTAAATAAAGGTATCAATAATCAGTCTCTGTTTAGACTGATAGTCTAAATCACCTTTAACTAGTTCCACTAATATACTGACCCTTTTTAAAAACTCTACGGCCTGTTCATTGGGTCTTTGTTGGATCTCAAACAACTCCCTGGTTAACATTTCCAGGTTGCACTCAGGTGCAAAGACATTAATAATGGCTCTCCTGGCCTCCCTATAGGTCATGTTGTCTCCTGCAACAGCCTTCGGTCTACCTTTAGAAAGCCTCAGCAGTGCTTCATACTTAGCTGATTCGGGTGTATCCCTACGGAATTCCCCTTCAAGTGCTGTTAAAAAGCTAAGCACCTGCTGATTTACCATACCCTCATCTAAAAGTTTGGGTAACACACCTTTAATGATATTCCTGACTACAATCTCTTGTGCCAAATTATTAGATGGCACTTCCCTCTGATCATAAGCTGCTGTTAATACTGGATCAAGATCAGAGTTCAGGGATTGCAGCATAACCCTATTTGGATCTCGTTGAGGTGGTACACCTCCTTGATATGATGGCATATTGTCTTTGTCAAACCTGTAATCCCTATATGGGAAACATGCCAATTGATCTGGTCTAAGGGTATTTGGATCAACTATATTTCCTCTACCATCATAGACCACTCTAGTTAAAGTTGGATGCTGCGGAGCTATCTGACTTTGATTCCTGAAGTCTGCCGATTGCTCAGCTCCTTCGAATCGAAGATCTCTAGCTGGACCTCTCCAACCTTTGGGCTCAAAGTTAAGCCTTTGCCCTTCATCAATATCAGGCCTATTACTAGGCCCTGCGCCTGCATTTATTTCAGCAGCGAGACGGTTGTCTCTTTCTGCACCCCTATTACATGGTCTAACCTGTCTATCCGGCTCCTGTCGGCGCCTGTCAGCTTCCCTTTTGTTGTCCTCTGTGGCGGCATTTGCCATTATGTCGAACAAGGCTTCGACGGTCCCTTTCAACTCGCGTAGCTGCGTCGCCAACTCCTGATTGGACATCTCGGGAGCTCTTTCCTGCGGTTGGAATCGCTCTTGTTCCTGGGGAATCCTCTCTAATCTTTGATCGATTTCGGGGTCCCTTTCTTCGAAATTTGGTCGAATTTCGGGCGTAACGACGTCCCTTTTTGGTCCTGCTAATTCGACCTTTGGCGGCGGTGACCTTTTGAAATTTTGCTGCAGCAGTCCATCGGCGTCTGGGTTCGGATTCGCCGGGCCTGCCTCCTGCGGATCGATGGCAATCGCTGGTGGTCGGTCAATTGGTACGCCTGCATCTTGAGGCGTAAAATGCATTGCATTTTGCTGCAATGGTTGAACCCTCGCGGGAGTTTGATCTGGGATCACTGGGTCCGGAGCAGCATGCCGTTGCTGATCTCCGTCTCCCAAATTGACTAGATTCCCAGCACTCGCCACTCTGGGTGGTGATCTGCGTAAAGTATTACCTCTCGGTATCCTTTCGTTAGGCATTTTAAATCCTGCTAACTTTCTGTAGAAACCTGGAGGATATTCTTTTCTCCTAGTCTGACTACGAAGTTCCGTGGTGAGGAGTTAAAAGCCACCACTTGTTGTGCAGGTCTTTCCTTAAGAGGCGTAAGAAAAGATTGGGTCTGAACTGACCTGTTAGAACTGATACCTTGGCTAAGCCTCGGTGATCTGTGCAACAGTCCGTTTGTCCCCAGACCTACAACAACAAAGATAAACTTTGTTCTAAATACGGGGGCCTTACCAAAGACCTCCGCAGTCTCCTAGATGAGACAAGGAATCCCCTCAGGGATAAACTTACTTGGGTATAACCCGAAAGGGGTTTCCCAAAACTTACTTGAGGTAAGCCGGCGCCTGGGCCTCTGGCCCTCCGCCTTCGTCGACGCGAATAATCTAAACAAATAAACGAATATATTAAGCAATAAATCCGACGAAATATGTGAAACGAATGTGGGTACACCACAGTGAAATACTCATAAACAAAACAAGTTGCTGGGAAAGTTATATTTGGGGACGCCAGCAAAAATACCAAAAATATAATAAAAACAATATTAAGTGAAGAATGATTTCACTTTCACTTTTCCGTCTTTCTTTGGCGCTCCATTCTATGCAAATGTCTGCGCCGCTGGTCGTCCCTGTCCTCGATTTGCATGTCGATTTCCCCACACGAAATTGGCATCAACAGGGTGCCCAACACTCACCTTCTCTTCCCAACACATCGTCGGTTGTACTGTAGCCTCGCATAAATCGTCCTTTTTCTACCCTTCTCGCCATCATCAATTGGGCAGCTGCGCGCATGCATCACTTTCAAAGGCCAGCCATGGACAGCTGTCCAATTGGCGTACTCTACAAAGCACAACGTATAGCATAGGAAACGATGACCACAATTTCTTCCAATTTTTAGTGACCCCTTTCCAACTAATTTCTAGTTTTGGGGGAATTACCTCTTGTACTGTGAATAATGGGTTAGTAAGTTGATATACTCTATCGTTAATATGCTTTCTGCTCGTGTAGAACACCAATATAATTTGTCGTCAGCTCAATTTGACTGACCTGACTAGAATTTTCTCAATTTCTTCCTCATTTTGCAGGTTATTGACTTCGAAAATATTAGAATGCTTGAGTATGCTGCTAAAATTCAGGAAACATATTATAAACGTTTTTAAAAATGGCCACATTATAAACAATTATAAAAATTCTTGGGTTCGGTTCTCATGTCAAAAAAATCGTCGAGGAAAATAAACGGTGACCAACAGTGTTTTTTTTTTAATTATAGGAATAGCACAAAAACTGAGCGTTTGTACCAGGTTTTTTTAGGACGATGCTAATGAAACCAGAACCAGAGCTGTGATTTTTGGACGTTAGCACACGTTCTAAAGACTGAAAGGGAGAAATTTTCGAAAAAAATTCGATAAAAAGTGTATTGTGGTGAAAAATCAAAAATTGGCATTTTAAAAAATAACAACTTCGTCAGTATCCTCATTCTCTTCGTCACTTTTGCATTGTTAATGACTGTAGCTCAAATCTGAATTCGCTTTGGCTCTAACTTTTTGGACACTACTTGGGTAATTTGAAAACAGCTGTTTTGACATATGCTGAAGTTCAGGCAAATCAGTGATAGTGAGTAGCAGATATAATTGTACGTTTTCTGAAAAAATCAATCCAAAACCTGTATTGGAGTGGAGTTCAAGTGTAGTTCTAGATACAATGAAAACATGTAAACATTCATCCAAACAGAATGCGAATTCTGCAATTCCTGAAAGTATTACTGCCAAACTAACTGCTGAAAATTTACTTGTCAGCTAATCAAGTGCATGATGTGAGGATGAACTGATCTAATTCGAATCAGGTGAGGGTCTCATTCCTTTGAAAAGTGCCGATTTCAAGCATGATTTCATGAGTCAATACAATAAAAGCATGTTATCAGAATTGAAAAACTCGCACATTAGTTTGACACTAACAAAATGACATTTGTCAACCGTGCCATCTGTGCTAATGGAATATTTTTTCATTTGCACAAATGCTAATGGGACTCCTGCTAAAAAACCCTGATTTGTGACAATGGACACAAACTTTTTGACTGATCAAAGATTGAATTTCGTTGATTTTACACATATTAGGGGCTGAAAACGTAAAATGTTATCAGCGCATCGCGCCGGGTCAATCAATAACCTCACGAGCGAATTTTTCTCAAAAAGTATCTTTGTATTATCACAACAATTTTATATATAGGTTGTCAATGACTGATGAATAATAAGTTCTAAACATCCTCCGTTCATTAAGTGGGATTTGAATTGGAAACTGAAATTTTTATTTTTGATGTCTGATTGAAGTAGGAAAATTTAGTTGACACAATTTTTCAACCGAAAATTCATTCAACCTTTCATAAGTAAGCAATAATGGACCTCCCGGATTCGTACATGTAAGAGGTCCGACCACTTAAGGGGGGGGGGTAAACCCAGCATTATGTTGTGTGGGTTTCGAAATTCCCAAAATTTTGAGGCGGATCCTCAAAAATCAAGAATAAGAGTCGAGAAAAAACTCGAAGATTTCGAGTGTTTTTCCAAAATAGACCAAAAAAGCCACTTTTTCCCCAATTTTTTCGAGTTGGGGATGCCTACATTTGGGTTTTCCACCGAGTTTGGGGGTCCCCCCAATTACAAGTATGCCCGAACTTAATCGTTACATCATTGCTGGAAAAAAATCGTAGCCCTAATAAAAAACAAATTAACCTGAACAATTTTTATATTGAGATATTTGATTTTTCCCAACTTTATATTTGTTTTTAAATTGTAAAATGATAAAAAATAAGATAGACATGATTTTTACAGTTCGAGATTTTCAATATGTTTTTAGGCCAAAATTTTTTATATGTTTTTAGGCCAAAAATTAAATCCTCATGTGTCCGTGCCCAAAAAAACCCATTGATCATCACTGTTTTTTTCGTGGAGGGAAACCTTTTTCCCATTGGCGGTCATAATTTTTTCGTTATTTTTGTCATGTGTTTTTTTGCTTAAAAATTCCACCATATGCTTTTATGCATTTTTCAGCTTTTCAGAACGTGTATTCATGCTTCAGCAGTCAGTAATTTATCAAAAATTAAGAAAAATATTTTGACTGATACAAGATCAACTCATGATAAAGATATATCAAAATTAATAGTTACAAAGCGAGGAAAACCTAAATTGCATAGAAATTTGACTACTGACATATCGGTGCTTAGTTAGAATGAAGAATCATAGACTGCATTTTAATCATTCTTCTTTCCCGCGCGAACCGCCAAAGAAATTTGCGTATCCCGTCCGATAATCTAGAACGTTGGGAGATGAATCTTTTTAACGCCTATTTCATAATTTATTCTAGATGGCTTGTTATGTAATCTAAAGTCATGCAATGTTTTCCGAAAGGATAGACTTACAATATTTCTTTTTGCTATTGCTGTAAAGAAAACTATCACTACAATCCTTACTAAAGTACTCCATTGTTTTGATGTTCCTGAAACATCGACTCTCAATGTCACCACTTTTGGTTTATTCTATCTTTTTGTCCTTATTTATAGACGTCCTGAATATAATATTGACCACTGTAAAAGGCTCTGTTTATTTTTAGAATGGTCATCTGTAACCCACCCCATTCTTATCACTGGAGACTTTAACTTGCCCAAATTCAATTGGAACAATTTCACTGTTCTTTTTCATCTTTTTTAGTGTCTTTCTAGTGTGAATCTACAACAGCTGGTCTTGCAGTCAACTCATGGCAAAAATATTCTTGACCTGAGCTTTGGTGACATATCTGTTTTTGATGTTTACACTGCCCTCCTTTTTCCACTAGGGATTACTCTAGTATAATGTTAAAAATTATCTTCAAGAATGTACTCCCCACTCTAAAATCCTTACCCTTAAACTTTCCCGAGGCCAACTACGAGGCCGTTTCCGAATTATTCTTGCAGACTAATTGGCCAGATAACGTTTCTCCATGCAAAATGTCGATGATATGTATGATAATGTGTCTATATGAGGATTATGATGATGAGGATATGAGAAAAAAAGAAAATATACCAAGAATCTCCAAATATCTTTTGTCAAAAAATTGAGACTATGAAGAAACTATCCGAAAACCAACTCAGTTTTTGACAAGTCTCTTTTCAAAAGACATTGAGAGTCTTTAAAACGCAAATCAAATTACACCAAATTGATGTTGGAAAGAAACTTATCAATAAATCTGACCCAATGAGCTTTTATAATTTCGTGAACTCCAGACTCAATCAAAGCAGAACTATTCCATCAATTCACATAGATAGCAACATTATTTCTGAAGGAGATCAGAAGGCAGTACCCTTCAACGCTTATTTTACCTGAATGTTCACCTTTGATGATGGCGCCATGCCTCATTTCTTCCAAAAAACTGTGTCTGAAATCTCAAATTTGTCATTCTCCATAGACTTTGTTCACACCGCTTTCCGTAAATTAAAGCTATCCCTTGCGTCAGGTCCTGACGGGCTATGTGCTTTTTTCCTTAAAAAACTATGCACTTGCTTGGCTGACCCACTTTCTCATATTTTTTAGGTTTCTTTTAGATCAGGGGAATTAGCGCCTCTATGAAAAACTACAAATGTAATTCCAGTCTACAAAACAGACGATTTCTTCATTGATCTCGAATTATAGATCAATTTCCTTATGTTGTGTTGTTTGCAAATTATGGAAAACATGATAAACTCTTCCATTATAGAATTCCTTAATAGAAAGTCACTTCTGACCCCCGGCCAGTTTGGATTTTTACCAAAAAAGTCTTGCGAAACCAGTTGATCAAGTGCCAAAACAAATAGACCAAAGTAATCGATTCATGTTCTTCTATTGATTTGATCTACATTGGTTTCAAAAAAGCTAACAATTCCGTTTCCCACAGGAAGCTTGTTTTGAAGTCAAGAACTATATGGTATTTCTGACTTTCTCGAAAAATAGACCATCTCCTATCTATTGAATCGCACCCCAAGGGTTTGCATTAATAAATTCTCTGGAGTGGCAATTGTAAGCAGTGGTGTCCCTCTGGAGAGTGTTTTAGGTCCAACTCTTTTGTTTTTGTTCATAAATGACCTCCCGATCACACTAAAATCTGATATTTATGTTTTTGCAGATGACGTCAAAATTTTTAACACATCTTCTCAACACCTAATTCTCCAGAATGAACTCGATCAAATCACTAATTGGTTCAAAGCATGGCAATTCGAAATTTCTGCAGAAAGGAGAACTATTCCATACATGGGCCATGCAAATATTAAGCTTCAGTACACTTTAGAATCGTCTCTCATTCCGGGTGAAAACGCGTATGTCAGAGACTTTGATGTACTCATCTCAAACCTTGAGTTTTAGAGATCACTTAAACTCCATAGCTAAGAAAGCCCATTACTCAAGTTCCTTGATAATCAGGGCATTTACAGTATATGCCCGACCTCAATTAGAATACTGTTCAACTGTTTAGAATCCCTTTCTTGCTTCTGACATAAACCTCATCGAAAGGGTTCAGAAATAGTTCACTAAGAGATTTTTTAGTTTCAGGTCTACGCTTACGTTATGATGAGCGTTTAAACCAGCTAAGCTCAGACAGGCTAAAAATATGTATGTTACGTACATCGACTATGCAATGAATTATGCCTGATGTTTAAATTATCAAAGGGTTATCCCGCCTTTATAAATCGGACTTTTTTATAAGTAGTAATTTTGAGTCGACTTGCCATAAAAATGTCCATAAGCTAAAAACTGATAAGGCAAAAAAATATTAGGTTGTATGTATGATTTCTGCATTGAAAAACGATAAAAACGTCGTTCTAAGACTGCAAATCTAAGGCTTCTATCACGGAATAATTGTTGGGAACCTTCATTTTCCAGCATTTCGAAACAAAAAATTCTAAAATTTTCCCAGCTCTACGCATCGAAATAAGAAAGGTATTACGATCCATTAGTTTGATTCCAATTTATTTTCATTGTTATGAAATTCATTTTCCAGCCTTTTAGAATGTAAAAACCCGAAAATTTTCGGGTGCTGTCCTCGCCGGAAAAAATTTTCTCTAGTCCACCCCCCCTTAATAGATTGTTGACTACGACCCTGTGTGCATATATGGAGTTTAGGATTTAGATTGCGGAAAACAGGAAGAACCACGTCGGAAGAGAATGATTACATTGGAGATTTCAGATTCTTTGAGGAAGTGGGACAAGGAACGATCATAATTGGTAAAACTTATGTGAAATCATCATTAAAAAGTTATATCTTTTTCTATTCGATAGAAATAAATGTGTCACCTACGTCTTGAGTGAATAATTCTGCTGAATTTGGTTTTGGAATTTAAGTAGTTGTAAAAGACTTTGAGGTTAGATATTAGATTTTGTTTATGTTTCTTTTCAATGTCAATATGATCTGAAGATCTAGTTTTCTAGAAATTTGCAGTGAGTGTTGAGAAGGAACCTATCACGAACTGATTTGGATTTTCCATGGATCATCAAATTTTTCAGTATTTTAGTGATATAGATGTCTAGAATATTTTTTGTCTTGTTTGGTTTTGGTTTGGAATTGGGTTCATATCAGTGTTTTTTTGCACGAGCTGTTTCGCACAGTGCAAAAAAAATACCGAAAAAAGTTTTGCACGCCAAAAAATTTTTTTGTAGTATAAACAAATATATCACTTTTTTCCACCAACTTTTCCGCAAATAAAAAAGTCAAATTTTTCTCCACATGTGGAGAATTTTCTATAAAAAATCTCAAAAATTAGATTTGAATTTTGTGTTTATAAATCGTAGTTTCTAGAAATATTATCATTTGAAAAATTTCTAAACCATCAACTTGTTCGTAACCTTTTATAAATATGGCCAAAAAGCTATGCGTCAGAAGCGTAGAAGTTCGCCAAAAATACTTCCATGAAGCTTTCGAATTCAATTTATGTTAAGAAAGGAACAAACGCTCCAAAAAGCTCAGAAGGTTGACGTGTTGATCTTTCTCAAAAAAAGTATGAAGGAAAAAATGCGGATCTTCATTAAATATAAAGATATATGTAATATTGAAGATCGCCCATTAAACATATGAAATAATACGTTTAAGACGCTGAAAACTATTAAAAATTAGTGATTAAGTAAAGGTAGACATGCTAAAAGCCGCGCCTGAGCTTGATAATAAGTAATAATGATTATTAAAGTTATAGCTGGTGCGAAGCGCCGGAAAATCTTGAGATTTGGACCTACTAAAACGTACCAAAATGCATCTTTTCTGTAAGGAAGACCCACATTTTTTTCCGAATTCGGTAAATATTTTTGCACGGTGCAGAAAATCTGAAAAAAAAGTTTTGCACGAGCGGAAAAGGCTGTGCACAGTGCAAAAAAACACTGGTACATGTTGTGAAATAATGGGCTTTAAAACCTCAATACAACCGGAACACATAATCATCTAAATTTATGCATGCAGTAAAAACATCAGAGGCTACAAGATTTGGAACAATAGCTCAGAAATGGTCTCTTAGTTTGCCTTGGGAAAGTTCAAGGGTAGAGATTCTGGAGTAATGAGTGCTGTCTTGAGGTGGGTTGCCAAACCAACTGTTGGAGATCTGTGTTGGAAATGCGTTTAAAAATATACGTAATGTATATTGGCTTCATTGGCATATGTAAAATTGACCCAGTTGAATATAGATAAGTTGAAGTCTCCACAAATGAGGATAGGATAGTTTACATCAGATGACCATTCAAGGAGAGAACAAAGCTTTTTTCAGTGTTCCAAATTATATTCGGGAGGTCTATAAGGAAAACAATTGATTGAACCATAAAAAGTGAGGCCAATCGTCAGTAATTCCAGGGCATCAAATGAAAATGGAACTTTGGAGAGGATTGTAAGGAAAGATTTTAACAAAAATAACAACCCCCTTCATGCCTTTCGTTGGGCCTCCTTAGTTTGCTCGGCTAATTACTTCTTACTAATTAACCTTCAACGGTTTCTATAAATTGAATTACCTCATTTCTTTTTTTTTAATCGTTAATAGTCAGTTTTTCTGCCGAAAATTTAGATTTTTCATCAATCATCACAATTTTCTCCCCCCACTTGAAATTTTTCAAACTTTGTTTACGGGCATTAAAAAATGATGAAAACATCATTCTCGATTGACATTCCCGAGGTCGGAAACATACATGTAACCAGGCCCCGAGATCTGGGGGGACGTCGGGCGAATTTTTTGGGTCGGGGGTCAGTAATTCCCAAAATTTGGGGGGGGGGAGTCTTTCACGGAAAAAAATCAGTTTTTTTCACGAAAAAAGTCCGATAAATAGTTCAAAAATTGCATTTTTCTTAAAAGACCGAAAAAGTGTATTCATGGCGCGAAGCGCCGAAAAAATTCACATTTTTGACAATTTTTTGTTCAGAAATTGACATTTTAAATCAAAAAATTGACATTTTTCAATATTCTTCCGATCAAAAGTATGGGGGTCCTAACGGCTACCATATAGCTAGCCATAGGATTGCAAAATCCTGGGGGCGGTCGCCCAATGGCTAGCCATATGGTGGACGATTTCTGAGGGGTTCCCATAGCACTTCCCCCCCCAATTATGGTCGGAAAGCTAGGTAGTGGTAAAAGCCCATATGGTGGAGGTAGTACTAACTAACTAGTGCCATGCCTTTTTCTGCTCGCTGTGTCGCTTCGGAGGGGTGCTGTATGCTTCGGTTGTTTCCTAAATACAGCGATACAGCAGGCTTACATACATCGTCCTGCTATACCACTGTTCTTTTTCTACAATACGTGGTAATGGGTGTTAAAAAACTACGATTTTGCGTGTTTTTGTACAAAAATATACATGATATCGAACAATGTGGCGTCACTTCTATAGATTTTGATATTCTAAAGTGCTGCAACGCCAATTTCCCAATAACTTATTCAGAAAAAATAAGATTCAAATTAAAATGCTTCTGAATCAGGGTTTTTTTTACCGACGAGTCACAAGCCTAGTGGCTTGTTGACCTAAAATTTTACAAGCCATTCCAAATTTTTACAAGCCAATTTTATACGTGAATAAATTCCAATGCTAAGTTATTTTTTAAAGAAATGTATATATTGAGCATCATGGCAATCGATCAAAAAAGAGATGTCATTCAACATTTATTCAATAACATTTTAGAGCCGTTAATTCATTAAAATTCAGGAAACATTTGGAATTTTTGAGTTTGATCGAAGTCTAATCTACTAGCATTGTCGAAAAAATTTTCCAGCAAACTATCCAAGAACATAATTACTTTGAATTACATGAGAAATCGATGGTTAAGTCCTCTATATGATGACTAGTGAGAGGCGAGAGCCCAAAAAAGCTATTAATCTTTCTTGCCTGAAACGCCGGAAAAATTTTTTGGGTATTGACATTCTGCGATGCTGGAAAATAAATTTTCCAACCACTTATTTGAAGAATTAGTTTCGAATTTTCTGTTCAAAGGTCGTAATTTCTGGAATTTTATGTTTGAAAAATTTTAAAACCATTAATTTATTCACACGCTCTCATGAACTTGGCCGAAAAGATATGAGTAAGAAGAGTAGAAATTTCCGAAAACTACTTCCATGAAGCTTTTAGATTGATTTTACGTTAAGAAAGGAATAATCGCTTCAAAAAGTTTACAGACTTGACGTATTGATCTTTCTCAAAAAATGTGTCAAGGGAAAAATGTGAATCTTCATTAAATATCAAGATGAAATATTGAAGATTACCAATTAAAACATGAGATAATACGTTTAAGATGATTAAAACTATTGAAGATTAAATGATAATTGAAGGTAGACATGTTAGAAGCAGCGCCTGAGCTAGGAAATAAATAATAATGCTTATTTAAGTTATAACCGGCGCGAAGCGCCGGAAAATTTTGAGATTGTGACCTGCTAAAATGCACCAAAATGCATCTTTTCTGTATCCGATATGATCAAACACATGACTCAAAAAATTCTGACAAGCCATTTTGGCTTGTTTGACTAAAATTCTACAAGCCATTTTGTCAGTCCAACAAGCCATGGCTTTTATAATGCTAAAAAAAAACTATATCTTCTGAATTCAAACTCGGCTTCATGTTTGAAGCATACCGGGGGGTTAGGAAACCCCCAGCGCCAACTTGTTCGAACCTTATACCCGACTTATGGGACCTCACGCCCAACTCGAAAAAATAGCTTTTTTGGCCTTTTTTGGGAAAATTTGTTAAATTTAATATTTTCTGGGATTTTTGGGGACCCCCACAAAATTTTGGCAAGCTTGGTAGCCCCACCTCCCAACTGGTCGCACCTCTTACTGGTATGGTTTGCAATTATAGTTACAGAATTTTTTTTGCAGAAAATCTGCGGAAAATTTGAAATGTTTGCCTTCTAAAATGCACCAAATTTTCTTTTCCGTTTCGAAACCTCAACATTTTTTTCGTTTTCCGAAGATTTTTCTCCAAAAGGCATGATTTGAGGGACCAATCCAAAGAATTAGAAAATAGAACCATTCTATGTTTTCTGATTCTAGATCCTGGAAGAAACGTTTTTTGGCCACGTAATGTCGGCAAAATTTCTTAACTTTGTACAAAACTACCAATGAATCTTTGTATAGAGCCAAAAATGTTTGTCTTTGCAAAAAAACAACAGTGATGCTATGCAGCTGTCAATTTTTTGGATTTCTCCCATCGCAATCAGCTACCACAAAATTAGATGTGCAATTTTCTCATACTGACCACAAAATCAGATATGCAATTTTCTCATACTGACCATCTACTATTAAAAAACTACCCATTACCCAATAGCAATCGTCTTTTATAAAAGTATCCATTAATCATACCTGTAAGACCTCCGACCAGTTGGGGGGGGGGGGTAAATCCGAAATTTTGGGGAGGTGGGTAGGAAAAAGTCGAAATTTTTCCCAAAAAGGGCCAAAAAACATACACTTTTTGGCAAATTTTTTAAATTTTTTCCCAACTGGGGGGGGGTGGGGGGTAAATGATTTTGGGTACTGGGTTGTCCAAGTTGGGGGGGGGTCCTCCCCAACCCCCCAAGTACATGTATGCCATTAATTCATTTCCTTCAAAGTGACAACCAAGTATGCTACTTCCTAAGATTGTTCATACCAGTAAGTCATTTTTGTCCCATTTCATCCGAACAGTGGGTTAATTCTACCGTGGTGAATCACAAAAGCACCGAGGTAATACCCTTTATACGCCCTATGGGGAAGTCTGATTCTAGACTGAATTTAGAGCTTCTATTCGAGAATAATTGGTGCGATGGTTCATTTTCCAGCGTTTTAGAATACAAAAATCGGCAAATTTTCCGGCGCAGAAAGATATATCAGCTGATTTTAATTCATTTTTCGTTGTTGTGAAGATTCATTTTGCAGTGTTTTAGAATGTAAAAACACTAAAATTTTTCTCGCGCCGCGCGATGGAATAAGAAATAAATAGAATTTGATAAGTCTAATCAGAATCATAGAAGTGTCAATAGCAACTGAATTTTCGAGAAATCTATCTTTACTATTGTTGTATTGGTGTGTTCGACTGTTCATTACGAGATATGCACCTCAATTACCACCACTACAACCACAATTTCCGAACCCTCCACGTGGCTCGGCAAGCGCAGTTGATAGAATTGATAACGCGTCTGCTTTGTATGCAGAAGGTCGAGGGTTCGAGCCCCTCAGCGCGTTATTTTCCTGACGCGTCGACCACGTGGATTTAGGCATATGACATTATGCTTTCAACTGTAGTAAAAAACCGATCGTGTGATTCATCAGCGCAATGTGACTGAAAGGAATGGAATTTTTTCCCAATTTTTACGTGTTACTGACTTCGAGAACATCAGCATGTTTGGGTATACTCAAGACATGCACGGCAAGAATTTTCCAGGGTGAAGGGTCCGCGGACTTTTCATCGAGGGGGGATGGGGGTGGGTGAGCAAAAAAAACAAAAAAAAGTTCCACAAGCATGCTTTTCATACAGAATATGCATCAAAAATGTCAAAAAAACTCCTCAAAAAAGTTCAGGGAGGGGTGTATGACGATTTTTTTCAGGTCAGGTAGGGGTGTTCATGGTCTAAGGCAGGATTGTTTACCTCCCCTAACCCTCCTATGTGCATGTATGGTATACTCCTAAAATGCATAAAGTATCCGTGGCCACATTATAAACTAAACGTTTCCAGAAATGTGGAAAATCTTCGGGAAGAGTGAGAAAAAAATTTCGGTATGGTGCACATGCGGAAAAAATCGTAGGGTAAAAAACGATAAAGTACTACAATACAAACCCTACTGAATATGCGTAAAAATTGTGTCCAACTTATTTTGTATCCGCTAACGACAGTGAGATTTCACAAAAATTCATGGTTCGTACAAAATGCATTGCTGCGAGCTTGAGTAAAGGTCATTAACAATATTCGATCGTTTACTGTTTAGACAAAGATTATATTGCTCCGATCAGCTGAATGAATTAATTGTCGAGATTTTATAATAATGTATATAAAACAGGTGAGTAGCATTGGCACACGCCCAATTTGTATAGGGAGATATTATTTATATATGCTGTGACGTTCTTTCTAAGAAAATTGTTCTCTGTTATAACAGAGAGCTTGAACGAGTCGAGAAATTTAGTGCTCTCTAAGCAAGGGTTGTCCCGGGCAAGACATTTTAGCCAAGGCCGGGGCAGACATAAAACGTTACTAACCTATAACGTCACCAGTGGTATCGTATACTTCATGTATCATTCGTGGAAAACTTTTGAATCTTTTTTTTTCTTTTCATTGTCAGCTATGATAATGCATTGATTGAAAGGTTAGAAAGATTTGGAGTATTTTAGACAAAAAAATATAATTTTCAAGATAACTGTCATTACAAAGTATGAGGAAGCTCATTCTTTTCCAAAGCATGGACAGAGACATCAGAGCGCAGGACAATAGAGCACAGAAAAATTAGATCAAAGCAAAATAAGTCGAAAATAAAATTTAGTATAATTTTTCACGTTCGAAAACAATTTAAAATTCGCGTCCATTGCAGATCACAGAACGTTGGTTAAAATTTTTTCGAACCAACAGACGCGCTCTTATGTCCCTGTGCGCTAATGTGCCTGCTCTCTATTATCGTGCGCTCTGATGTCCCTGCGCTCTAATGTCCGCGCTCTATTGTCCTGCGCCCTTATGTCCGCGCTCTAACGTCCCTACGCTCTAACGTCCGCGCTCTTCTGTGCTGCGCTCTAATCTCCCTGCGCTCTATTGTCCTGCGCTCTAATGTTCGCGCTCTAATGTCCGATCACGAAATTAGTCAAATATGTGAACATATTCGCTTGGCCTGCATTTGTCAAGGTTTTAATGTTACTCCTTTGGCATCATGTATGCTTTGTTCAGAAAAACCGTTCAACTACCGCATCATTTTCATTCTCATAACGTCTGTCCCATCTTTATTTCTCATTTTCCTTCATCGTCTTCAAATACTCTTATGGAATTTATGCCTTTCACTCTTTGACCTTTATCAGTTTTCTGCGCTGATTTCAATAGTTAACGACAGCCACCAAGGTATCTTACCCAAAAACGTGGTTGCCCTATGGCTCGGGTGCATACATGTAACGGAGCTCCGAGGTCTGGGGGGGGGGGGTTGGAGCACTTTTTTGGGGCCGGGGGTCAGTAATTCTCAAAATTTTGGGGGAGGGGTCCCTGAAGGAAAAAAAATTCGATTTTTTCCGAGAAAAATGTCCGAAAAACGGTTTAGAAAGTATTAATTTTTGTCTAAAAAATAATAAAATATGTACTTATGGCGCGAAGCGCCGAGAAAATTGACCTTTTCAACCATTTTTTGTTCAAAAATTGACATTTATCATGGAAAAAATGACATTTTTCAATATTTTTCCGACTAAAACTATGGGGGTCCCTAGGGCTACCATATGGCTAGCCATAGGATTGGAAAATCCTGGGGGGGTCGCCCAATGGCTAGCCATATGGTCGATGATTTCTGGGGGGTTCCCATAGCACTTCCCCCCTAATTACATGTATGCTCGGGTGGCCCCGGATTTCTCAGGTGTACGTTCGGCACACTGCCTCATAAGGAGGAGTATAAAGGATTTACTTCTACCTAAGGTCGTAAAATTGATCAGTGATTGTCTGATTTTGAGATAAAATGACGTGTTTAATGGAAATTTAGCCACACTACCCTTCCAAATCTTCAACTTTACCCCCAGCTTGAAGATCTGACCCTGTGGACCTCTGGTGTACGGGTTTAGATAACATGCCAAATATGGTTGAAATATCAAACATTTTTTAGATATAGTTAGTCGGTTTACAGTCAGTCGAAAATATGCCAATTTGAGAAAACTCTGGAAAAAAAATTCGTACCTCCTAAATTATATACCAAGTGCCTTGTTTTTTCCCCCGGGCCTTTTTCCCAAATGGGCAAAGGGGTCAAATTTTTTCCCGTTTTCCCCAAGTCTTTTTTTCGCTTAAAAATGCTCATACACGCTTTATTTATGTGTTTTTGAGCTTTTTCAAGCCTTTTGGTGTGTTTAGAGCCGTTAATTTATTAAGATTGAGGAAAAAATTGAAATTTTTGAGTTTGATCGGAGTCTTATTTGGAAGCATTGTGGAACAAATTTTCCAGCAAACTATCCAAGAGCCTAATGACTTTCAACTACATGAGAAATCGACGGCTAAGTCCTCTATGATGACAAGTGAGCATAACAAATGGTATTATTGTCTCTGATTTGTCCTTCCAGATTTTTAGGAAAGATAGAAACCGTCATGGAGGTGGCATATGTGTACTGGTGCGAAAATCTCATTTAATAAGAGTGGTAAATATACCTCAGTGTTTCAACTGCTTGGAAACTATTGTAATTGATGTTCTGAATCTTGGGATTCAATGTATTTTATTATACAGAACTCCTTCGACTGATTATGAAACTGATGTAAAGTTGTGTCAATTTATTCAAAGGTCTAGTCTGAATAATAAACCGACAATCGTACTTGGAGATTTAATTTACCTAAAATAGATTGGACATCTGAAAGTATACCAAATGATGATGTGAGTTTGATGTATTGGAATTATCTTAATTTAGATGTGGTTTCTCCCAATTAGTCATTCAACCTACTCGTGGCTCAAATATTTTAGATCTTATTCTAACAAATCAGGAAGGTCTATGTAGAAATGTTGAAGTTCAACCACCCTTATCACATTCATGCGACCATAATAGTGTTGCTTTTGACATATTAGGACCCAAGCAAAAACCCAAGAATGAAAAAATTTTACATTTTAAGTCCACAAATTTTGATTTATTTGCTGCCTATTTGAGTACTCTAGAATGGGACATTTTATTTTCAACATGTATAACTATAGATGATTTTTATGATAAGTTTCTGGCAATTATGCAAACTGGAATTTCTTCTTTTGTTCCATACAAGAGAAAAGGACAGAAAAAATATCCCAGATGTATAAGACACCTTCAGAACAAGAAATTGAAATCTTGGAAGATATACAAGGAAAATAAAAACCTAGTATCAAAGAATCATTTCTCAGATATTTCAAAAAAACTTGAGCAAGCAATAAAACACTTTCATATTGAAAGAGAGACTAAGCTTGTTAGACATGAAAACCTGAAATTATTTTATAACTACGTTAACCAGTGTCTAAATAATAGGCAGGAAATCTCAGTCCTAAGACAAAATTATAAATTATTAACAGAAACTGAAGACATCCTAGAAGCTTTTAATAATTTTTTCTCCTCAGTCTTCACAAAAGATAATAGAATTGAGACTGATTTAAATTTTAATTCAAATAAAAATAGGTTAGCAGAAATAAGAATTTCAGATGATGATATTTTGCTCCAAATTAGAAGATTTAAAAATTCAAATTCGGTAGGACCTGATGGCTTACCAATAATAATATTTAAAAGATTAGCCAATTATTTAGTCCATCCATTAAGAAAAATTTTCAATATTTCTGTACTGACTGGGCACCTTCCGAGCATCTGGAAAATGGCTCATGTGACTCCAGTTTTGAAGAAAGGGATCACGAGTGAAAGTTCCAACTATCGGCCTGTATCTTTAACTTGCGTTTGTTGTAGGATTCTTGAAAAAATCATAAAAGCTCAAGTGACCAACTTTCTTACTGTAAATAACTGTATTTCTGATTGTCAGTTTGGTTTTGTGAAGAAAAGATCCTGCGAAACCCAGCTCTTACTGTTCTCTAAATACTTAATTGATAACGTTGACAAAAATAGGGCAGTTGATGTAATATATTTGGATTTTTCTGAAGCCTTTGATACAGTACTACATTCAAAGCTCATTGCAAAAGTGGAAAAATATGGTCTCAAGGGAAATTTATTGTCATGGATTACCGATTTTCTTCATAATAGACAACAAAGAGTTAAGTTAAAAAACACCTTGTCTACTTCTCAAAATGTAGCAAGTGGTGTCCCACAGGGCAGTGTTTTGGGTCCTTTACTATTCCTTTTATATGTCAATGATATAGATAACCTACCACGATCACCTGAAGTAAGCCTGTTTTTGTTCCCTGATGATATAAAAATCTTTAGCTGTACTGAAAACAGTGGGGACCTTCAAAAATTTCTAGAATCCATTGTCAGATGGTCTGAAATTTCTCAACTAACTCTCTCTACTTCCAAAAGTAAGGTAATGCATTTTGGATTTGATAACAAAATGAAGAAATACAAAATTGACGATAGAATAATTGAGGATACTGACAATTATGTTAAAGATCTTGGTATTTTTTTAACCAAAAATTTTAAATTTGATGAACATATAGGCCATATTATAAAGAATGCTTACTACAGATTATATCTTATATTTCGTCGATTTGTAAGCAAAGATAAATTTTTACTGACTAATGCATACAAAACATACGTCAGACCTATTCTGGAATATGCAACTACCATCTGGTCACCCCACTCAACTAAGAACATCAGAGCCATTGAAAAAGTACAGAAATACTTCACAAAAAGGGTTCTCAACTATCCTGAGGTTTCTTATAAAGATCGTTTAACTGTATTAAAGTTAGAGAAACTTGAAAGTAGAAGGTGTTTGAATGACTTGGTTATGTTATATAAGATAATAAACCATGAAGTAGACGTAAAATTGAGTGATTTCTGCACCATTACACATTCTCAGACCCGATCCAACCACAATTGGAAGTTAAAAACAGATATTCCAAGGACTGATATTAAGAAATACTTCTTTACTAATAGAGTTATTCCTATTTGGAATAAACTTCCTGAATCGATAATAACATCTAGAAATAGTAAAATTTTTCGCTCTAAACTGGATAAGTTCAATTTTGGTCAACTGTAAGAGCTATATGCCTTTTTGACCAAGCACAGCATATTCGTAAATGTACTGCATATTTATTCTGTATTTAATTAACTTATTCGTTTATTTTATTATATTCTCCTAATATTGCTTAGTGCCGTTGCAAATAAAATCATCATCATCATCAAGTGAGAGCCCAAAAAATATATGTTTTCCTGGGCGAAGCGCCGGGAAAATTTTTTGGGTATTGTTATTCTGCGACGCAGGAAAATCAATTTTCCGAACATTTATTTCACGAATAAGATTAGAATTTTGTATTCAAAAGTCGTAATTTCTAGGATTTTATTATTTGAAAAATTTCAAAACCAGTAATTTAATCGTAAACTCTCATGAACTTGGCCGAAAAGATATGAGCAAGAAGATTAGAAATTTCGGAAAACTTTTTACATGACGCTTTTGAATTGATTTTACATTAAGAAAGGAATAATCGCTTTAAAAAGTTTAGAGACTTCACGTGTTGATCTTTCTCAAAAAATGTGTCGGGGAATGAATGCGAATCTTGATTACATATCAAGATAAAATATTGTAGATTACCAATTAAAACATGTGATAATACGTTTATGATGATGAAAACTATTATAGATCAAGTGATTAGTGAAGGTAAGGTAGACATGCTAAAAGCCGCGCCTGAGCTAGGTAATACATAATAGAGATCATGACCTTCTGAAATTTTTCTTTTCTGTATCCGATCCCCAAAATTTTCTTCCCCAAGTGGGGAAGAGCCGGAATTTTTTCCCAAGAAAGCACGATTTGGGGGAAAAATAGGGCCTGTTACAACACAATAACAATGAATATAGGAAGAAAGCAAATCAAATGTGTAGTTTAATGTTAAATAAGAACGAATTTATAGTTTTTGATTAGACATTCTAGAGTCGTAAAATAAGAAAAATATTTCATTTTAAAAGTTCTGTCAATGACTAACACGTTATAGAAGAATATTTGTGATCAGACACATGACTCAAAAAATTCTGCGCCTGTGCAGAAATCAGAAAAAAAATTCTGCGCGAAGCCTAGAAAGTTTGCTCTGTGCAGAAAAAACACAGCTTTCTGGAGAAAAAATTTTTCGATAAATTGAAGAAATATGGGGTTCGACAAGGGAAAGATGCAGTTTGGTGCATTTAAGAGGTCAAAATCTCAATTTTTTCAACTTTTTTCTGATTTATTTTTTTGAATATGGAGCCGAGTTTGAATTCATAATCATAATGGAGATGATTTTCATAAATTTCAAGTTTAATTGGAATTTTTTAAAACTCATGAAGGTATGAACATGTTTTTTAATTTGTAAAACATGGTGACACAGGGTGCGCCAAAAAAAGGCGACCGGTACTGACTTCCATAGCTTTCAAATGGGTGAAGCTTTCGCAATGGGTTTCTTGTCGTCGATAGATAAAACATTTGGCATAAAAAATGCAAAATCTCAGCCAGATTGTTCGGATATTGACTGACTAGAACAAAAAATCCTAAACGTGGATTTTTTGCTGATAAATATTTGAAAAATTGACAAAATCAACATATTTTACAGCAGAAAAGTACCGTAGATCCAATCATAAGAACCTTATAACAGCTGCAAACTATAAGAGAGGCGTTTTAGTATATGTCCTACTTTCTGTTTCAACAATAATTTTAATCGTTTTTCGATCTGGTTAATGATGAATTGATTTTGCTTGATTTTGGCGAAATTTTGCCCATGGTGCAACAAAAAGTTACAGACTTCAAATTACGTGTAACTTACAAATATGGGCGATTTTGAAGTATTATTGTGTAAAATCAGCTTTACAAAACATTTTTTCACAATAGGACAACTTTTACTTTGATTTCACAACTTTTACCTTTTGAAAAATGACTACTTTTACTACATTTGTTTGTACAGTAACCTGTAAATGCTAGGAGCATAAAATTTGGCCCTTGTAACAAAGACAAACAGGGCATTCTAACGCAGGCAATCTGCGTTAGAAAAGCTTCATCCGTTTGAAAGTTATGAAGTTATTCTATTTTTTGGCTCACCCCGTATATATGTTTTTGAGCCTTATTTTCACTGAATAAGTTATTCTAAATTGATTTTCCAGCATTTTAGAATTTGAGAATCTAGAAGAATTTTCGTTGCGTAGCGCCGGAAAGACATAGGAAACGGCACCGAGCATACCTGTTAGAGGTCCGACCAGTTGGGCGGGGGGCGAAAGACCCTTAAAAAAAGTATAAAAAATTGCGAATATTTTCCCAAAAAAGTCACTTTTTTCCCAATTTTGCCGAGCTTGGGGGGTTGGGTATAGTGTTGATCAAGTTGGAAGGAAGGATTGAATATAGGGTTGACCAAGTTGGAGGCGGATTCCAACATTTGGGTGTAGGAATCGGGTCTCCCCAACCTCCCCTCGGATTACACTTATGGCACTGAGACTTGGACATTAGAGCGCGGGAACATTAGTGCACAGGACAATAGAGCGCAGAAACACCAGATCAGTGCAAAATTAAAATGCCGAAAATTGACAAAATTTGAAAAATGACCACATTTCAGCTCAAAAATACTTTTTTCACATTTTTTCATGTTTCTGGAGATGTTCAGGCTCAATCGTTTTTCCACCATTGAGAATTTTTCCAGTTTTTCTTCTTTTACTCCCCTTTTCTGTTTTCTTATTTCGCTTTTCTGACTTTTCCGTCTTGTATTTTTTATGTAATATCTTTTTTTTGTTTTCATTTTCTTGTGTTTTTTCACTTATATTATTTTTATGTCTCGTTGTTCGACCGTCTGTCGTATTTCTTTATTCAGTCGCTCATATAGGATTTACCTCTAATTCATTTTCAAAAAACACATAGTGAGTAGATAGACGGAATCAATACTTGTAGGAGTTGTTAGTAAAAAGATGGGGTATGCAAATCTTCCATACAAAAGTTGAAAAAGACACAATAAATCGTGATTATTTGACCTTTGAACATGTGAGTCAAATTGTTTCATTTTGTTATTTTCGAATTTATCTTGAATTTCTAACTCGCATTCAGAATCACACACTCAGTTTCTTGTCAGCTTTTGAAATAAAGCTGCTTGCTTAATATTTTTTTTTCATGTTCGAAAACAATTCAAAATTCGCATTTATTGCAGATCAGGAAACCTTGGCCCGAAAAGATCAGGTTTTCGAAATGCACTCTAATGACCCTGCGCCCTAATGTCCCCACGCTCTATTGTCCTGCGTACAATGTCCCTGCACTCTAATGTTGCGCTCTAATCTCCTCGCTATATTGTCCCGCGCTCTAATGTTCGGTCACGATAGCGAACAACAGAAGAATAAGAACAGAAGCTGCATTTTCAAAACTTTTACTTTTGCGCCAGTAAGAAATGAACTCAAGCGCTATCTTGGGAGACAGTTTTTGCAAAAATAAACGAAATATCGCGTTTTTTTGCATCAAAGAATTTCTTTTCACAAAGATTTATTAGCCTGTCTTTGTACATGTAGAAAGAAGCCTGTAACCGAAAAACGCTGGTTTGAAATAACATTTCGAACAGTAGTTTTTTGAACACGTATCAACTGATTGAATATCCATATAATTTAGTTATATATACGTTCCACGGTGTGTCACAAGCCTATTTTTTGATATTCTTCAATTGAAGATTTCTGGCTCCCAAAATTTTAATTTGACTCCTAAAAATTCAGGCGTAAGAGCCACTTGGCTCCTGGTTTTCAAATCAAAAAAATCTGCTCGAAGCGATCGTTTCTCCATCTCCAATCATTAACTCACATACATATTCGATTAAAAAATATAGTTCTTTCTGATCAAAATTTGCATCACGAGATTCTGCTCGACCTTTAAGCACAATCATACAATATATTTGGATATCACTCAGAAATTCAGGAGGCAACACCGTTTTATCCCAGCTGTATAAACATTTTTGCCAAGATCAAGCATCTTTTTCCTTTTTTCTGTTTTTAACGCCGTTTAAAGGAAATTTACTCATGCCAACTAACAAAGTAAACACGCCTCTGTGAATGCCGATTTAAATTTAGTTCGTGTTAGCGTTAAACTGTGTTGAAGTCTGCGTTAATTAACTGATGCTAAGCCCTTCTTAACACGAGTTAATGTTACACGTCGTTGTGAATATGGCCCTAAATGGCGGCCCGAAGTTAGTTATTACTATTGAGCTAATGTGGCAAAATTGGCAGCATATTGCTCTGAGAAATTTGTAATACTTAATGTTTCATGGATCATTAACTTAATGGATTTGAATAATACGTTATATATGGTTCGCAAGATTATTCATTTCACTTCAAGATACAGTCTTTCGCTTTATATAATCGTAAACAGTCATTTCGCGGCTGAGCTTGCAGTTCAAATTCATCCATGACATAGTCACCAAAAATTCTAAAATTCCGAATAACTCCGTGAATTCTCAATTTTGAACAAAAATCTCGACAACAATGTTCCTAGCAAACAAAAGGCTAGACATTGTGGACCACGAACTTTTTCTATTAGAAAATGATTATTTTCGAACAAGGGATGGAAAAAAATGTCAAATTTTTTTTAACTACAATATTAGATGGTTTTTAGACGAATACTATTTTTTAACCATTTTTTGGAATTTTTGGACCACATAAAAATTCAACATTTCTTCCGCTAGTGAAACCGCCCATAGATCGACCCCAGAGCTTTGGGCTCCATTTCATTCATGTTTGTGACTTGTACATTTCTTGGTCGAAGTTCTAAGGAACTACGTCCTAAGTTCCTAAACCGTTTTGTTGGATTTAGTTTCGATTGTACAAATCTTCTTCAGTCATTGTTGTGGCAAATGATAAACTTGACGTTTTTTGTGGGCTATTTTGTAATTTAGGTCATTATCCACGGCTTTCGTAGTTATCGGGATCAAACAGTTATTGAGCCATTCAGTCCGAAACACAATGTGATTGGTACGCGCTCTTTCAAATTATATTTTTTTATCCTCGTTGAGATAAATGAGACTACTTGCATCTCTCTTCTTTGCATGGTGCAAAGTGATCTTTTTCTGGGAACGCTTGCGGTAGAACTTGCCTGTCTTTCATCAGAAACAATATTAATGATTTTTTTCTTCCAGTTGGCCGTAATGGATCGGGAAAGAGTAACTTTTTCTACGGTATGTTGTGTTCATAACTAATATATACATTAAGTCATTAGGGTGAAATTTAATTTTTTTCAAATGGTAACAATTAATTTTAATCGAATTTCTTCAAATGATTCACGGCCTTTTGTGATGAAAATTTATGAAAAGTCGTGTTTCTTCTTTGCCCTCTGATTGATGTTCGACTTATGCATTACGTTTTTTAGCCATTCAATTTGTTTTGTCGGATGAATTCGCTCATCTAAGAGCTGATCAACGACAATCGCTTTTGCATGAAGGAACTGGTCCCCGAGTATTACAGGCCTATGTAGAGATTATATTCGATAATTCAGATAATCGATTACCGGTAAGAGTGAATTCCAACGCATGCTTCAAAATTTAGGGCACATAGTGCCACGATGTCCGACTAAGTAATATAGCTCTTATCGTATTGTAGTCTCGTTTTAATTTCCAATTTTCTTAATCATATGTTAATAGCAGCGATTGCTCACTGATACTAAAAATATGGGCATTTATACAGTAAATCGATGCCTCATCTCATATTATACACAATATAGGTCGGAATCCTCGTCCCCTTACTATTCAATTATATTAAATATCAGCTTTGTGACTCAAATTCTCTTAAATGGGGCAAAAAATGATTTTCGACTGAAAATTTACAAATTCATGATATATATCTTCGAATCTCTGAAGGGAATAAACGTTGAGATCTGTCAAACGTTAGGGCTGAAACTACCTGCACGGCTATCGAGTCGTGACTCCTACTGTTTGGGCGTAGTCTACTATATATTCGATTTTCGATTGATTTATTTCTGTCACTTTTCACTATCGCGAAATGGATTTATCACTTATTGTGATTGATAGCACTTATATTAATTTTCAGTTCGATAAAGAGGAAGTTCACTTACGTCGTGTTATCGGTACGAAGAAAGATCAGTACTTCCTTGATACGAAAATGGTTACTAAAACGGATGTCATGAATTTATTGGAAAGCGCCGGTTTTTCTCGGAGCAATCCTTATTATATCGTTAAGCAAGGCAAGGTAATAAAAAAGGGGGTTTATTACTTCAACCTATCGCTCTAGTTTTGAAACTCTTTGTTATATACCCACAAAATTTATTTATTATTCATTGAGATTTCTTTTGCTGATTGATCGAATGTAGACCGTCGTGAAATTTTGTTATCAGCGATTCCAACTCTATGTTTCGCTTTTTTTACTCATTTGAATAAATGTACCGTTTGACGTTTTTACGTAGATAAATGAACTTGCTACGGCTGCTGATGCTTATCGATTGAAACTGTTACGGGAAGTCGCAGGAACTAGAGTTTACGACGAAAGATTAGAAGAAAGCAAATCAATATTGAAAGATACAGGTAACTTATTGTCTTTTTTTCAAATTTCAAAGATTAACCAAGTTCGTTGAGTTGTAGCTTTCTCATAAATATAATGGCCGAGTCTCCTAATCGGTATTCTTCTTTCTTAAAATGACTTGTTTTTGTCGAAGAAAGCAGAATCGGTATAAGTAGCTGACGTCCACCAAGCTCAGATTATCAGGTAGGGGTAAATTTAAAAAATTAACGGATAAATATGGCGAAATATCTACTAAACACGTCATTTTTCCCAAAATCAGGCTATCAGTGGTCAATTTTTAGGTGTTCAGATGGGGTGATACCCCCTCATACCATACATGTAATTCGTGGGTTGTGCTATGGGAGGGAACTCCCTCCCAGAAATGGTGGACCATATGGCTAGCCATTGGACGCCCGGGCCCCCCCCCAGGATTTTCAAATCCAATGGCTATGGTAGCCGTAGGGATCCCCATACTTTTGGTCGAAAAATACCAAAAAATGAAAATTGATGAAAAATGTCAGTTTTTGAACAAAAAATTTTAAAAAATGTGAATTTTCTTGGCGCTTCGCGCCATGAATACATTTTTTCAATCTTCGTAGAAAAAAGTTACTATTTTTTAAACTATTCTTCGGACTTTTTTCGCGAAAAAATCGAATTTTTTTTCCTTGAGAGACCCCTCACCTTAAAATTCTGAGAATTACTGAACCTCGGCCCAAAAAAAGTCGCCCGACCCCCCCCCCCCCCATACCTCTGGGCTCCGTTACATGTATGCCTCATACCCCTCTATATGGGGTACTCTGATAAGTAGTAATACTCGGAAATCAAATGTGAAAAAGTTTCCATCTTTTTAACAATACGAGTATGTGCATGGTTCATTTTGACTGCCGTAACTTCTGCGTTTGAACTTGGCCCTATTGTTGCATCTCATTTTTAGAGAGTAAACGTGAAAAAATCGATGAACTTCTAAAGTATATCGAGGAACGATTGAAAACACTAGAAGAAGAAAAGGAAGAATTGAAAGAATATCAAAAGTGGGACAAAATGAGAAGGTGTGTATTATCATGATAGGCAGTTTCGCTTGTTATTTTGTTCTCCCCTTAATCCAAACTATTTTGTTTGAGATCACTAGAGTACACGATATATGACCATGAGTTGCGTGATACTCGGCGGAAAATGGACGAAGTGACTTACTAAATAGTTGAGTGCGTAGGATTTTAATTTTGCTAGCCTTGTTTGTTGTAGGTTCATGAAAAACGAGAAAATTTCAGCGCTCAAAGCAGTGAACTTTACGATCAACAACAGAAGCTTACGGATGAAATCACGGTAAGCCTGAGTGGAAGCTTACCGCCAATAATGGAATTATTCAGTGACTTGCCATGAATACTGTCATGATGTTTAGTTGTTTTTAATAGCACTTTAATATTAAGGTTTAAAAAGTGACAGATACATAAGAGTTAATATTCAATAACAACTTCAAAGTTGGAGAGCCCTTGTAGCATCGATTTTTAACAACTAGTTTCTTTATGAAGTCTCTGCAAAAGCGAGTCCGCGACTTGGAACGGAAATACAGCGGATTTGAAGAAGAGCGTAATCAGTTGAACGTCGAACAGTCAGAGACTTTTCAACAAAAAACCTATCTAGAATTGAGTATTCGCGATTTAAAAGAAGAAGTTGACGGCGAACGTTCTAATCGGGTAATTTTGCGTTACATGTTTGTTTTATCAACTAGCAGTTATTCTCTTTCATTCAGAGGAAAGCCGAAGAAGATCTGGAAAAATTGAAAATGGTCATCGCTCAAAAAACCAGTCGTTTGGAAGAAATCGGCCCAAAATATAGCGAACTATTGAAAGCTGAACAAAAAGCGACTACTGAGTGAGTCTGAATAATGCTTTTAGTAAAAATGCAACGTATTTTTGATTGACAATGTACAAATTCATGGAATTACTTCTGCGAATCTCTGGAGCAATCGAACCGGAATAGTTCATTTGTCAGATACCCGAATCCGAATGATTTTATTCGTTTATTGGATGTGTGACGTTTATAATATTTACACAAATTGTCCATTTAATATATTTGTTTGAGCATTTCTCAACAGATTATTTTCTCTAAAGTACACCGAACTATACAACTTTAAAATGAAGTTTTCTCACACCATTTTTAAAAAGATGTGACCACCTAGCGCACAATGTTTCTCGGTGTGGTAAATGTTTTTCTATACCCCTGGTGGGAGTAATATCTCATATACACTATGTTATTGCCTGGTTCACATGCTCCCCTTTACTAGATTTGGGTAAATAAAGTGTTTTAGCCAGTAGATCTAACACTGTTGCGCATAATTCGGACCAATTTACAGCTTCGGTTAACGTTCATGTCACCAAAGTCCTATCATATAAATCAGCGAAATTTTTTCTCCAATGTATTAAATCGAATTCTTGCCTAAAGCGTTAATGAATGAGAATTCCTTTGTTTCATTCTACTGCAATCAAAAACGTTGATCTCCGTTATAAGAACATTTGAATCTCGAGTATAAAGAATCGAATAGGAATTGATTTTTTTCTTTTAACGTTTATTCCTTCAGCTTAGCAATCGCAGAGCAGCGTCGGGCAGAATTATATAACAAACAAGGATGGACAGAGCAATTCAGATCTGCTGATGAAAGAGATCAGTGGATTAAAAAACAGATTTCCAAATTAGATCGACAGATCAATGAAAAGAAAGATCAAGTATGATTACTTCAAATTTGGATCTTTGATCATGATGAACCATAAATTTTTTGAGATTTTGCTAAATTGTGACTTCTCGTAATGCGGCATTTAGACTACGTGTGTTCCAAAGCGAACAAAAATATTTGCAGTATTTCAAAAACGGTTATCCAAAACTGATTAAGACCCTGAATTTCTCGAAGATATTTTCTCCGCTTGATACTTTTCAAATTGACACTTGCCCCACAATAATGAAATTTTAATTTGTTACGCAGATCCATAAATTGAGACAAGAACTTAACCAAGAGGAGGTGCGTTTAGAACAAGTCGAAGAGAAAGTTGCTGTAGGTTGACTTAGATGAAGATATCAGTTTTTATTCTACACTTTCTTATCCGCAGGACGCCAGTAAACAGTTGAGTGATAAACGCGAGACTATAGAACATACAAAACGACAACAAAACGAAGTGAAGCAGAGACGTGATGCATTGCACGCCGAAAGATCGTGAGCTTCGCGAATCTTTCAGTCCTAATAGCTACAATTTAGTATCGTAAATTTCAGCGATTTGTGGCGAGAAGAAACTGCACTTACCGGAAATATACAGAATCTGAAGGATGAGTTGTCCCATATTGATATGGGACTCAGGTCTATGATCGGGCGAGTAAGCAACCCTTCTCTGTGTAAATTACAGAAATAGTTTTAGATAATAAATCATTTTCAAGCCAATAATGATGAGAAACTTTGATTTTTCAATTTCACCGAAGACTGCTCTTTATCTGTTTATGTTTATTTAGAAATACATAAGTTATTGATTATGCGGAAATCTTTGCCAGGCTAATTATTATATGTTTTGTTTAAATGTTTAAGTCATCCGTCAACAAGTCCCAGTCGCTCAGAAAGCAATAACTGCAAATAGGATGGCTCACTTATCTACGTGCCAGGGTTTTTTAGGGAAATTAAGAGCCATGGCTCCCAAAAATTTAGCTGCTCAAGCCACATTGGCCTATAAAAATTAGAGCCTAATGACCCATTTGATTAGATGAAAGACTTTCCTGTCCGGAGATGCAATTTTTATGCGTTTTAGAATGGAATACGCCGGAAAATTTTCGGCGCTTTGCACCGGATTTCAAATCATTCATGATTCTTAGTATCATTTCTGTTGTGCGGTTAGAAAATGTCGACCTAGCTTATGCTTATAGCTTTTAAACATCAGCATGGTATGGATGAATGTTTGACCCTGTATTGTTTTTTCACGTATTTGATGAAAGTCAAGATTTTTATATTTTATTTTTACAAAATCTTTTTGTGGTCCTTTAGAATTTAAGGTTTTTGTGAATATGACTTTTTGCATTTGGAAGTTGATTAAAACGTCATCAGCATGGGAAAATGGCAGAGGTTCTTGCTGTGTGAAGAGAGACCGTCCAAATTCTTTGTTGCTTGCCTGATTTCCTAATTTAAGTTGGACCGACTGAAAACACATTGAATTCATTGAAAAATTAGACCCTTCGTATAGGAAATACATATTGAAAATATTCATTTCTCAGGGCTATAAAATATCAAAATCCAAAATTTTCCTCTAGTGTTAAGTGCCGGAATTATTACCGATATTCAAGTCCGAAGTAAAATTCGTACATATCGCGCTTTTTTATGCTTTTCATAAATTGAAAATCAGATCTTTTGATAAGTAATTATGATTGATAAATTACTGGCTCCAGATATACTAGATTGAAAATGGAGGAAAAATGGTTGATATCTTCGACCAACTAAATGGTGAAAAGATCACGATCGATCATCGGTAGCTGCAGAAGAATGTGCTCGAAGAATGCATTCTCCGATGTTTTAGAGGGCTCGAAATCAAAGGCCTGAAGACGTTACTTTAGCCAGTCTTTTGATTCTCCCCTCAAAACTCATGAAATTCAGTTATAAAAGTCAGGAACCGATGCGAAGTGAAATACAAAGGAAGTAACTTTCAATCATTTTATGAAACTAGGTGAATTTATCAATTATTAGAGTGAGTAACTAAAAATTTATCTGTGCAACCAAAATTTTTCCTCATGTTGCATATTGCAATCTGGCTTGTGCAAAAAAACTTCAATGATTGATTTGAATAATGACTGATCTAATATGTGAGCTTTATTATTCTGTATTTGATTGTTAGTTTTGGCTAGCGAAATTTGGATTGGCCTGTAAAATTTTGACTCTAGAAGCCAATTGGGCCGTCGAGAAAAAATGTAAAAAACCATGCTACGCGCAATTAATTTTTGCACGAATTCGGCAAATTATAACCTCAAAATTTTCTATGGTCTAGCTTTATGCATCTGAGTTTTCATTTATTAAGCTTCATGGTAATAGCACTGCTAACATTAGCCGTTGGATAGATAAGCGGAGATCTTGTGTGAAATAGACCTGCACACAATAAGATTTTCATCAGCATTGACTGACAGACTGCTGTTTCTTTTCGCATAGCAAACTGATGCAGGGTCAATTATAAGCTTTTGTCATTTAGTTATTAGCCATTAGTGGATCATAGTCGAGACCAGTTCAAAACTTTTTTTGAACGATGACAACAATCACCGTCCGCTCAAACCAGAATGCAACATTTGCACATTGTAAAATCAAAAAGGTCATCCGCAATATTACATAACTCTATCAGTATGAAATAGTCAATCGCGAAATTTTTCAGATAAAATTCTAACGCCAACCTTGCATTCCTTGAAACTGTTGTCATGTTCACACAAATATGTTACATTAGAGATCTTTATACACTTATAATTAAATTTGCGCATATAGCTAGGAGGCAAAAGGTATTAGTATAGCATGTCTCCACATAGCATGTCCCCCAGTGGACCAAAAATCAGTTGAAAAAATTTTCGAGTTCAAATTAGAATAGTTTCTTCGGCGAATCGATGTCGCTGATTACGAATATGATATCATAAATTTCAAAGGAACAAGTCTTTACGTCACAACACAATTTGCTAGCGAAAAATAACTTTTGAGCTCAAATCAAGATTTACAAAGGCAACAAAATCAACAAAACTATCAGCTTGGAATGTTTAGTTGTACTGAGATAGTTCATGAAGCGAAAAAGCTTATACATCGAAAAGAATACGAGGGTTTGTGGTGTACACAAAAAACTTTGCCGGAATAAATTTTGATTGAACTTTGAAATTATTTTTACTGGAAAACACGTAAATACTTGCTTCTATAACATTTCTGATATCATATTCGTAATCAACGACATCGATTTACCCAAAAAACTATTCTAATTTGAACTAGAAATTTTTCTCAATTGATTTTTGACCCATGTGGAGACATGCTATATTAATACCAGGACAGTACACGGAGAACTGTAAATTAGCAGTCTAGAAGTTCGTGTCCCAAAATCAACCAGCTACGTTACCATTTTTCATATGGTGACTCACCTTATTATTTTTTTATATTTTGAATCATTTTTATCAAGTATGCTGCGTGAAAGCCGTTTCCCCCCAAATTTGACTTCATAATGATCTATTCCCTTTATCTAGGAACCCAGCAGTGTTTTTTATGCACGAGCTGTTTTGCACGGTGCAAAAAATTAGCAAAAAGGTTTTGCATGCCAAAATTTTTTTTGTACTATATAAATACATTACTTTTTTCCACTAACTTTTTTTGCGCGGATAAAGAGGTCAACTTTTTTTCCACTTTTTGGGAAAAAATCTGAGAAATTAGATTTGAATTTTGTGTTCATAAATCGTAATTTCCAGAAAGTTTATCATTTGGAAAATTTTAAAACCAATAATTTGTTCGTAAGCTTTTATAAATTTGGCTGAAAAGCTATGAGTCAGAAGCGTAGAAGTTCGCCAAAAATACTTCCATGAAGCTTTCGAATTCAATTTATGTTAAGAAATGAACAAACGCTTCAAAAAGCTTAGAAAGTTGACGTGTTGATCTTCCACAGAAAAAGTATGAAGGAAAAAATGCGGATCTTCATTAAATATAAATATATAATATTGAAGATCGCCAATTCAACATGAAATAACACGTTTAAGATGATGAAAACTATTAAAAACTATTGATAAGTGAAAGTAGACATGATAAATGCCGCGCCCGAGCTTGATAACAAATAATAATGATTATACTAAAGTTATAACTGGTGCGAAACGCCGGAAAATTTTGAGATTTGGACCAACTAAAATGCACCAAAATGAATCTTTTCTATACAAAAACCCCAAATATTTTTCCACATTTGATAAATATTTTTGCGCGGTGCAAAAAATCTGAAAAAAAAGTTTTGCACGAGCGGAAAAAGTTTTGCACAGTGCAAAAAAACACTGGTACCCAGTAATCATGATTTTGACACATGGATCCGATTGACGTAATACTCAACACATGCCCGCCATACTATATGTTTTTGTCTAATTCGAACGAGTATCAGCGACTTAGTGACTTTTACTACTTTAGTAAAAGTCACTAAGGTACATCTTAAATCTGCATGATTGACTAGCAGTGTTTTTTCTGCACAGTGCAGACTTTTTACGCTCCGTGCAGAATTTTTTTTTCGGTTTCTGCTCATGTGCAGAATTTTTTGAACCATGTGTTTGATCAATCGGATACAGAAAAGATGCATTTTGGTGCATAACTTTAATAGGCATTATTATTCATTTCCTAGCTCAGGCGCGGCTTCTAGCATGTCTACCTCCTCTCATCATTTAATCTTCAATAGTTTTCATCACCTTAAACGTATTATCTCATGTTTTAATTGGTAATCTTCAATATTTTATCTTGATATTTAATGAAGGTTCGCATTTTTTCCTTGACACATTTTTTGAGAAAGATCAATACGTCAAGTCTGTAAAGTTTTTGATGTGATTATTCCTTTCTCAACGTAAAACCAATCCAGAAGCTTCATGGAAGTAGTTTTCAGAAATTCCTACTCTTTTTACTCGTATCTTATCGGCCAAGTTCATTAGAGTTTGCGAATAATTTACTGGCTTTAAACCGGAAACATTAGTATTTTTTGGGCTCTAACTTGTCATCATAGAGGACTTAACCATCGATTTCTCATGTAGTTCTTGCTGGAAAATATGTTCCACAATGCTTGTAAATTAGACTTCGATCGAACTCACAACTATCACATGTTTCCTCAATTTCAATCAATTAACGGCTCTAAAAAACAGCTGAAGGTTTGAAAAAGCTCAAAAATACTTAAATGAAGCGTCTATGAGCATTTTTAAGCGAAAAACAACTTCGGGAGAATGGGGTAACAAATTTTGACCCCTTCCCCCATTTGGAGAAAAGATTCGTAGGAAAAAACAGTGGTAATAGGAGAAAACTGCAGTGCAGAAACTTTTTGGGGTTTTCTGCACCATGCAGAAAGCCCGGTGCAGAAAAAAGACACTGTTGACTAGTTGTCGATAAAAATCTTCAATTTTTAGAGTATTATTTCTGGCATCGATAGCGTGAAGAAAGTCTTGGATTCGTTTCGCGAAAGGAATATCCAAGAATCGGTGATTGATGGCTATTACGGTACTATGATGGAAAATTTCAAAACAGAACGACGTTTTTTTACCGCGGTTGAAGTTACGGCTGGGTCCCGGCAAGTCAAATTTTTTTAGAGTCGCGAAATGTTCTTACAATCAGAAAGTTATATGCTTTCTGATGATTTGATTTTAGGGTCCAAAATTTTTTATCTTTACTCATTCAGTTGACCTGCATGTAGTAACATTAAAATTTATCAAAAAACATAAAATATTTCATATCACAGCTCTCTACGGACCGTCGCGATATTGTAAATAATGTTTTTATGTATACGTTTCAGCTTATTTTATCATATTGTGGAAAACGACAAAGTCGGTACAAAGATTCTAGAAGAGCTTAATCGTCAAAAATTGCCGGGTGAAGTGAATTTTTTTCCCCTTAATCGATTAGAGGCCCGAGATGTTATATCCGACGAAGAAATAGAGGTAAACGGAAAAAATCAAATTATGATGCTACATCAGTATAAAAAGTGCAATTGTTTTCGAAATTTCGCTGCGCAGAGAGCGATACCAATGATCGAGCAAATTGAATACGACGAAAAGTTCGCTGTGGTTATGAAACACGTTTTTGGGAGAACTTTGATTTGTCGAAATTTGGACGTTGCAACGGAGTATTCTAAAAATCGGCATTTAGATTGTGTTACCTTAGATGGTAATACTTTAAACTGTGTAAATAAAAAACGATCAAGAGATAAAGAGGATGCTTTTTATAGAAGCAGATTAGTTTCGTTGGAAATGTAGTGACATTGATGAAAACTCCCTATTTATTTCATGAACAAATTTGAAGCTTTACAGTAGTTTTCGCCAATGTACTTAATTCAATTTTCAGGTGATCAGGTTAGCCATCGCGGTGCCATTACGGGCGGTTGGTACGATAATCAGCGAACACGGCTCGAGTATCAATACAGGAGGACACATGTCTACAATCAAATAATTGAACTGGAAGAAAAATTCCGCATTCAGCGATCTCGTTTGAATGAAATCGAGAATCAAATTAACAATGCTGTATCCGATATGCAAAAACTGGAAACGACTTTGACCAAAATGCGGTATTGCGCTAGAATATTTTTGAAAGTGGAGATCGATTGACTAGACTAGCAGCCTGGGAGGTGTGAGATTGGGAACGGCATTTCCCTAACCCGACCTCTTGAAAATGTTTCTATAAGTAAAAGATATTGGGGAAAATTTTGAAAACGAAATATATTTTTCATATATCAACAAGGTCTGCAATCCTGGTAATGAATGATCGATGGTAATCGAGCATCCAGACAACCCATCACAAAAGGTTGTGAAGGGGAGAAAGTATATAATGAAGATTTGAACCAGCAGCCGGTTCCAAGAAAGTGTCTCTTGCGCAGAAATTGGCTCTGTCTCTCGATTTCGGCTCTGTTTTGGCCCTCGATGAGAAAAAAAAAGAATATACAGATTCCTGAATTTTCTTTGATGGTGAGATGCTCTATGAGCTGGCTATGTTAGAGAGCGGCTCTACGAGATGACGATTGCAAGAGACAGTTCAGAATCAAATGGGTACCACGAACCAAAATAGGCTTACACAAGTAAGTGCAGAGCCAAAAATTGTAAGCCTGCTGTGTAGGGACTGAGTTACGACTGTCTCTGTTTTGTCTCTCTTATATTTTTACTTCGTACATATTAGGTGGTAAATTACAATTGCGTTATTCTCTACCATAGACAAATTATTCGTGTTTTGAGTTGTTCATAGCACCTTTATTCCGCAATGTCTTCCTCGTATTGCGATTTTAGTGAAATGTTTTATAAAAAAATTGATTTTGGTATTTAGATTTTCGGATCCAAAAATTTACTTTTTTGTTAAAAACAGAGCGCCGAAGGCAGAGTAAAACGACTTTTTCTATGAATGGGGTCGTCGATAGCCAAAAGTTATTTCAGTGGTGGAGAAAATGAAGAAAAACGATTTTTTCGACTAACAAGTCCGCTAATCACTTCGAAAAGTAGTTTTTACGTACAAAACAATGAAAAACGACAGAGCCCTAAAAATTTAGATTTTTTACCGTATTTTGCTCCATAAAGCACAATTTTTCAACAGAACTTTCGCATTTCTGATCTTTTCTTCCTAGATTATTTGCCAAAAAATTGACATTTTAGCTCATTATTTTATTCTGAGATTAAGATTCGTACTAGGAAATCGAACTTTTTGATCGCATATTCGTAAGAGGCCCGGACCGTTCTGTGCACGATAAAAGCCATTTTTAGGGGGAGGATTAGCCAACTTTCTGAAGATTAAGGGAAGGGTGTCAGTCAGTGCTCAAAAAAGGACAAGTCACCCACTTGATCAATGAATTTCTACTTCTAAAAGGATACTGAGCATCATGTCTGCGCGAAGCGCCAAAAGATTTTTGCGTTTTAACCGATTTTTGCTCATAAGTCATTTTCGATCGGAAAATAAGTATATGTCATCTTTTGAGCGAGTGTAAATATTTTTTCAGACCTTCGGCGTTCGTGTTGTGCAGGTCTTTCCTTAAGAGGCGTAAGAAAAGATTGGGTCTGAACTGACCTGTTAGAACTGATACCTTGGCTAAGCCTCGGTGATCTGTGCAACAGTCCGGTTATCCCCAGACCTACAACAACAAAGATAAACTTTGTTCTAAATACGGGGGCCTTACCAAGGTCCTCCGCAGTCTCCTAGATGAGACAAGGAATCCCCTCAGGGATAAACTTACTTGGGTATAACCCGAAAGGGGTTTCCCAAAACTTACTTGATGTAAGCCGGCGCCTGGGCCTCTGGCCCTCCGCCTTCGTCGACGCAGATTATCTAAATAAACAAACGAATATATTAAGCAATAAGTCCGGCGAAATATGTAAAAAGAATGTGGGTATACCACAGTGCAATACTCATAAAAAACACAAGTTGCTGGGAAAATTGTATTTGGGGACGCCAGCAAAAATGTCAAGAAATATAATAAAAACGATATAAAAGTGAAGAATGATTTTCACTATCTTTTTGGTCTTTTGGTGGCGCTCCATTCTATGCAAATGTCTGCGCCGCTGGTCGTCCCTGTCGTCGATTTGCATGTCGATTTCCCCACACGAATTGGCATCAACAGGGTGCCCAACATCCCTCGCGCGTCGAAACCGACCTACGGGAGGTAGAAAAAAAAACTTTTGGCCGGGTTACCCCGGCATTAAAAAGAATTAATCAAAAAAAAGAAAAAATCTACAATTCTGGCTGACTCCTGATAAACAGTTTGTCTCACCGGACTCCCGTTTCACAGTCTGTCCTAATAGAACTCCTGTGCTGGTCGTTGGACACAACGAATACCAAGGGCTTCGCCGCAATGGCTGGCAAGTGACGTCTATTTTGACCTCGGCGTTGATGGAATAACCTCCTGCCCTAAGGAGTACGACGTAAACGTCGGTGCCGAATGTGGCCGGTTTCGGGCTCGGCCGCTCGGTCTGCATGCTGTGTCAATTCGTTGGCCGTGGGTCTAACCGCATGCAAATCGACTTCCCGCGTCTCTATTTTTTCTAAATTAAACTAAAATACGAGATTATATGGCGATACAAAAAGACGACGCGGGAATGTACGGATATCACAAAATTTTAAAATGCGCTAAAAAATTTGAGCAAAAATGTGGCCAAAAGTTTAAAAATATTTTTTACGGTTGCGTTTTTGCACCGGTTTTGTCAAAAAAGAGATTTTTGATGGCCAGCAGCACCGAAAATAATGTTTTTGGATTTTTTGTTTTTTGATTTTTTTGGATTTTTTGTGGTTTTATTAGTGTTTTTGGGTTTTATGTTTTATGAAATAAGTAAAAATATATGTACGAAAAAGAAATTTTTGGGCCAAAATTTTGCGGCTATTTACTGCTGCTGCCCGCCGCCTCGGTAGCCTCCTCGAGGTCTACCTTGATAGTACCCCCTCTGACCTGGTTGGCCTCAGGTCTGACCTCCATCTTGGCCTCTATTTTGGCCTTGTTGGCTTCCGCCGCGTCTACCTAGCGGCATAAAATTCGGATTATGGAATTGAGCATCCGGGTCTTGACCTTGGTGTTGCCAGGTTCCTCGGCCTCTGTAAGGTCGCTGAGGGCGCCCTCTTAAGCCTCCCCTGGGTTGACCTTGGTCATACCCCGGTCTAGCCCTGTACGGGGCCGGGTTTGAGAACATATCGTCTCTCCCCTGCTGCCTTTGACCACTGCTAGTGGAGCTGCTGCGTTGTGGTTTTTGTGTCCGGTAAGTTGAATTGAAATTGATTTTGACCGAGAAAGCGGACTTTTGTAAGAAGTGCTAGCAGCTTCACTATATGACCTCTGGCTGGTCGTAGCCGATGATTGTTGTATCATGGGTGGTTGTTTCTTAGCCGGAGGGAGTCTAGGCACCTAGAACTTACTCGGGCTCTTGGCAGCCGTTCGCTGAAATTTATCAGCTTGCGACCTGTCATCGCCTGGTGCCTTCCTCTTAACACCCATCTGGTTTAACCTTTGCGAGCCCATAAAAATATATTGATTAAAGGCTGCAATGTAGACATCGTCTACGCGGTTTCCCTGGGCCTCGACGACTAGTTGTCTGTTCGCAAACGAACACGCCTGGGCATACCACCTACCAATTGCCGTTGGCGTGATCGGAGCGAAGTCCAACTGAAGAAAAATCATTAGGGTCACATACCTAATGGCCGTAAAGACGTCTGAGGCATCGTAGTCCTGAAGCCATCTGGGGATGAGAATTAAAATTATCCATTCCCAGATCTCCTCAGGGATGCGCTCTCCGTCAAACATAAATCCGCCCTGCATTTCGAATTGCTGGCGGTAATTTTCCTGAATTTCGGCCATGGCGTCATTGACCATTCTGTAAATTATCGGCCGTTCTTGCCGATCAAAGGCGAAATAATTGGCGACCTCTGGATTTTCAAATGAGATCGGCCCAATTAAGCGCCTTTGTTCCCGTTGCCACTCCCAATAATCAATCAGAGTTTCGGCTAATTGACCAGGAGTGACAAACTGCTGTGGTTCCCTTTCGGGTCTACTAGCTACCACATTCAGTTTGACCTTCTTGATCAATTTCTCCTCCGATTCAAGATCGGGCTTCACCAATATGCTTCCCGCAGGTTTGCTACTTCTTGCGGTATAGCTGGAGGGCACGGATTTACTTTTGCCAGAGGAAGTACTAACCTCTCCGCCGGTTTTCGATACCGTTCACGTCTGAGTGTACGATGTTGTCGCAGTGGACCCTGTTGTCCTATCCGATTTTGTCTGGCCTATGGAGGTCTCCGTTCGCGTTTGACTTTTTGAAGTCTCCGTTCTCGTCTGACTCTTTGAAGTCTCCGATCTCGACTTTTGGCTCGTCGAGTATTGTGGGGTCGTCGTTTCTTCGGCCGTATCGTAGGCGTCGTTTTCGGATCCGGTGGCGGCCGCTCCTTGTTGCTGCTGTCCTTGAGCTGCAAGTCTGCGTCGCTTGGCCTTACCTATCCTCTTTCTACGCCTTACCTTTTCCTTGGCTAGGTGTCGGATAAATTTTTCCGACATACCTTCAGCTAACATCTGCTGAACTTTGTCTGGGGAATAAATTCCAGGAATACTTTCCTCGGCAATTCTTCCCCTCCGCATCAGCTCTGTCGCAGCAATGGCTGAATCTGAGCTATCGTCGGCTAGTGCCTGCTCCTTCAGCTTTCTTTGGATTGCCCTCTGACGCAGGAATTCCTGCTGCGTCAGCCTTCTCTGTTCTTGAATTTTGGCCTGTAAGGCCTCTTGCTTCGCTTGTCGGTCATGATCCTTAGGATCTTTGGCCTTCACAGGTATCTCCTGGGATGCTTCCTGCATCTTCTCCAGTCTGACATCGATCCCTGACATTTTGGTGACTGCTTCGTCAATTTGAGTCTGGATTTTTTCCTCCTCAAGAGCCTGCTTCTGAGTTTTGGCCTCCATCGCATCCTTATTCTCTGATGTCTGGCCCTCAGATTCGAGGATTTCACCCTCTTTTTCTTCTTCAACATCCTCCTCTGAACTGGACTCAGAGTCTGAATTTCGTATCTTCAGCAATAGCTGTTTTACTTTAGCCGGTAACACAGCTGGTGCTGGAGGTACTGACTGCATGATGGTGACAACCTCTGGCTCAGGCTCGGCCGGTTGTTGTACTTGAGGTACTTGAGTCGGCTGTGCCACCGCTGGTTGGATTGGCGGCGGCACCACGACAACTACTGCAGCTGCCTGTGTAGCAGCAGTGTCCAAAGCTGGTGTAGCTTTGACCACTGGCGCTAGCGCCTGCGGCTGCGCTTTAACCTGTCCCGTCCCTCCGGCTTGCGCCGTTTGGGAAGTTGAGGGACGATTTACCGGTACCTTAGAAATTAACTCACCGGCTGGGGTATATGTTAATGTATACCCGGGCATTTCCGAAGCGATTGTTCTCTCCCGGAAGCTTTTACTGACAAACTCCGGTCTGAGCTCGAGCGGATTTCTTGGTGCGTAGGTAATTGGGTAATCGGTCGGCGATGCGTCTTCCGTCATGGGATACCGCAGTCCCGGCGTTAAAGTCTCGAAGCCTACGTAGTAAAAAGTTACATAGAAATAAGGATTTACCTTGTAGGCTCCGTCCTTCAATAAGGATTTGTCGTCGCCAATCTGTAGGATTTCTTCGGCTTCTCGGAATCGTAGCGGGACAAAGCCAAACCGATTCTGCCATGCGTATACCCCTTTTTTTAGATGGAAAGCGGGGTTCCGATGGCGGTAGCGTCGCTGCTAACTCTAAATAGTAAGCCAGGCGGTCGCCTGACTTCCAGGACATTTTCTTTATCATTTCCTGGCCTTCTTTAGTATAACTATTTAGAAAGTTATAGTTTAGCAGAGCGCTAGTTTCATAGTCGCACTCCGCTCTGGAATGAGGCCATGCCAAATGATAGGCCAATGGCATAAATTTGCAGATGACCTCTAACTCTGGAAAGTTTCGCTCATCCAGCATACCTGAAATTTTTGCCAAGTTTGGCGTGTAAAAATTGGTCTTATAGGCCTGTCTATGGCCCTCGATACCCACTGGGTAGTGGTTATTTGCTGAAAACACCTCTTCAGGTATTTGATCGGGCTTCCCGGCCTGTTGCCAGTATAGCTTGGCGTTTTCGTATAAAGTCAAAGAAATTTTCCCGTCTAAATCCCAGTAGGTTCCACCTGACTTGAGATTTTCCAGGATATCTTTTGAAATATTAACCCAGTCTGGTATCTGGACGTCCTGGATTTCGTCGGGATCACTATCTGTAGTGTATCCATCGTCCTTCATTGGTTTGTTATCTCTTGGAAGTAGTGGATAGAAACCACTTGGCAGCTGAACTCCCTGAGGACGAACTGGATTACACTCCGTGGGCGCGGTATAATAACCTGTGTTATTTCCCTGCATCTGTACCGCCCAACGGTTATACATCTCACACTTCATCATGTGATAGACCATATTTGGTTGAACCTGATCGGTTTCCATAACTGGGGTACCTAGCCCCATTTCTCGATTCACATTGCCCCGAATCATTAGATATTGTTGATAAAAATGCAGGGCAATGGTGTTGATCTGTTTGGGATCCACCTTGTCATGGTCGAAAATCTGCATTTGCATAAGCAGTTGATCGGCCATGCCATAGTGAATGGCGGCAAACATGACCAATAAGGAGTAATATGCGTCTAGAGCGGCGTATCTGAGCTCTTCCGGCAATATACCCCTTTTGGCAAACCTATCACGGTTCGCCTTTAACGAAAAGTCATATTGGTAGGGGCCCACGTCTATCAAATAAAATTCCGTGAACAGTCCCTTTAACCGAAAGGTTTCGGGACATATACCTGTCTGAAAGCATTTTTTCTCCAGGTTTACTCCTACCATGGTGAGGGCGAAACGGTCTAAGTCAAAGTATCGACCTTTGGTCTTTCTTAGAAATTCCCGTAAGGGGACAGTTTTGTCCCTGTCCTTATTATCTCGCCCTGCGCCACACACTTTAATGATACTCACCAGATCCTCCAGTACGGCATATCCGGCGAAGAGCATGTCGGAGTTCAAGAAGTCGTGGAGGCTGGTCCACTCTTTGAGCATCATCGATGTTGTATCAATAACGTAGGTTTGACCATTCGTTAGCGCGAAGCTGACATATCGGGCAAACTGCTTTCCCATTGGATTGTCGACCTCCCTTGTTTTGATGAAGGCGGCGACCTTATCCTGGTTGACTTTTTCAACGTCGAAGCCACAAACTGGTTGTCCTCTGAAGATTGACACTTCTCGGATAAAATGGAGTGTCTGGCTGACTTTCCCGATGTCTACCAATTTTGGTTCCTTGGGATTAGCCGGCCAGTACCCAAATGTGGCTTTAAACCACTGATCCAGTTCGTGGATTCGTACGGCCCGTTTGACGTTATAATCTAAACATAAAGTACTATAAATTTGAGTGTTTATTCCCCTTTCTTCAGCGCATTTTCGGGTCTATACTACACCAGCACCACAACACCAAGGGGGTTAAGTTTCGCAGAAAATTAAGTTTAGTGCAGGTTGTTAGGTGAGCCACTGATATACAAACATTGAGCTGGTAGGCAACTAACACCTTACCAAATCTTACCCTTGCTACCTCTATATGTTGGGGAGGGTAGACCTGATCCGATTGTCCACCACTTGATCGGACACCAATCTCTGACCAGCTGCTTGAGCGACCAACTACGCTCCATTTATGGCGCTGTATTTACAATTTTTATAGCGCTCGAAATTGATAATTTTTAATGAATTTTATATCGAAAAAGTGATATGATTTGATTTGATTTGAAAATAAATAATTTTTGATAAATTTTTGAATGATAAAACTTTAAAACGGGCTGAACCCAAGGTTCTAGGTTTCCCTTGAATCGTATAGCTCTCGGTGGTATCAGGTATATTTCCAAATTGGAAATTCCCTGCTCGGCTTCGAGCTTCCGTTTCGCAGTACTCCCATTTTTTGTTCCCTCTAAGTTCTAACCTCGTCTGCCCTTTGGGGCGCCGAGCTGGTCTTCCAGTGACTTCTGGGCATTACCTGCGGTTTCCAAGAATATTTGATAAAAATAAGTTCGAAACTTACCGTCGATAAAGAAAAAACGGTTGTCTTGGCGGTGCTGGGCCCTGCCATATTCAACGTGGCGCTCTGGGTGCGACCACTCGCGCGTCGGAGCTTGTTGGCGGTTCCGCGCGCCCTTTCCCATCTCTTTTCTTTTCGAAATTTTTGTTTTCGAATAATAAATTTATAAATTTATTTAAAATTTTTGAATGCTGAAAAAGTTTAATTTAGCAGTTCTGCTAATTTCCTTTTTATCGCGGTTCGGGGAATATTTTACTTCTTCCTTCCGATGGAAGTTTAGAATTCAGATAAGCGGGGCAGCTATAGTTTGATTTTGAAAAAATGAAAAATTTGAAAATTAATTTTTTGGAAAAAATGTCGGAAATTTTTTGGGTTGTCACTTTGGTCTAAAATTCCGAAGAATTTTTCCCAAAGTCTGAAATAAATATGAAAAATTTACAAAATTAATACGAATACTACATAAACGCGATAAATATTACAAATTAATACAATTTTAATTAAAATTAGTACTTACACGCGCGAGATATGTACATAAAAAAAAAATCAGCGCGAGATCGTGCATAGATTCGCCTTGAGCGAATTTTCAAATGATTTCATTTGAATCGGCGCTCCAGTCGTAACTGTTTGTGCCATATTGGAAAGTGACGTATTTTCATCACGTGGCGCGTCCTGATTGGCTCGCGCTATTCGCGGCAAGACCCTAGTGGTCTCGTAACGAAAATGTTTCAACCTGCTGATTGAAACAGTTTGGCGATTTAGCGGGTTGTCCCAATGTACAATGGTGACAACGTTCTCTGCTTCTCGCGAAATGTCTGTAACTATGAACGGACCGGACCATGGTAGTCCTAATTTTTTCTGCTTGTCTACTTTGAGCAGAACCCAGTCCTTTTCTTTAAATCCATTTTGCTTGGACTTTTTATCGAAGTATTTCTTCGATTTTTCGGCAGCACTCTGGATATTTTTGGCAATATCCTCGTAAAGGTTGACTAAATGATTGGTCAACACGAATTTGTATGCCTCTGCATTGCTGTCCGGCATTACAATATCGTATGCTTTCGATAAGTTTAACCCGAAGGTTGCCTCGTGACCTCTAAGCAACGAAAATGGGGATTGCCCCGTGGCTGCATGTGGTGTGGCATTGTACGCAAACACCACGGCTCTCAAGTATCTTGGCCAGTTATCTTTTTCCTCAATGGCCACCTTTCTGAGCTGTTTAATGAGTGTCTGGTTGAACCTTTCTACCATACCATTTCCTTGTGGATGGTAGGCTGTTGTAAAAATTTTCTGACACTCTAATAACTTGCAGATCTCTTTCATCAGATCTGAGGTAAAACAACCTCCTCTATCGCTGAGTAGTCTCCGTGGAGTCCCGTGCCTGAATACAATAGCTTGTAGAAATGTATCTACAACGGTGCTAGCTGACTGATCTGGGATCAGTTCAGCTTCAACCCATTTTGTAAAATAGTCTTGAAAGACTATGACATACGGTCTCTTCTCACTGAGTGGAGAAATACCCAGGATATCCACTGATACTATGTCAAAAGGACCTTGTGGAATAATTGGTATCAGTGGCGGAATTTCTGTGTTTCCCTGATTAGCCATTTGACAAACTGGACAAAACTTGATCCAGTGCCTGACATCCTTTTCAATTCCAGGCCACCAGAACCGTTTTTTAATCATAGCAAGGGTCCTTTTGAACCCCTGATGAGTCATCATTACGGCACCGTGGTACTGGTGCAAAGTATTGTCCCTAAGGCAGGATGGGACGACCACCTGATCATCCGATCCCTGTCCGGCTTCGCGGTATAACACTTCATTTTGGATATAAAATCCACTATGATACTTGGTTGTCCCATTTGGACCCAATCTATCAAAGTATGGTCGTAGTACCTCATCTTTTCTCTGCAAGAGGGCCATGAGATCATCTCTAATTAGCCCTTTTGGCAATTCATCTTCTTTGGGGTCTGCCAAAGTAAACTCCTGTTCCTTTTCTGGGTATAACCAGGTTACTCTTTTTTCCTTACCTTTGTCCTGGTTTCCCCTATTTACGTTTTCGTTGACCTTATTGCCGTCAGGCTGGATCTGAGCCTGATTACTCTTCTCCGCTTCCTTCGCCATGCTCCTTGTAGTTACGGCATTTATCAAGTCTGCAGGCGAGTTTGATTCTGGATCACCCTCAGAATCTTCTGGATAAATCTTGGTGAATCTCGGACTCATATCGGTCCTCTGATTCTTCTTACCTTTTGGCTCCGGATGCAACGGAGTACCGTCTTCAGGATTCCGATCTGTCAGAATTCTGAATCTCTTTACCAAATTGAGATGTTTTTTCTCAATTAGCTGTGCCTCAAGATCTTTCAGATTTTTGGACTCTCGTTTATCCTCTGAGAACATGTGTTCCCATTTTGGCGGTATCTTTTCCGCTTGATCGTCTGGTTCATCCATCCTGGACAAAAAGTCTGCCATGGCATTTTGTTTTCCAGGCACATACTCTAGTTTATGGTTGAACTGAGAGATGAATGAGTACCATCTCTTCAACTTACCATTGGTCATGGCGTTGACCTTCATTGACAACAAATGTTTGTGATCCGTTCTTATGATCACTCTATGACCTACTAGGTAGTGCTTGTATAACTTCAAGCCATACACAATTGCCAAGCATTCCCTTTCCGTGGCTGACCACTTTTTCTCATCCGCTTTTAAAATTCTGCTATTGTAAGCAATTACCCAGCGGTCTGACTTGGTCTCCTGGTAAAGGACTGCTCCTAGTGCCGTTCCGCTGGCATCTGTCTGAAGGACAAAATCTGCAGACCCATCCAAAACCGGATACCTAAGGAATGGCACAGACAATAGTGCTTCTTTCAGGCTCCTAAAAGCCTGATGGTGAACCTCCGTGATTTCCCAAACACAGTTCTTCCCAGTTAGTTTATACAATGGTTCAGCGTGTTTAGCCAAACCCGGTATGAACTTTTTACACCACTGCAACATACCTAAAAACCTTTGCAGTTTACGTTTAGATTCTGGGAATGGGAAATCATTTATAGCTTTGACCTTTTCCGGATCTGGGGAAACTCCATCCGAATTTAAGATATGTCCTAAAAAATGAACTCTCTCAGGCAGGAATTCACACTTCTCCGGCTTCAAGGTCAAATGAGCCTTTCTTAGAGCTTGCAGGACTAGCTCTAGATTAACTAAGTGTTCCTCAAACGTATTTGAGAACACAATTATATCATCTATATAGACTAGACAGATTTTCCAAACATATGGATGCAAAACTCTTTCCATCATACGCTGGAACTCGGCTGGCGCATTTTTTAGGCCAAAGGGCATGACTTTAAATTGATAAAGCCCTTCTTGGCATATGAAAGCAGTTTTCTCCTTGCTTTCTTCATCCATTGGCACTTGCCAATATCCTGATTTGAGATCTAGGGTAGTATAAAATTTGGCTTTACCTAAACAGTCTAGATAGTCATCCATTCTAGGAATGGGATACTTATCATCCTTGGTAACGTCATTTATACCCCTAAAGTCCACTACTGGTCGCTTGGTACCATCCTTTTTACCTACCAGGAATAACGGAGCTGCCCAAGGCGACATTGATGGCTCAATTACACCCTTTTTGAGCATATCTTGCACATGCTCACGAACATGTGGCCGTAAATTTATAGCGGTCCTGTGGTACCTTTTGGCCACAGGGGCTGCATCGCCTGTATTGATTTTACAGGTCAGGTAGGGTGTAGTAGTTGGCGGATCATTGGGCAAGCTGAACACGTCTCTATATTTTGCGAGACATCGTAGAGCTTGTTCCAATTGCTCTGATGGTATGTTGGATTTAGCCAGCATATTGTACAAAGCTTCCTTGAATGCTTTCTCATCGGATTGAGGAGCTTCAGGTCTAGCTTGAACTGCACAAGTTTGCAACTTCTCCAGATCCTCAACTATTTTCCCCTTGAGTTGATCTTGGTTATCAGTATCACACAACACTGAATTAGTATGGCCAATTATTTGATTTCTTTTCAAATGGCATCCTGATCCTGTGTTGTTGGATACCATAACAACAAAATCATCTTTTGTACCATCTACTATGGTACTATCAATGTGGAACCTTTCTTCGTTGTCTTCAGACTCTATTATGATTCCATTAAGGCGATTTTCGCCTACCTTATCCCAAAGCTTTGCTCTCAGAAGTATATCAGTACCACTAGGTAAGTAGATGGGATTCACACTCACCACTGGCACGGAAACCTTTAGCAGGCAAATCTTTGGCTGGTATTGGTCGGCGGCGCTCATCGTGGATTCCGCGGCGCTCGTGGTCATGACCTCTCCACAATTGGGTTGGGGCTGGTCCGGCGTCACGTATATCCGTTGTTGGCGGTTGTTGAGCGTCATCGTCCTATTCCTGAAATCTATTATGGCTCCTACCTGAGGATGAGCCAAAAAGTCTGTACCCACAATAACATTTTCACCTGCTTCAGGAATTACAATTGCTTTAACGGGGAACTGTCCACACAATGTATCCATCCTAAATTGGATATACCCATGGGCTTGGACTGTCTTACCGTTGGCTACAGTGACATTTAATATCCTGGGATATTCAGTATAATCTGGGCCCAAAGTTTCTTTCAGAAACCTAGCCGACATGACAGTGCACTGAGCTCCTGTGTCAATTAAAGCCATTGTCTTACGACCTCCTATAACAACCTCAATGTGGAATAGGGCTGTTCTGGGGTACGTATCCAGCAAATGTTGTTCCTGAGGACTAGCTGGTGTGCCTCTCCTTATTACTTGTATTGATGGTACTACAGGTTGTGGTGCAATTGCATTCATTTGCACAATACTACCTAATACAACATTTGGGCAATTCACTCTCTGGTTTACTTCACCTGAAGGACTCATTTGAGATTGCCTTGCAACCATAACACTCGAATAATCCTTCTGAGGTGGCTGATTTGTGAATTGACCCTGTTGAAGAGTCTGAGTCGGACCCATAATAGCCTGAGGAGGCTGAGGATGCTGCAATGCAGCTTGCTGTTGGTATTGCTGCATCTGTTGGAACTGCTTCTGCAGCTCCTTCTGTTTTTTAAACTCCAGAAATTCATTATAATCTGAATTCTGTTGATAACTCTCGTGGCTATCCTGATAACCTGAATAGCCTACATTATACGCACCTCTGCCTCTGCTATTAAAGTTGGCATTTGGGTAACCTCCTCTACCTCTATAGTTACCTCGAGCAAAAGTGTTGAAGCCTCCCCTGTTGATGGTAGGGAAGCTGGCTGTACCTCTGCTCCTGCGCTCGGACAATACTCTCAGTGTCCTGCAGTCTGCAGTATTATGTGTTATGTTCTTGTGGAACTCACACCATGGCTTTGTCGGATCTCGGGAAACTTGACCTCCCTGACTTGTACTAGGTATGGCCACATCAGACCGATTTTCCGTTTGCCTGTTATCAACCTTTTGCTGGAGTTGGTCGAACCTTTCGACCAGTTGTACCATCTCTTTTGAGATTTTCAATAGAAGAGATTCTTTCTTACCTTTTTCGGTCTGAGCCCTAGGGGCTTCCCGAACTGGAATCTCCTCTATCTCAGGAGAATCACTCCTTGACCTTTGGGTTTGGGCCTGTACCTGATTACCTAGAGTTTGATACGGTTGCCGAAACCTTTGCCTCTGGCCTTGTTGATATCCTTCTGACTGGTTCCTGGCAACTACGGCAATTTCAGGATCATGCCCACTAGGCATACCTACTTCATTAATTACTATAGGATCCTGTTGTGTACCCTTGGGTCCATATCTCTGAAAGGCATTCTTGTACCTACGTTCAATATCATGAACCTCTACTGCAAGATCATACCAGGTTCTAAAGGTATGCTTTGAATTTTTCAGTTCAGACTGAAATGTAGGATCACTCTTGTAAATAAAGGTATCAATAATCAGTCTCTGTTTAGACTGATAGTCTAAATCACCTTTAACTAGTTCCACTAATATACTGACCCTTTTTAAAAACTCTACGGCCTGTTCATTGGGTCTTTGTTGGATCTCAAACAACTCCCTGGTTAACATTTCCAGGTTGCACTCAGGTGCAAAGACATTAATAATGGCTCTCCTGGCCTCCCTATAGGTCATGTTGTCTCCTGCAACAGCCTTCGGTCTACCTTTAGAAAGCCTCAGCAGTGCTTCATACTTAGCTGATTCGGGTGTATCCCTACGGAATTCCCCTTCAAGTGCTGTTAAAAAGCTAAGCACCTGCTGATTTACCATACCCTCATCTAAAAGTTTGGGTAACACACCTTTAACGATATTCCTGACTACAATCTCTTGTGCCAAATTATTTGATGGCACTTCCCTCTGATCATAAGCTGCTGTTAATACTGGATCAAGATCAGAGTTCAGGGATTGCAGCATAACCCTATTTGGATCTCGTTGAGGTGGTACACCTCCTTGATATGATGGCATATTGTCTTTGTCAAACCTGTAATCCCTATATGGGAAACATGCCAATTGATCTGGTCTAAGGGTATTTGGATCAACTATATTTCCTCTACCATCATAGACCACTCTAGTTAAAGTTGGATGCTGCGGAGCTATCTGACTTTGATTCCTGAAGTCTGCCGATTGCTCAGCTCCTTCGAATCGAAGATCTCTAGCTGGACCTCTCCAACTTTTGGGCTCAAAGTTAAGCCTTTGCCCTTCATCAACATCAGGCCTATTACTAGGCCCTGCGCCTGCATTTATTTCAGCAGCGAGATGGTTGTCTCTTTCTGCACCCCTATTACCTGGTCTAACCTGTCTATCCGGCTCCTGTCGGCGCCTGTCGGCTTCCCTTTTGTTGTCCTCTGTGGCGGCATTCGCGATTATGTCGAACAAGGCTTGGACGGTCCCTTTCAACTCGCGTAGCTGCGTCGCCAACTCCTGATTGGACATCTCGGGAGCTCTTTCCTGCGGTTGGAATCGCTCTTGTTCCTGGGGAATCCTCTCTAATCTTTGATCGATTTCGGGATCCCTTTCTTCGAAATTTGGTCGAATTTCGGGCGTAACAACGTCCCTTTTTGGTCCTGCTAATTCGACCTTTGGTGGCGGTGACCTTTTGAAATTTTGCTGCGGCGGTACATCGGCGTCTGGGTTCGGATTCGCCGGGCCTGCCTCCTGCGGATCGATAGCAATCGCTGGTGGTCGGTCAATTGGTACGCCTGCATCTTGGGGCGTAAAATGCATTGCATTTTGCTGCAATGGTTGAACCCTCGCGGGAGTTTGATCTGGGATCACTGGGTCCGGAGCAGCATGCCGTTGCTGATCTCCGTCTCCCAAATTGACTAGATTCCCAGCACTCGCCACTCTGGGTGGTGATCTACGTAAAGTATTACCTCTCGGTATCCTTTCGTTAGGCATTTTAAATCCTGCTAACTTTCTGTAGAAACCTGGAGGATTTTCTTTTCTCCTAGTCTGACTACGAAGTTCCGTGGTAAGGAGTTAAAAGCCACCACTTGTTGTGCAGGTCTTTCCTTAAGAGGCGTAAGAAAAGATTGGGTCTGAACTGACCTGTTAGAACTGATACCTTGGCTAAGCCTCGGTGATCTGTGCAACAGTCCGGTTATCCCCAGACCTACAACAACAAAGATAAACTTTGTTCTAAATACGGGGGCCTTACCAAGGTCCTCCGCAGTCTCCTAGATGAGACAAGGAATCCCCTCAGGGATAAACTTACTTGGGTATAACCCGAAAGGGGTTTCCCAAAACTTACTTGATGTAAGCCGGCGCCTGGGCCTCTGGCCCTCCGCCTTCGTCGACGCGGATTATCTAAATAAACAAACGAATATATTAAGCAATAAGTCCAGCGAAATATGTAAAAAGAATGTGGGTATACCACAGTGCAATACTCATAAAAAACACAAGTTGCTGGGAAAATTGTATTTGGGGACGCCAGCAAAAATGTCAAGAAATATAATAAAAACGATATAAAAGTGAAGAATGATTTTCACTATCTTTTTGGTCTTTTGGTGGCGCTCCATTCTATGCAAATGTCTGCGCCGCTGGTCGTCCCTGTCGTCGATTTGCATGTCGATTTCCCCACACGAATTGGCATCAACAGGGTGCCCAACATTCGATCCCTGCTTCCGTTTTGTTTATGCCTGTCTCTCCATGAAAGCTTTGCACTTAACTCCCATCTGATGGTCCTTTACTTCAACTTCCGCTATTTCTGTGTGATGATTTGTTTCATTTCGAAAGTTAGAACTCAGAAGTCTCCAAGGTCGAAAATTTAGGTAGGGGTAAAATCATAAATTTTAAGGGTAGTACTTGAAATATGCCGTGACCTTTTTTTTGCTCCCAACTTTTTTACGGAGTGGTGGTGGTGTAGTACTCTCACTACAAAACAATTTTCACTTAGCACTTACCAAATTGAATAATGCCCCTACTTTGTGCTTTTTACAGTCAAAAAACATTTACTATTTCAACTCCATTTTCCAGCTCCCAATCATGAATCGGGCACAACATACTTTTGGTAACATTATTTGAATCAGCATCTTCAGCTGTATGGGCTTATTCCTTCACTGATAAGGCTTGGAACAGTGCTTCCAATTGAAAGTCCTGATGCTGAATGTGGCTTTAGTATTATTAATCCTATTAGATTATGAACTACGAGTTTGAAACCAAGTACCACTCCTGATCCACGTCAACAGACCTCACATGTCTCAACTCATAGCAGGAAAGTATGCCACAGCTTGGGTAACCATATGCGCACAGAAGACCCAACGCAGAAGCGGGGAAAAGGAAAGGAGAGCGTGAAGAGGAAGAATTTTAAGAACATAATGTTTTTCTTCCCAAGCGGCGATTTTTTGATAAATCACATATACATAAGTCATCATTTGATTTCCCAATTATATATGTAATGATTTCCTACAAGTACTATATATGAATGTGCTGATATCCTTTCCTAAAAATCGCTATATGGCACAGTAGTTGCATACTTTCCCATTATCATTTGCTCAGTAAATGTGTCAAAAAGACCAATGAGTAATTCCTCACAATCACACATTGTGCAATTTTTCTCGAATTACTATAACCTGCTGGGGAGAGGATGAGGTCTACCAAAATTTTTTGCTATAGTGAGCTGTTTTTATGGGGTAGTAAATGAATTTCCAAATCTGAGACCGGGGTAATACCCCCCCCCCATACCCCTCCCCCATGGGGTGCTCTGTTAGAACTTAACAATTTTGTGACATGAGCAATCGACTTGAAAATTCCGAATATAATTTCGTTTAATCATGGTTTTTGTAATCTGACGCTCTGATCTACCGATGCATTATTACATATGCATTATTTTAGTGATGGTTACGAACGTCTACAGGCTTTGACAAAAACGCTCCGAGATGAGAGGCACGTTTTAATCCAGGGAAAGGAGCCGAAAGTACAACTAAACATCCGTTTTTACACTGCTCTCTGATTTTTAATTTCATAGCAAAGACAATTAACTCACTTTGAAAGCACGCTTACGATGTTTACAGCTCAAAGAGAGCGTTTAGAGGCTGACTTGGGAACAGCTTTATTATCGCAACTAACTACAGAAGAACAAGATTCGTTGGACGTCGTTACTCGAGAAATGAATATCTTGAAAGGAAAATCAAAGGAATATTTCAGCGAGCGATCCAAGGTAGATACGTAACTAGAACTTCGTCATCGATGTTTTATATTTCTTGGGTGTTAATTGAAATTTTTAATATAGTCTCAAGCGTTCTTTAAAGTGGGAAATATCAAAATCGAACTGCTGGTCGCATTTTTAACTGAAGGAAAAATTCAAGATTTCTGCTGAACTTGTTTTCAAGTCGAGAATCACTCATCTTCTCAATTGCCTTTTAGCTGGAAATGGAGAAGACAAAATTGGAAAACGAATTGCAAACTAACTTATTGCGTAAAAGGGACGAATTACAATCGGTAATTATTATGTTTCTCCTTATTCCATTATTCGGTTTTCTTTAACATTTTTCGTTTGAGTCAGATCCAATATTGAAACATTACATAAGCCTTTAACGCTTGAAAAAAATTATTATTTCACGGAGTTGTTGTACATTAATGTCTATACCATGTTAGCTTGTTGCGTTCTTTAGAGTCGAATATTTTCTACTATTATTGATATCTAAAGCAAAAGGTTGATTTTTACGAACTTACTTCCCTCAAACAAATTTTCAATACTGTAATTGAAGAGCCTGTCTGTCTCCATTATGTTGGTGATTGTTCAATGATTTCAAGATGATGATCAACTAGTGTCCCTTATATGTTAATTTCATTAGTCCTAAATTGCCATGTCCATTGGCTGGCTTGCCTCACTAGCTGGCCTGTGTTGACTGATAGGTTTTTTGTTATCGTATTTTGTCTTACTTCAATACATTTTACGCAGAAGTTACAAGAAATTACTGTCGAAGATAGGCGTCATTTGTTGGATGCTCACCAGGGCGAATTAAAGGTAGTGAACCAACGTATTTCCGAAATTAGTCGTCGTTTAGCAGGTATGCGCCAATTAATATCTTTTTCAATTGAATTGATTATGAATGTTTCAAACTGACACCTATTTTCAAAATTTTATAGAGTTAGATCAGAATTTGGAAAGTTATTATGACGATAAGAAGGCATTGACTCATGAAATGGAGCAATTGCAAAGCAACGAGAGAGAGGTAACGTCGAAAATAAACGACGAGTCGAAGGAAATGGAAAAAATGGCTAGCAAACAAAGCATGTTATCGAAAAAAGTAACATTTCTTACAATTTCGGGCATGCAGATGCAAATCTACATTATGAGCCTTATTTAGTATATGCGAACTATATTCTCTACAGATTGATGAATCAAGCAAAAAAATTCGAGAACTCGGTTCCTTGCCTGCTGATGCATTTGACAAATATCAAAGCTACAGCATGAAACAGGTTATGCGCATTATCTGACCATTTTATTACTTATTCTCAATTCTATACATTCTAGCTATTCAAAAAGCTGGAAGAATGCAATCGTGAATTGAGGAAATATGAGAATGTCAACAAAAAGGCTTTGGATCAATTTATCAGCTTTTCCGAACAAAAAGAAAAATTGGTTAAAAGGAAAGAAGAAGTTGATCGAGCTCACAAGGTATTTAACGCTTGTTATTGGCTCATTGAATGAGGAAATGACTAAAGTTTTATTCAGAATCTTGAAACATATCAGAATGAATCAGATTTTGTAGGACTGACTCAAGAAGCTGGCATTTTCGATTTCCGGTAGTTTCTAATTATTTAAATTTAGATGCCAGAATGTTCATATCCCCATTTTTAACTATTTGAGGTTATCAACCTTAATTTTGGAAATATTCCTCAATTGTTTTAAATTACATTCTTCAGTTTTCTCGTTTGTTTCGTTTTTCTGAAGTAATTTGCGGTTCGAGATATCAATTACATTACATACTGTTTGAGGAACTCATTATTTTGCAGTCGATTCTCGAGCTGATCGATGCTCTGGACCAACGGAAATTTGATGCCATACAGTTGACATTCAAACAGGTACAAATGGTACAAATGTTCCTCATTACAATTCACAACTTATCTTTTTCCTTTTAACTATACGTTTTCCGCATCAATTTAATTACGCGAAAGTTTTGTTCTCGTAATCTTTTCACGTAGAGATAATTTTTTGAGGTTATCTGAGGAAAAAACTCCACGGATTTGAAATTTGTAGCCGTCAGTCGAGGTTCTCTATCCATGCATGCCAAAAAGTTCCTGTATGAGATTGTATTGTTTCGTAGGTTTATGCACATTCCAGTCGCAAGTGAAGTCTGATTCATAATTTTTCTTCGACGTTTTCATAACCGTTGCTTCATCACACTTCCTAAAAATCGTTTGTAGAACCATCTTATTGTTGTGTTTAGCAGACAATTCATATTGCATGATTCTATGAACATTTATTTAATTGGTCTTGGTTACTTGGACTTTAATTGGTCTTGGTTACTTGGACTTTATTGAGATCATGAATTCTGAGAAACAGTTCAAATCCGATCGTTTCATTTTCTTTCTTTTTATTTTACTGTCATTGTAGGTCTCCAAGTATTTTGAAGAAGTTTTTGCGCGGTTAGTCGCCGGAGGTCGAGCGTATTTGGATATGCAGATAGACGATTCTGACCCGAGATTGCCTCGTGTGGAACAGTTCACTGGCGTTCGGATCAGAGTGAGATGATTTATGGCTTTGAGCTCTTGGTTTATAGGTTTAGTTATTTAGCTGACTTTACCTGCGCTAAAAGGTTATTTTTAGTAATTACAAAATTTTCCAGGTATCATTCAGCGGCGGTGACGAAACTCGAGAACTGCAACAGTTGTCTGGCGGTCAAAAATCTTTGGTAGCTCTAGCTTTAATTTTCGCTATACAAAAATGTGACCCGGCCCCGTTTTACCTTTTTGACGAAATCGACGCTGCTATGGATCCACAGTATAGAAAAGCCGTTGCAGGTAGACACGAAAACACTGGAGAATTTTATCTTTCGAACCAAATCACACATTAAAGCTATATCTATTTCAAAGACGTTCGGTCACTCATAGACGCTTATCAATGCGCTTACATCACGATCCAGCTGGTATGCCGATTCAGCCGGCTAGGATGCCAAGCATTTTTTGTATCAATGACTTCATTCAATCAAAAACTCATAAAAATTGAAAACGTAATCTTGTTGAATAGACATCCATCGATAAGCTCAATCTGCCGACTATGATCTATTTTTCTTGAAATACTTTTAAATTATAAACTGGACAGCTATTAAAATTTTGTATTTTTGCAATTTTTCTGCTGGAGTATTCAAGATTTGTGAACCTAATGCTCAACTACCTTTAAAAATGTCGTATTTGGAAAATTCCTTGACAAAAATTTTGTGTGAACGATTTTTGTAACGGTACAATTTTTTCATTTTTCACATTACATGCCTTTGAAAACAGAATTGTATGTTAAAGAGGTCAGATGTCAGCGTTCAGTTGTATGCAGCTTTCGTCAAGGTTGTAAATTTTTCTCAACAAGATTGTCATTAACCCGTTCCATCAAAATGAGAAAATACTTTCTGCTTTATTAAATTTTCCCATTTATTCATACAAAACTCATTTTCCTGGTTCTTTTATGTCAAAGATGGCGCGATAGCATCAACCTATAATATACTTGGCCCCCAAATTTCATGTCCCCCCACTCTCGAGCCAAAACGGTATGTGCTAGAACCTTCGGGGTTTTTTCATAATTTCGGGCATAGGGGCAAACTATGGGATGCCTTTTGTCATTTTGCCTCTATATGCAAGCGGTGCTCGGCGGTGCCCCAAAAACATGCAAAAACTCAATTTTGAAGGCCCCCAGTTCCACCATGCCCAGCAGTGGGTGTGCCATATCCAACCTCCATACTTCGGCCTAAAAATCTTGTGGGTGCAATCTCAAATGTGATTTTTCATTTTTTTAAATATGGCCTCCATTCACTTATATGGTTACCCAAAGTCCCGGCAACCGCAAAATTTGACAATTTTGTCATATAAACTTACGGCTTCGAACAAATAATTTTTGCAGCATTGGTACTCAAATTTTTTGCAGTTTCAATTGAGCCAGTAGCGTTATTCGGATTTTTGGTTTAAGGGGTCTCGACCGAAGCGAATTCAATGGACACGGTCACTTTACACAAAAAAGTATCTGGGGAGTAAACAAGCGTATTTTCGTGATAATTTTATGCAAGGGGTTTTCGACCACAGAGAATTTAATAAATGCGATCACTTTACACAAAAAAATTATCCCGGGTGTAACCAAGCGTATTTCCGTAATTTTTTGGTGGAAGGGTTTTTGGACCGAAGCGAATTCAATGGATGCGGTCACTCTACACAAAAAATTATCTGAGGTGTGAACAAGCGTATATTCGTGATAATTTTTGTGCAAGGAGTTTTCGACCACGGGGAATTTAATGAATGCGGTCATTTTACACATGAAATCATCCCGGATGTAACCAAGCTTATTTTCGTAATTTTTGGTGGAAGGGGTTTTCGACTGGAGCGAATTCAATGGGTGCAGTCACTTTACACAAAAAGATCATCATTAATGTGAATGAAGGTACTCCCATGACTTTTTGGAGCCAGTGGTTTTTGACCATTGGGAATTCGATGGACGCGGTCATTCTACACGAAAAATCATTTCGAGTGTAAACAAGCGTATTTTTGCGATAATTTGGGACAAGGGGTTTTGTACCACGGCGAATTCAGTGAATGCGGGCACTTTACACCAACAAAATTGTACCGTGTGTAAACAAGCGTATTTTTGTAGAAGGGTTTTCGACGACGGGGAAATTGATGAATGTGTTCACTTTACACACAAAATTATATTGAGTGTATTCAAATGTATTTCTGCGATTTGGGGTTTCTGACCATAGGGAATTCAATAGACACAGACACTTCACACAAAAAAATTGTTCTGTGTCTGAACAAAGGTATTTCTGCGTTTTTTTGGTTGACGGGTTCCTGATCATGGAGAATTCAATGGAAATGGTCACTACACTATGTTCACAACGTGTTTTAAGTTCTATGCAGTTAAAACATCTTTTACTTTTACCGAAAATGAGAATTCGTAGCTTTAAGATTTTTTTACTGTTTCTTTGATGTGAGGATGACTAAATTTGAAACTTCAATGTGCTTCTATGAAATTTTCCATGCATGGCTGAGGCTCACTAAAAAGAGGTGGACTAGTTTATTAGAAAATGCTCCGATGGTGCAGAAAAAATAAGAATACACTTGCTTGGATAGCTGCCAAGCTAGAAAACGAAGTGGACTAGATTTTTGAAAACATGGGTTAAAGTTGCAAAAAATTCACTCTTGTTGTATTAGGTTTCCATGCTTTCTCAAAAAAAGTTTTCCATGTCTGTGAAAAAAGTATATTCTGTAGCTGAGTGCCTCAACACACTTTCCAACCAAACGTATGCATTTTCGAAACTTTGGGGAGGGTACTTCGAGTAAAAAAATTCAAAAAAGTTGACCAAAGAATTTTTTCTCATAACAAATTTTCCAGTTTCAAAACCCTTTGGATAGTTTGTACCCCCCCCCCATGTCCTCCCTCACACACGTGTGCTTCTAACTGTGTTGAGTTTTTTCTAAATTTAGCATCAATAAAACAGCAATCAACTCTGGGCAAGTGACATATGAAATCCCACTCAGTTTTTCTAGAAAAGGCTACAGCCCAAAGTTTCCTTAGAACGAAATCGATCGTATAGAATTCACTCCATAAGTAACCAAGGCCCAGTTGCACTTAAGGGGTCTAAGCTCGAGCTCAAGATTATGTCGAACAAAAAGGCGACTCGGTTTGATCTCAAGTTCGGTATTATTTGAGTGTTATCAGGACTATAACGAGCTCAATGTCGAGATTATGACTATAATATGCGTCCCTCGCCCTTTTTCAGCTGGTGTGAGAGGCAGAAGTTTTGAATCGGTTGGGAGTTAGGGCCCTGCCATACTGCCCTACCAGGTAGCGCGCAGCACCGCGCGGCGCCGGTTGTCCTATTCATACTGAAAAGCTGATAACTTGATCACTATTGTAAAAAGAAATTAACTACTGCGCGCCAGTGTTCTTTTTGCCGGAGGCAGATGAAAATTTTTCAGGCAAACGAAATTGAGATAGTCATTTGTACATGTACAGGCTCTTTCCCCATTTAGGGAAGAAACTTTTGGGGATAAGGTACAGAAAATACACATTTTGGTGCATTTTAGAAGTTCATAATCTAAAAATTTTCCGGCCCTTCGCGCCGGTTGTAACTTTAATAATCATTAATATGTATTATCAGGCTCAGACGCGGCTTTCAAAATGTCTACCTTCACCTTTCATTTAATGTGTATTATCTCATGATTAAAGTCGTTATCTTCAATATTTTATCTTGATAATTAATGAAGATTTGCAGTTTTTCCTTGACACATTTTTTGAGAAAGATCAATACGTCAGGTCTCTAAACCTTTTGGAGCGATTATTTCTTTCTTAAAGTAAATTCCGAAGCTTCACGGAAGTAGTTTTTGGAAATTTATACTCTTTCACTCATATCTTTTCGGCCAAGTTCATGATAGTTAACGAATAAATTACTGATTTTAAAATTTTTCAAATAATAAAATTCTAAAAATTACGACTTTTGAGCACAAAATTCGAATCTAATGCTTGAAATACATGTTTGGAAAATTGATTTTCCAGCGTTGCCGGATGTCAATACACAAAAAATTTTTCCCGCGCTTCGCGCCGGAAAGATTAACATCTTTTTTGGGCTTTCACTTGTCATCATGGAGGACTTAACTATCGACTTATCATCTAATGCAAATTCATTATGCTATTGGATAGGTTTCTAGAAAATTTATTCCACAATGCTTGTAAATTAGGCTCGAAACTCGAAAATTACAATTCTCTGCTCAATTTTAATCAATTTTTTTCGTAGTTATAAATAAAATTTGAAAATTACGCTGATTTGGTTATTAGTCTTTGGCCATGATGTAGAGGAAAACAGGTTACTTATTTATCCCTATTTTTGCTATGTACAAATTGTACAAATGAAATATTGGCTACCGTTTGTACACGTGCAAATGGGTGAAGTACAAAAAACCCTGCTGAAAAAAAAACTGCTAATGGAGTCAAACTGTCATTAGCGGCACTGCTAATCGGTGTGTTGCTAGAAAAACACTGTTGCTCGGACAGCATTTTTTAAAGTTTTAATGCTACTTCTTTGAATCAAGTATGCTTCGTTTGGAGAAATCGTTTAACTACGGTATCATTTTCATTCATGATGACTTTCTCTTCTCTTTTTATCATCTCGTCTTTCGTCATCTTCTCATCCATTTCAGGGGGTCAAATCTGCTGGATGGTCAATAGCCCTAAACCCACCTCCACGTGCATGTATGCTACATTCGGAAAAAATTCATCCTACATTCTGAAAAACTCATGATTGACAAGTTTTGGCCATGCACTCAGGAATTTTCCCAGTGAAGTTTTTCCTGTAATTTTATCCCAGAGGAATGATTTGACGTTTTCAGGAATAGATTTTCAGGAGAACTGGAAATATGTATCGTTCGTTTTTATAAAATGTTTAATTGAAAATGGACAAAAAGTGAACCGCCCTCAAAGTCGTTTACCCAAACCGTTTACTGATTTTTGGCGTAAAAAAATCGTGAGGATCAGTTGAGCAGACTCTGTAAATGATAGAAATCAGTGTTTTTTTAGCGGTACACCCATTAGCAGTGCCGCTGATGGCAGTTTGACTCCATTAGCGCAAAAAAATTTTATTAGCGCACAGTAGTTTATATCTTTTTACAATGGTGATCAATATATGAATGATTGTATTAAGCATTATTGAGAAATGTGTTATTGTAAACTCTTTTTTTGACAGCGTTCTCTAAAACGTACTTACCTATATCCACGAGGCCGTTACCGGGCAAAAAAAATTTTCTGGCGCCTAGCGCGGGAAAAATTTTCAGGTTTTTACATTCTAAAAGGTTGGAAAATGAATCTTCATTACAATGAAAATGAATCGAAATGAAACTAATGCATCGTAATACGTTTCTTATTCCGGCGCGCAGCGCCCGAAAAATTTGCGGATTTTTGTGTTCCAAAATGCTGGAAAATGTATGTTCCCAACAATTATTCCTGGATAGAAGTATGATGAATATACAATGCCGTAATGTAATGATGTTTTTATCGTCTTTCAGTCGCAGATTGGGAAGGTTCACATTTGGAAACGTTGGAAAACTCCAAATGAAGCGAGAGAATAAAATTCTGAGAAGTGATGAAAAATCTCAATTATCAGCATATTATTGACTCTTGACTAAATTAGTAAAAAGAGATAAAGTAATTCAATTGATAGAAACTGATGAAGGTTAATGAGTAAGTGGAAGTAGATATGTTAATGGCCATGTCGGATAGAAAACAATGACTGGTATACTCATTGACCGGCGCGAAGCACCGGAATATTTGAGATTTTTCTCTGTGAGAGACACGTAATCGACGTATGACAAAGTCCCAACGGCATTGTATATTCATCATTGTAAATTCTGAAATGAAAATTCGGTCATTAGCGCACCAAATTTTTCATCAGCGCGGTCCACGTTTTATTAGCACCGCGCTAAAAAAACAGTGATAGAAATATAAAATGATACGTGCTTCAGAACACCCCATGGGGTGTGTATTACCTCGGTGTTAGATTTGGAAATTCATTTACTACCCCAGTAAAAACAGCTCACTATAGCAAAAAATTCTGGTAGACATCATCCTCGCCTCAGTAGGCTATAGTAATTCGAGAAAAATCGCACTATGTGTGCTTGAGAGGAATTACTCACTGATCTTTTTGACACATTTACTGAGTAGTCTTCATGCTCTCCTTTCCTTTTTCCCGCTCCTGTGTTGGGGCTTCTGTCCGCATATGATTATATTTCTCCACCCAAGCTGTGGCATACTTTCCTGATATGAGTTGAGACAAGCAAGGTCCATTGACGCGGATCAGGAGTGGTACCTGGTTTCAAACTCGTGGTTCATAATCTAATGGGATTAATAGATCGGCATGAGCACTTTCAATTGGAAGCACTGTTACAACCCTTATCAGTGATAGAATAAGCTCATACTCCTGAAGATGCTGGTTCAAATAATGTTTCCAAAAGTATGTTGCGCCCGATTCTTGAAATGTGTAGGAATTATTTGACACGACAATCTTCAAAGTCTGACTATTCTCTGCTTATAATTAGTACATTCAAGTTTCATGAGATTGGGAGCTGGAAAATGGGGTTGAAATAGTAAATGGTTTCTGAACGTAAAAAGCGTAAAATAGGAGCACTTTTCGTTTTTGTAACATGTAAGTCAGAATTGTACTATCCTTACGATTTACGATTTTACCCCTACCTAAATTTTCGACCTTGGGGACGTCTGCTTGCTATTCAGTTTTTTATTCACAAGCTTTTCCAGAAAAAGAGACTATAGGTTCTTGTGATTACAAAATTTACAATGGAGATATGAATGTGGAAAATTATTAATATGCAAAGTAGGTGTAAACACGTTTCCACGGCCTGATATTGTCTTAGCAATAAGCCAAGTGCGTTCCAAAAACGATCAAAAACAACAGTGCTTGCAAATTTTTCGCGAAAGTTTATTTTCAGAGACCAAAATCCGAAAGTAAAAAGCGGCGCCGCGCGACAAATCGCGGCGAAATATCACAGGGCCTTTAGAGTGCTATTGGTTCATGCAATGCTAGGGGATCGACAAAACGATACACAGACATAGAAAATTTTTTTTGAGAAAGGATGAAAATCCAATATAACGAAATTTTTTCCAACTTTAACCCAAGTTCTCAAAAATCTAATCCACTTTCTCTAGCTTGGCAAATACCCAAGGAAGTATATTGTTCTTTTTTCTGCCCCATCGAGGCATTTTGTAATAAGCTAGTAATTGATATATTTCTCTGTCCAAATTTGTCGAAAAATCACATGTAAAATACATTAGCTCCAGTTTTTTTCTGCACCGGTCTTTCTGCACAGTGCAGAAAGGCCAAAGAAAGTTTCTGCACTGCTGTTCTCTCCCTTAGCAATACAATAATAGTGAATATAAGAAAAAAACAAATCAAAGGTTCTGCTGTTGACAACGTTTCTGCTGCCGCTGTTCCTTGAACGTTAAATTTTTTGGAAAAACGAATTTATAGTTTTTTGACTAGACATTTTAAAGTCTTGAAATAAGGAAAATAATTTATTTTAAATGTTCGGAATCAATGACTGGCACATTGTAGAAGAGTATATGTGATCAAACACATGACTCAAAAAATTCTGCATTAATGCAGAAATCACCAAAAAAATTCTACACGAAGTCTAAAAAGTCTGTACTGTGCAGAAAAAACACTGATTAGCTCACATTGATATTACTCACGAAGAGTTTTTTCATGCTTTTTTCCGCCTGACGAGATATTTTATTTATTTTGACTGCTCAGGCTGATCCAGCTTCGTGATCTTTTTATAAACACTGGCAAACAAACTATATATTCTTTTACTCTTAAGATATGATCCACGATCTCTCGCTGAACGCCCAATTCATAACCACGACGTTCAGACCTGAGCTTTTAGAGACAGCGGACAAGTTCTATGGCGTTCGATTTCGGAACAAGGTATGTTTGGTTAACCAAAAAATACTTAGCCGTAAGGGTTTTCGTCTGGAAATTTTGCATTTGTTCTGAGTCTTTGTCACTGTATTTCGAGTCGAATAACATAATATTATATAACTAATCCGTGACCTAATAAACGAGTTTATAAAAGATCATTGCGCGACGTGTCTGTTGCATTAATATTTCTACAGTAAACAATGTTGTCAGTCGCAAACTTGAGTGGTCTTTGTCGAATTCGCCGTTTTTGTTCCAGGTTAGCCATATCGATTGTGTTTCAAAAGAAGAAGCTGCGGATTTCGTTGAGGATGATACGACTCACGTGTGAAAGTTATTGTATGGCGCAAGTGTTAGCTTATTTTTTTATGGTAAACCAGTTTTGAACGCTCATCCCTCATGTTTTCTTCTCCCCGAAAAAATAAACTCCTTGTTAAGTTCTCACGATTAAAGTTATAGAAAGGCGAGTTGCACTGACATTGGGAGTTAAACTTGAAAAAACATTACTTGACAAGACAGCTATAGTTATCGTTCGTAAGGTTGTTCACTGGCATCGGCAATTTTTGTATAAGCAAGTAAATTCGTCTGATTCAAATGTTAGGTATGTATAGTCTCTTTTTCTTGAAATGCTTCAAAATAATGAAAGTGGAAAGCAAGTAGTATTTCAGTCTGCGATTTTCTAATAAAATATGTTGTAGGGCTGGAAATTTGTGAGCATACTGGCCTAACCTTGAACAATTTTTCGGGTGAAAAATTTTACAGTAATAACTCTATGTAAACGATTTCGACGACAGTACTGATTTGTGTCACTTTTGTACCTGGAAGCATTTTATAAAAACAGACTATAGATGCATTGTATATCGTCGACCAAGCCAAACAAATGGGCAGTGTTTATCAGCCGGATAACTGCGAATATAATTTTTTATATCTGCAGTGTACTGTTTATAGTGCCTGTTATATAGCGGCTACTATTGGCCGTAGGAAAAGTACACGAAATCCCAAAACCTTAATTTTTTATCAAAAATTACAACTTGCGGATCAGATTGTGCTTTCCTCAACTTTCCCTCAATTCATCTGCCACATTTCAGACACTATATTTTTATAATCATCACCATCTGTATACACATTCATTAGAATTCATTCGATTAACAAGATAAAGTTGTCGAAATCAATATATGATGAGAAAACATTCCAGAAGACTAGCCAACTTGAGGACGCCCAAATTATTGAGATTCACACCGCCATCCACAGGATCAAAATATTTTTCTCCTGGATGTCTTGGGATACAGTTCTAAATAGGTCTTTAATTTTTTTAAAATGTGGCCTCAATCCAGTTAAACCGTGGTCCAAATGCCCGGGAACCGCAAAATTCGGCACTCTTGAAGCATAATACATTTGGCTTCAAAAAAATAATTTTATGCAGTACATACACTACCAGGCGAAACTAACCGTCTATGCCGGTCGCGTCCGGGACGCACCCACGACGCGAAAAGCACACTATACCGAAAATAAAATTGACAGGCCATGTGCTTGTGTCACACAAGGCCAAAGATTTTTGCTGGTGCTTCCTTCTTCAGGGTGGCCACCAGTTTGACGAAATCAAATTCCCGGTTTTTTCCCGGTTGCATTTCAAAATTTTCCTGGTTTTTAAAATACGTCATAGAACAAAATATCGAAGTGAATGACATGAATTAATAAGATAGAGGTTGATTCTAGTGAAGATGAAACGGATTCAAGATTTTCAATCTTCAGCATCCGGGTAGTAATAATCTACAGCTGCTGTGATTATGCAGGTGTCACATATTGCGCCATCCATGTCACGTGTATGACATGTGGATTTGGGAGAGCTGGGGAGGTTTGGGTATCTCATCAGGTAATACCGTGTTTTAGACGTCACATTGATGGTGAACCATATCAGATTGATCCTATTACAGTGAGTAATAGGCTGTGACTCCTGATGGATACTGGCATTTTCCCCAGGCTTCCCTAAATGGCGTTGGGGGCCTAACCTGGCAAATGGTGGCTATAGAGAGGTCTATAGTTGGTTCTCTTGTGTTGTCCTTGGGGTCGTGCTGTAGGGTAATGGACAACGCTGCCAGGCTAGGTGCGACAATCCCCGAGTCCTACTCAGTGAGAGTGGGGACAGGGTCACCCGTAAAATGACCTAATTTGTGGGACCCGATTATGAACCAGACAGCCCCTTTTAGCCCGAACCTGAGAGGTGGAGGCCCTACTTATCTGTGGAAACCGTGGGAAACCGACTTAGGAAGGATTCCCCAACAAATACCCCACAAATAACAATAATCCCCTGAGAAGACTCACCTAGTCCTGTTTCTCAAGCGATTCGACGCAACGGGCGGCAAGTCCCTGGATGCTTTCGGTCTTCTGGCACTGGGAGCGGGGATGCGATCCACAAACGTCCTAGCGGCGAGCGGGAGGCGATACTCCAACGTTTTCTTCACGAACCAGGGCGCGGTCGGACACCTGGCACTGATGGGCAGCGGGTACTGTAGACGGTAAGCGGCGGACGCAGTGAACAAGGGTAAATTTATGCAAATTTATTGGTAATAAGGCGGCGGACGCACAGGTGTATAATAAATTATGCAAATTGACGAGAAGGCGGCGGACGCGGAGTTACAACCGGACGAGAGCTTGGTGAACCCAAGAATGAGCGAAAAACTAAAGAAACATGTCCTTTTAAGGACATGTTTGGCTACAGCTGCAGCTTGGGCGGAGTTTCTCGGCGCTCAAGCTAACTTCTGCAGCTAGACGCGATGCAGAAGATGCCTATGAGCACATAGACATTTTTTCGTTCACATGCGTTTAGCACTGAGGCCGACTGCAGTGCCTATGCTAAGCATATGAACGTCTTTAGCTAAACTTCTTAGCTAGTCGTTTTTGCATAACAAAAACGACGCTAATTTTGATGATAAGAGGTGCGTGAGCGCACCAAAAATAGCCATGTGCTCGTGGAGCACGACTGGCGGAAGTTTTTAGCTAAAGGGCCTACTGTAGCCCGCGTTTGTAAAGAAATAAAAATACAACAAAACGAAACATAGAAATGCATGGAAAATATAAAAACGAACGTAAAATGCATGTGTAAAAATGAAATAAACAAAAGCATGATCGAGTAATAAAGGAAACATGAAAAAATAACAAAATGTCGGCATGGTCGGAATCACGTGACGTTGGAGAATTGAGCGGCATGTGACACGGCGGTCCTTCGAAAAAGGGCGTCCTCGTCCTTGCAGTGGTTAGTAGTGAGGCTTTGTACGGCGTGTCCGTGGTCGTAGGTCTTTCCAAGGTGTGACGGCGGAAGTGGTCGAATAGGTCCGTTGGGTTGTTGGCGGATGGAGCCTTCTTTGGTCGTAATTTGTTCGGCGGTATGGTAGCCGGAGGTTGTTGATGCGTGAAGTTGCCGACATTGAATATCCTGTGCGAAAGTCTAGAACACAGAAAAGAAAAAATTTTCAGGGCAAGATGTAGGCTATCGCAGAGGATGCGCCCCGTGAGGTACAGATTGTCGGGTTATCGCAGAGGATGCACCCAGTGAAATGTAGGCTATCGCGTGAGGATGCGCCTGAGGCGTGACGCTTTGGTTGCTGAACATTCTCTTCTATCCACTAAGATCCAGCATGGACAAGAGTGAATACTTCGTGAGGGGCACAGCGGTCCTTCAAAAAAGGACGTCCTCGTCCGTAAGCGGGGACAATGAAGAGAATGCATCTTGAATTAAGGGTCGGGGACCTCTGCATCAAGATGTGGGTCAATCAAATTCGGTGTAAAGTCCCGGCTTATTGATGGATACAATAAGGGTGCCGAATCCGTTGCCCGTGAAGTGGGAGGTGTATCCTCTGCTTCACTCGGTTGTTCAGGGGACACGTAAAGTCGAAGCTGGTTGACATGTACAGTGTCTTCCTGATCCATCTCGAGACGAAGTGTGACATTGGGTAATGCCACACTTGTTACAAGGTAGGGTCCATCGTAGATGGGCAGCAATTTAGGAGTGAGTCCACGTTTGCTGGAGGTGCGCAGTTTGAGCACCTGATCCCCTACTTTGTACGAGACATCATGTGCCTTCCGGTCGTACCACCGTGCATAGGCCTCCTGTGCTTTCTCAATCCGACTCTGGATTAAGGTTAACGCATTCGTGAAATGACGTTTGACCTCCATATCATATGAGGAAACATTAATGATATGGGCCGGAGGGTTGAATGAGAGCGCCGCATCAACAGGGAGCATGGGTGTGCGACCGTACATGAGTTCAAAGGGCGAGTACCCTGTTGACTCATTCATGCTGATATTGACGGCAAACACAGCATATGGTAGGTGTTCATCCCAATCGGTATGTCCTTGATGAACATACATACGTAGCCGTGTGGCTAGCGTCTGATTAGCTCTTTCCACCTCGCCGTTGGTCATCGGATGATAGGCGGTAGAGTGGATTTTCTTCGTTGCGCAGATCGCAGTGATCTCAGTCATCAGTTTTGATGTGAAATCAGTGCCACGATCTGACTGAAGAATCTGCGGTGCCCCGTGCCGGCAGACAATTTGCGTTACAAACAGCCGGGCTATGGTGTGTGCAGTGATGTCCGGAGTAGCAAAAGCCTCGACCCATTTCGTAAAGTAGTCGATGAAGACTACGATGAAACGGTTGCCAGCTTCGCTAGTGGTCATTGGTCCCATACAGTCGACACCTACCCGATGAAACGGTCCCGTGATGGTGATGGGTTTCAGGGTCGCAGTGGTTTTCTGTCGAGCGGGCTTATTCCGTTGGCAAAGATCACACCGCTGACAGAAGGACTTGACATCCCGACTGAGGGAGGGCCAGTGGTATCTGCGAGCAATGAGCCGCGCAGTACCTTTAGCACCACAGTGTCCAGCTAAGATGTCATCATGATGAGCCCGGATAATGGTAGTAACCATGGATCTGGGTATGACAATCTTATTGGACTCGCCTGTCCATTTCTGAAGAACGTTATCCAACAGATGATAGCCTCGCACATCATTCTGGTCGCCCAGAGGCTTAAGGGAGCGAATGATGTCAGCTAACTCCGGATCCTCCAGCTGAGCAGCGAAAAGGTCGGTGTGCTGCGCACCAACCGATATCTCGGCATAAGACTCTGATCGTACCGGGCGCTCCGCGCCAACAGTGATTGGTGCTGAATTACTTGAACGCGCCAGGTGCTGCACACCATCGGTCAAGGTTCTTGATCTCGCCAGGTGCTGCGCACCATCGGTGATCATCATAACATGCCCCTCAGGTCTGTAGAGGGGAGTATCATCAATACTCTGACCGGTGAGGGAGTTAGGATCCGGCAGGCGTGATAATGCATCAGCATTACCATTAGACTGACCTTTTCGCGGCCGAATTGTCAGTTTGAATTCGGCGAGCGCGAGTCCCCACCAAGCGATCCGAGCAGAGGGGTTAGGCTTCTCCAACACTGCTTTGACCGCGGTATGGTCAGTCTGAACGACCACCTCGTGCTGGAAGAGGTATGGTCGAAAGTGCTTGACGAAATGGACAACAGCGAGAGTTTCCAGTTCTGTAATGGAATAGTTTTTCTCGGCCGCTGTTAACCCTTGGCTGGCGTACGCGACAGGATGGTCGTATCCATGTTCGTCTAACTGGCTGAGAACCGCTCCTATCCCCGAAATACTCGCATCAGTTTGAAGGATAAAGGATTTAGAAAAGTCCGGATGGCGCAGGATAGGAGGGTTGGTCAGCAGGCGGCGGAGTTCATCGAACGCCTCCTGCTGAGGTTTTGACCACTGGAAAGTAGTTTCCTTCCGTAAGAGCTTGGTGAGTGGCTCGCTGAGCCGGGCACAACCAGGGATGAAACGCCTGTAGTAAGACACGAGGCCTAGGAAGGACTTGATGTCTTTGGCCTTTTGTGGAATGGGTAGGTTTTGGACGGCGGCCAGCTTGGCTTGGTCAGGTTCTAGGCCGCTCTGTGAGATGCGATAGCCTAGGTACTCTACCTCTGAGTGCGAGAATTTGCACTTGCTCAGTCTGAGCTTCATTCCACCCCGGCGAAGACGGGCGAACACATCTGCCAGGCGCTCAAGCATTTGGGTGTGAGAGTTCCCGAACACCAAAATGTCGTCGAGATAGGTTAGAACCGTGCGCCATTGGATTCCAGTAAGGAGGAGGTCCATAAGGCGTTGAAATGTCCCTGGCGCGTTGCATAAACCGAACGGCAAATAATTGAATTCGTAAAGTCCAATAGGTGTATTAAATGCTGTCTTTTCTTTATCCGCCTCGGCAATCGGGATTGACCAATAAGCGTTAGCCTGGTCAAGGGTAGTGAAGTATTTCATACCCTTGAGTGTGTCGAGAATGTCATCTATCCGTGGGAGAGGGTAGACATCCTTTTTCGTGACCTCATTAAGACCGCGAAAGTCAACACACATACGGTGAGAACCGTTTTTCTTGCGCACCAGGACAGTGTTAGTAGCCCACGGAGACGTGCTCGGCCGAATAATACCTTTTTCCTGGAGCGCCTTGACCTCCTGCATGATGAGATCCTTTTCCTTAGGTGAGGACCGGTAAGGGAAACGGCGGACTGGGCGGGCATCGCCCGTGCTGATTTCGTGCTGGACGAGATCAGTGGAACCTGTGTCCTTTTCATCAAGAGCATAAAGGTCGGTGTATGCAACCAGCAGATCGAGTAAGGCTGTCCGGTCCCGAGGGGAGATGTCCGGTGAGATTACAGCATTGGCCTCAACCCACTGACGATCGAGGACGGTGTCTGAGTGGACTGGTGATTCCCGTGAGGGCTCACTATGCATTTGCACATGACCGATGGTCATGTGTGGGTAGAGAACCACGGAATGAGTATTCGGGTTAACTACTTGAAGTGGTATGTGACCGTTGGTCACGCTACTCACGCTTCCAGCAAAGTATACGTGTCTTTGAGAGCCGGTGAGGTGCTTCGGAAAGAAGGCCACCTCAGGTACGTTCGTATAGATTGGCGGAACAGGTACAGTGAATCCTGTCAGGGAGCGAGGCTCCAGAATTACCAAGTCCTTCAGGGGCAAGGCGCCGCGGGCAGAAGGTGGGCTGTGGATGAGACCGTCACAGGGGATTCTACTTTCTTTGAACTGGAGGAAGGACTTCTCCCAGTTCAAGCTGACACAATTGAACCGGCCGAGGAAGTTGGTTCCAAGGACTAGTTCAGCTGAACAGTTCTCCTGTATTTGGACCTGAATCCGTTCAGAGAAATCAGCCACTGTAACCGTGATGTAGGCTGCTCCTAGCAGTGGGATCGGGGACCCATTGGCTGCGATAGGGCGAGCCCTGGTTGGTGAAAGTGACAAGTTGGGCAGCTGAGCCGCTAACTTGTGGTCCAGGAGTGAGAAAACAGCTCCTGTGTCGACCAGTGCCTTTGCTTCTACCCAGTTGTTGAGGAGAACTTTGATATGGGGTGTCCGAATATCATTTGGGTAAAAAGCAGAGACCACATGACCGGAATCAGGTGTGGTGGCACCACTGGTGTGTTTGGTCTTACCGGACCCCTTTGGAATCGGCAGTCCCGTACGACGTAGTAGACCTACTAGAGCGTATCCGACGGAGGGTTCCGGGTCGTTCAGAAGGGTGGACTCATCCTGTACCGTGAGTACGTGGTCTGAGTGGTCCCTTGGGCTCTGAATAGCTCCTAGTGATTCAATCTCGGTGTCCGACAGCGGTGGCGCGTTTGGCACGGGTGATGCCGGAGCATCTGAATCACTTGGCTCACGGTATCGGCCTTTCTCTAGCGTGACTGGAGAGGTTCCAGGCGGAGGTCGAGGGCAACCTGACCCGTGCAAGGTCGACAGATGACGACTCGCCCGTCTAGAAGAGGCCCGGGATCCCCTTGTTGACCCACCTGATGAGGCAACTGAGGAGGCCCGTGAGTGTGGCCGAGAGATGGACGAAGCCCTGGACCGCGATCATGATCCCGACCTGTGTGAGTTTCGTGAGAGAGCACGGGTGTTCTCCCACCAGGGGTCGATCTGGTCAATCTCTGGCGTGGTCAGTAGGAGGGGTAATTCTACCGCGCCCAGCCGACAAACATTACGTTGGTAGTCAAACATAATGTTCTTGAACTGTTCTAAGAAGTCCAGTCCGAGTATGAGGTCAACAGGTGCCCAGAAGGGAGACGTAGTCTTGCACACATGGAGATGTACATCGATCCGTGTGTTCGGCTGGCCGTTTCCGGGCAACATGATTTCATATGGTCCCGAAAGGATGGTATGAATGGCTTTACCATTGATGCTCATCAATGGGTTAAAGTCGTGATGTTGCTGGAACGTCATGACCGCCTTTGGACTTTCTTTAGCCAAGGCCTTATGAAGACATTGGCTAATGATAGTGCGGGGGCAACCCGTGTCAAGGAAAGCAGGAGTTTCCTTGGTATCCAGCAGCACGACGAAACACGGTGTGATTCGGTCAAGCTGGGAGGGCACATCGTTTTGCACGTAGTGAAAACCGATCCAGCGTTGGACTTTGCGGTAAAGACCCAACGGGGAGAAACGGCTAACAAACCTGACCTGTTTGCTCCGCAGACGGTAGCTGAGATAATAAGATACACCAAGATAGGCAAGGTATCCGACACCGATCAGCACTGTCAGGGTAATTAGGATGTTAAAGATCAACTGGACCGGCCCGCTCAGGACAGCATGCAAGCCCTGGGCGAGGGTTTGTTGTTGACCCGTAATAACATGGTTTGCTGCCAAACCGACACCTTCCAGAGAGGCCTTGATGTTGGTTCCTACCCCTGCAAAGGCCTGGTAGATGGCGTCTGGTTGCAGGGATAGACCAGCGGTAAAGTTTACCAGCCGGTTGAGTACCGCTTCAATTTGCTCAGTCTTGTAAATGTACTGTTTAAAGAAGGCAAAGTTTGAAGGGGTCATCGCCAACTGGTCATGAAAGAGCACCGGTGCCTCAAAGTGAGTGATGTTGAAACGCTGCTTCCAGAAGAGTTCCAGTGGGATGTGGCTCACATGGACCGCGCCAGACTCAGTAAACCAGCCCGAGCGATTTCGGAAAATCCCTGTAAAGTGGTGATGGCACGGCACAATTGGGCTAGATTTAATGAGATCCGGACCACCGGGGGTGGCGAAGTAGATGGTGCCGCCGACCTGTACAGGTAAGTACTTGTAGCAAATGTTTCCCACCCGGTACGAGTGGTAGACGTAGGTGGCGTTGACCTTCTGACACGGCCATATTGTCAGTGCATCGCCTGTGAATTCTGCCGTCAGGTCATTCCTCTGGAGGAATGCCCGGGCACCCAATGTAGGGTCGAAGCGAAGCAACTGCCAAGTCAGATCAAGATAGCGTTGAGCGTGAGAGCAGAGCTCAAGCCACGTGAACCGGAAACCGTTAATTTCCGACTCCTTGATCTGCTGAGCCAGATAGTTCAGTTTGGCATTGACAGGATCGGGACGGGTGTCCTTTGCCATTCTGAACAAGTTTTGGGTCAAATTGTATCTCCCGTGGATGGGAAGGAGAAGACCCTGATCCGTCCGGACTGTGGTGGAACGTAGTTCTGGGCACAGTTGGAAGACACGGGAGTTTCCCGGGATCTTGAGGGCAACCTGTAGATCATCGATGATGACGTGGTTCCCTGACATGGACGCAGTGTAATTTCCCTTGGGGTGATAATGACACGGCGCCGTGAAGTTTTGTGCAGGCCAGACAATGACCCCGTCGAGAGTAGTGCACTGGCCTGCAGTGGGACTGCATCCACCTACATCGCCTAAGGTGCTTAGGGCCGTAGTGCCGTCCCACGAAGCGACTTGTCCCTCCTCGATGAAGAGGTTAGTCACCGTCTTGCAGACGTTGCTGCAGCACCATTCGTACATCACTTCCAATGATTGGTTTGTGCTATAAAAGCCAGGGGGAATGCGGACAAGTTTTTGTGAACCAAACATCTTAGTGCGATGTGCTAGCGTGCATGCTGCAGGCGCTAAGTGCTGAGTGGTAATGACGTCTGCAGTGATGCCCCTAGAGCCGAAGAAACTGGTGTTGGTGCAGACTTTGCAGGAGCGCAATGTGCATTTCCACGCTGTGGTTGTAATCGGGTCTGAGCTAGGGACATACACCGTAACATTCATGCACCGCGGGCTCCATGAAGATTGCAGTGGTTTACACTCTACACGCTGGGGTAACTCAAGTGGATGTCCGCTTCTTGAGAGACCGCAAAATTGATACTGAGCCGCCGGTGCTGACAAACTCACCCCTAGAAACAGTGATGCTACCAAGGTCAATTTTATTATCGAAAACAACTGTACAAACGTAATTTGTAAGTGTTCACTCATTTTCACAAATCTGGCCTGAGGGGCAGTGTCAGATTTCTTCTTCGTCGCTGTCGGACGAGATGGGTTCCTGGCCGGGGAAATCGAGGACCAATCCACCACATGGGTGGATTTCCCGGAGGATACCGATTTTTGGCGACCGTGGGGCGACTGCCGTTGGGAACGGAGATTCCTCAACGATGCTGACATCTTCGTTAACCGGACGTAAGGTCTGGTCGACGGCCATGTGTTCGACGACGGGTGACTTGGTTGCAGCGGTCGGAGATGTCTCTTGGGCTGGCGCCGGCGATTTGGCTTGGGCTGTTGCCGACGATGTATTTTGGGCTGTTGCCGGCGGTGTAGGATCATTTGCGGGTTCCTTGGCCGGGGGCGAGGAAGCAGTAATGTCCATTTTTGTTGGCGATGTCGCGGCAACAGGTGGCGCTGCTGTCGGTGATGTAGCGGCGACAGCAGGCAGGAGGATCCGACTGGCCTGTTCGACTGCTCGGCGGACGGCATCGACCGAAGGCGAGGATGGCTCCCCGTCCAATAAGAACTTCTCGACGGGCGAGATTGTGATAGTCCCATTGGCAATGAACTCGAGTGCCCGTCGGGCGACGTCGGGTCGTAAGAGTCGCATTGAAACAGGTGCCGCAAGCACCACGTCGGCGGCCGTGAGCGCTTCAACATGCGATGGCTCGTTGAGCAGAGTCCACGGCAAATGCGGGTATTTCTTGGCCAGGTCAACTGACCAGATGGCCAACATCGCAACTTGGACGGGCGATGGCGCTGTGAACAAGAAATCGATAGAGTCGTAGACTGAGATAGATTTCTGGTTCGTACTCTAGGATCACCTGAAGAAGAAGGTAGTATACCTGACAAATTCATGGGCTCAACCTGGTCGAGGACTTCCGTAGCCGAATCCATGGGGATCCAAGGCGGTGGTCCTGGAGGGAAGATGCGGGCTGGTGGCGCCGAAGATGTCGTGTTCGCGGCTGGAGCTGGCTCAGCAGTCTTAAGTTTGGGGATGCGATACGATGCGAGGATGTTAGCGTGGCCAACAAACTGTGGTGTCGTCGAGGGGTCCAGAGTGACCGGCATCGCATACTTTGGTGGTGGTGGTGGCAGCGGTATGTCCGATACATTTATCGGTACGGGTACCTGGGCTGCTTGGACCACCATGTTTGCCGGATTGCGCTGCGGACAGGCAGTTGATCGGTGCACTCGCACTTGACGACAATGAGGGCATGGCCTATCACATCGGTCCGTGGGGTGGGCACGTGTACGGCAAAAATAACAGCGACCACTGTTAGCGGCGTTGTTACCGGGAGCGGCACCGGTGGGACGCTGGGCCCCGCAGTTGGCGTCGCTATGTGTACACAGTCCGTGGAAGGAGCACGTTTGAAGGTGTGCTCCCGACGAGCGTCGCTCGGCGGACTGATTTGGTGTCGACAGCTGTGGAGGCGGCGTCTTTTGGATTGGCGCTGGTGCACGTTGCTGGGCCGTGAGCTTCGCTACGTGGGCCGTGAGCCTGGCCATTTCCTGTTTCAAGCGGCGAACCTCATCGGCCGAGGATGACGACGTTGGAGCGTTGCTCTGACCACCGTTTGCGCTTCTGTTAGGCATATCGGGATTATATCCAGCGTGTTTAGGTTCTGAAGAGAAAACGGCGTTAGATGGAGCAGTGTACCGGATCTCGTCCCGAAAGATTTGGGATTCTGCGTAACAGGCTGCCTTGAGTGTCTCTTCAAGAGTCGTAAACTCCCTAAACTTGATACTATCTCGGAGGACCGGCTTCAATCCTCGCAGAAAGATAGGTTTAATGATAGAATCTCGGACATCCGTCGCGAGATCTGGATATGCTACCCTGGATAGTCTCTTGAGGTGCTCAAGGTAGACTATCGCGGACTCTGTCGGCTTCTGCAGTCGATCTTGGATCAGCTGCTGATGCAGATCAGAGTCGCGCCCTACCGGAAAATCTCTCCGTAGAAAAGCCTTAAACTCTTCGTAGCGGGTAGGTATTGGAGTGCTGCTGCTAAAGTCCCGGTAGGAGGCAAGAGCAGGACCCATGAGGCATGACTCCAGAAAGGCGATTTTATACGCATGATCCGTTTCGCTTACACCCTGGAGTGTAAAGAAACGAGTAAGATGCGACATAAAATCAGTGATAGACTCACCAAAAGCACCGGAGAAGGTGGGAGGGGCCATAAAGCTGGACACGGGAGGGTGCCTCCGACCATTCATGGCCTCTAACTTTTGGTTGAGGGGTCCAAGAGCATTCTCAAATGCTGCATGGACCTTGTTCTTGATCTGTGAAGGGAGATCAGCTTCCGACTTCATGTCCGAGGGTTCGTTTTCCCGTAAGGTGGTTAGAACAGACGTCCTTGCCCATGAAGCAATTAAGTCAAATTGAATAGAGAGCGGCTCACTGGTCTGTACAGGCTGGGTACTGAGACGGCAGGAACGACGGGGTGTCTCTATTGTGTAAAGTGAAAGTGAGTACTACTTTTGAATTTGCGGCGAAAGAGCGCGTGAATTCAGAAAATGCGTTGCGCGACGGCATTTGTGACGTAAACTTGATTTAGCTTAAGACTAGCGACCACGAAAAGGGAGCTAGAATGGAATAGGATTATAAGGTGCAAGATCAGAGTACATCAGGGTGACGCAGAAGGGAATTTATCTGGTCGCCCGTGATGGACAGAGGCATGGCCTGAGGTATGGGGGAATCGATCCCGACCAAAGATGTAGAATTGGGGCCTGGACCTGGCAATTAGAATAGCCGAAGAGGACAGAAGATCAGATATAAAAGGAGAGAAAAGGCGGTTTACCTGCCGAGGAGTAAGATGATGGATGAACCCGCTCAGGAGGGATTTTTCCTGGAGGTTCGACCGTTGTACTAGTTTACAAACCTTGGGGCGAGGCGGACTCGTAGCCGGCAAGATCCTACTCACCAGGAGTAGCGCATAAAGTGGCATAAAGTGAAAAGGATGGGGACAACTGAAAGTGAACTTAAAAGGGAGCAATAAATAGGGACAAAACTAATTTACAAACCCAGTTACGCAAAGGGGTCGCGCAGTTACGCAACGGGCCTCACTCGCCAGGAGCGATTGCGATCTCTGCACAGTGTGATGGACTGTACAGAGGTTCCGTGTTGGACGACATTCGCAAGTAACTTACAGCCGTGTCCGAAACGGGAGCCCGCATTTCGAACAGAACGGACACTCTCCAGGAGTATTACATACAGCTGGTGGCCGGGTTGCCGATCACTGAGATGAAATGAGGCTCGCAGGTCACACAGTGGAAGAGAGAAGGAGCACGGGTACCAAGGGTGCTATTCTGACACACTCAGTCAGTTAAAATGAATTACTCTGGATGTTTTGAGGGCGCACCCGAAAACATCTAAGGGATCACGGGTACAAGGTGTCCCTGGGTGAATATGAGTGTAAAAAAAGATAACTGAGGCGGACGCAGTTATGTATCGAGGCGTACTCAATACCTTCGTGGAGGCGGACTCAGCGGTGCCTATTACTTTACATGACTAACAGGGGTGGACCGCAGAGGCGGACTCTGGGTCAGTGGCAACTCTAGCGCGGGCATCGTTAAGCCAGTTAACGAAGGCATTCGAGTGAATGAAATATGACAGGGGGTCCTATACACTCTAGGCCCAACCGGAGGCTGTGCCGCGGTCCCTTGGGAACCACTACGGCGGGGACACTAAAGAAGATCTATGTATGACAGCTCGATGAGATGAAAGAGAATGAGTGAATTTAGATAAGAAATTCACAAGAAGATTGTTAAACCCTTGCAGACGTCAGACACCAGCAGTACCGACTGCAAATGCCCACCGTCTACATGAGTCAGACAATCAACCCAGCTGAGGCCGAGTGTAACTCGTTCAAACCTGCAGTTAAAGCTTGAAAACAGCCACGTGCTGATCAACAGTGCCGCTACCCGGGCGGACAACCTGATCAGTACGCAGGCTAGAAAGCATCTCAGGTGGTGTGTGTGTGTGGACTGATGTTTCCCAGGCATCAATCCCCAGGCACACACACAGACCCTTGGACAAGAGAGGTAGGTGATAGGACCATGCGCCAGCGACCACCTACAACTCAAGTGGAATACTCATAGGACCGACAGTAACCTGGTGCTGACGTCAAAAGGTAGGGGCATGAACCAACACATGACCTTGGTGCTGACTGCAGGTGCCTGGGATAAGAGTATTCAAGTATCATGTCGCAGTTGCAGACGCCAGGGGTGAGTGCCTAAGGCCAGCAAAACCCCTGCAGTAGCAGGTAATGTTACCGTTGCAGACGTCAGAAATAGGATCATGTAACCTCAATTCCTGCTGCGAGAACATGATACATTGTCATTGCTGACGTCAGCAATAGGGCCCTGAAGCCAGCTACCGGTATACAGCAACACGTGATGGTGCTGTTGCTGACGTCAAAAGGTGGAACCGAGGGTCTGATACCTTAAGTCAATGACATGAGATGCAGTTGGTGCAGACGTTAGATGTGGCACCCGTAAGACCTGCACATCTTCGAATAGTGACACGGTGCTTCACCATTGCTGACATCACAGATGGGGTACAGAGAACCAGCCGAACCTGTTGCAACAACGTTACCTTCAGCTGTTGCAGACGTCAGAAGTCATTACTGCAGGAGTGTTAACTTAAACAACAACACGTAATGTCTGTTGCTGACGTCAGGAGTAGAACCCGGAGGGCTACCCACCCCTTAAAGCAACAGCAAGTGAAGCGGCTGTTGCAGAGGTCAGTGGTCGCATCCGTGAGGCTGGACCACACAACAACAACAACCCGTAACGTTGTTGTTGCTGACGTCAAAGAGCATGACCCGTAAAGTCTATGGTCTAGATGCAACAACCCGAGAATAGAAGCGAATGGACCTTACAGTAAGTAGAAATGAAGAAGAGAGAAACTTACGCAAGGGTGTCATACTGTAGCAGTGGCATCAAAAACCGGAAAAATTTTTTTTTTTTTTTTTTTTTTTTTTTTTGACACCGCTCAGATGCCCGAGAAAGGAAAAGGGAGAGGAATAACCAAAGATGGGGAATACAAGATTTGGACATACGCGTGTTAAATGTGTAAACAGTAGGTGTAAAATTTTTTTTTGGGGCCGGAAAAGTGAGCAATTCCGACAGTTTCCGCCGACATACAAAAATACTGTACACAGTTAACAGATCGCAGCCACGTATGACGTCCAGAATCATATGTGGAGGGTGTACGGTATCATGGGGTCATGGACCACCGACAGTCAGGAGAGGCCTTCAACCCCTACAGCTGTGATACCAGTACTCGCGTATGGGTATACTGTAGTTACAGTAGGGGAATGGGCACAGGCGTACTGTAATGGCACCCACCCGGAGGGCTACAGTATACCACCCAGGATTAGAGAAAAAAAGGGGGGGATAAGGGAAAAGAGACAGATAAGGTAGTTTACAACACAGATTAAGTATGAAGAATGTACAGGATCAATCAGAGGAGAAATACAGAATACTCGATATATACTCAACTCTGGGACAAGTAACTCGACTCTGAGGATAAATAACTCGACTCAGGGGGAATTTATTACTCATAGGGGGTTATACACACGCATGAGATAATTATTTACACATATAGATCACATTTGGATCACTCGTAAGGGCAAATCCCGTCTTACTGTAATGAAACTTGATGTTAAGGGATAAATTCCGGACCTACAGTAATAACTCTCGGTGGCACGGGAAAAATTTCTGACTTACAGTAATAACACGCGACTCGAGGGGAGGTTTCCGACCTACAGTAGCGGTAATCCGAAATAAGGGACATTCCCGGCCCATTAGGCAGTAAACCCGAAATTGGGGAGGGTCTCCGACTTATTGCATGGCTAGTACCCGATTTTAAGGGGGCTTGTCCGACTTAAAATGGGAATTGACCCGACCTGGGGGTTGTTCCGACCCAAGGGTGAAGTTTTTACACTTAAGGGCGAGTGCCAGACTTAAGGTCGATTTTCCAGCCTCGCCATGTCACATATTGCGCCATCCATGTCACCTGTATGACATGTGGATTTGGGAGAGCTGGGGAGGTTTTGGTATCTCATCAGGTAATACCGTGTTTTAGACGTCACATTGATGGTGAACCACATCAGATTGATCCTATTACAGTGAGTAATAGGCTGTGACTCCTGATGGATACTGGCATTTTCCCCAGGCTTCCCTAAATGGCGTTGGGGGCCTAACCTGGCAAATGGTGGCTATAGAGAGGTCTATAGTTGGTTCTCTTGTGTTGTCCTTGGGGTCGTGCTGTAGGGTAATGGACAACGCTGCCAGGCTAGGTGCGACAATCCCGGAGTCCTACTCAGTGAGAGTGGGGACAGGGTCACCCGTAAAATGACCTAATTTGTGGGACCCGATTATGAACCAGACAGCCCCTTTTAGCCCGAACCTGAGAGGTGGAGGCCCTACTTATCTGTGGAAACCGTGGGAAACCGACTTAGGAAGGATTCCCCAACAAATACCCCACAAATAACAATAATCCCCTGAGAAGACTCACCTAGTCCTGTTTCTCAAGTGATTCGACGCAACGGGCGGCAAGTCCCTGGATGCTTTCGGTCTTCTGGCACTGGGAGCGGGGATGCGATCCACAAACGTCCTAGCGGCGAGCGGCGGCGAGCGGGAGGGGATACTCCAACGTTTTCTTCACGAACCAGGGGGCGGTCGGACACCTCGCACTGATGGGCAGCGGGTACTGTAGACGGTAAGCGGCGGACGCAGTGAACAAGGGTAAATTTATGCAAATTTATTGGTAATAAGGCGGCGGACGCACAGGTGTATAATAAATTATGCAAATTGATGAGAAGGCGGCGGACGCGGAGTTACAACCGGACGAGAGCTTGGTGAACCCAAGAATGAGCGAAAAACTAAAGAAACATGTCCTTTTAAGGACATGTTTGGCTACAGCTGCAGCTTGGGCGGAGTTTCTCGGCGCTCAAGCTAACTTATGCAGCTAGAGGCGATGCAGAAGATGCCTATGAGCACATAGACATTTTTTCGTTCACATGCGTTCAGCACTGAGGCCGACTGCAGTGCCTATGCTAAGCATATGAACGTCTTTAGCTAAACTTCCTAGCTAGTCGTTTTTGCGTAACAAAAACGACACTAATTTTGATGATAAGAGGTGCGTGAGCGCACCAAAAATAGCCATGTGCTCGTGGAGCACGACTGGCGGAAGTTTTTAGCTAAAGGGCCTACTGTAGCCCGCGTTTGTAAAGAAATAAAAATACAACAAAACGAAACATAGAAATGCATGAAAAATATAAAAACGAACGTAAAATGCATGTGTAAAAATGAAATAAACAAAAGCATGATCGAGTAATAAACGAAACATGAAAAAATAACAAAATGTCGGCATGGTCGCAATCACGTGATGTTGGAGAATTGAGCGGCACGTGACACAGGCATCATAGGTGGCGCGACAGCATCAACCTATAATATACTTGGCCCTCAAATTTCATGTCCCCCCCCTCTAGAGCCAAAACGGTAAGAGCTAGAACCTTCGGGTTTTTTGCATAATATCGGGCATAGGGGCAAACTATAGGGTGTCTTTTGTCATTTCGCTTTTATCTGCAAGTGGTGCTCGGTGGGGCCCCAAAAACAGGTAAAAAACGCACTTTTTAAGGCACTCCAGTTCCACCACGCCCAGCAATCAGTGTGCCATATCCAACCTCCATACTTCGGCCTACGCATCTTGGGGGTGTAATCTCAAATGCGAATTTTTTTTTCTTTGAAATATGGCCTCAATTCAATTATATGGTTGACCAAAGTCCGGGAAAACGCCAAATTCCCCAATTTTGTTATATAATACTTATGGGTTCAAAGAAATAATTTTTTGCCGCATAATGCACTACTAATTTTTTGCAGTTTCAATTGAACTTGTAGCCTTATTGGGATTTTTGGGCTGCTAGGGTTTTCGACCATTGGGAATTTGATGGACGCGGTCACTTTCCACAAAATATTATCCCGGGTGTAAACAAGCGTATTTCCGTGATTTTTCAGTGGAGGGAGTTTTCGACCGCGGGGATTCAATAGATGTGGTCACTTTACACAAAAAATTACCCGTTGTGTAAACAAGCGTATTTTCGTGATTTTTTGCTGGAAGAGGTTTTCGACCACGAGGAATTCAATAAATGTGATCACTTTACACAAAAAATTATCCCGTGAGTAAACAAGCGTATTTTCGTGATTTTTCAGTGGAAGGGGTTTTCGACCACGGGGAATTTGATGAATGTGATCATCTTGCATAAAAGAACTAGCCCGGGTGTAAACAAGCGTATTTTTGTGATTTTCTATGGAAGTGGTTTTTGACTGCGGGGAATTCAATGGATGCTTCACTTCACACAAGAAAGTTATCCAGGGTGTAAACATGCGTATTGCCGTAATTTTCTTGTGGGGGGGATTTTCGACTAGAATGAATTCCATGAATGTGATCACTTTACACAAAAAATTATCCCCTGAGTAAAGAAGCGTATTTTCGAGATTTTTCAGTGGAAGGGGTTTTCGACCATGGAGAATTTGATGAATGCAGTCATCTTACATATAAAACCATTACGGGTGTAAACAAGTGCATTTTCGTTATTTTTTGTGGAAGGGGTTTTCGACTGCGGAAAATTCAATGGATACGTCATTTTACACGAAAATCTATCTGGGGTGTAAACAAGCATTTTTTTGTGATTTTCTATAGAAGGGGAAATGGTCACTACACTATGTTCACAACGTGTTTTAAGTACTATGCAGTTTACACATCTTTTACTTTTGCTGGAAGTGAGAATTCGTAGCTTGAAGATGGTTTTTTATTGTTTTTTGACGTGAAGATGACCAAATTTAAAACTTCATGTGCTTCTATGAAGGTTTTCGTGCATGGTTGAGGCCCACTAAAAAGAGGTGAACTAGTTTATTAGAAAATGCCCCGATGGGGCAGAAAAGAGGAGAATATACTTGCTTCGACAGTTGCCATGGTAGAAAAAGAAGTGGACTAGATTTTTGAGAACTTGGGTCAAAGTTGGAAAAAATTCACTTCCTTTATATTGGATTTTCATTTTTTCTCAAAAAAATTGTCTATGTCTGCGAAAAAGTATATTCTGCAGCTAAGTGCATCAACATTCTTTCCAACCAAATATGTGCATCTCTGAAATTTTTAGGAGGGTACTGAGGTGGATCTTGGTTTTATGGCGTTTTTTAGACAAAAAAATCAAAAAAATTGACCAAAAAATTTTTTGCATAAAAAATTTTCCAGTTCCAAAACCCTTGTGGAAGTTTGTGCCCCATGTCCCCTCTCACACATATTTGCTTCCAACTGTGTTGAACTTTTTTACTGAATTTGTTGTCAACAAAGGAAATCAACTGTGGGAAAATGGCACATAAAATCTCACTCAGCTTTTTTAGAAAAAAAGCTACAACACAAAGTCTTCTAAGAACTAAACCGATTGTGCCCGATACGCTTCATTCACTCATTTTATATACTAGTTTATTAGAAAATGCCCCGATGGGGCAGAAAAAAGGAGAATATACTTGCTTCGACAGTTGCCATGGTAGAAAAAGAAGTGGACTAGATTTTTGAGAACTTGGGTCAAAGTTGGAAAAAAATTCACTTTCTTTATATTGGATTTTCATTCTTTCTCAAAAAAATTTTCCATGTCTGTGAAAAACTATATTCTGCAGCATCGTGCATTTTGTCCTTCCCCTGGCATCAACTGCAATCAAATTTTTCTATAAGAGAATTATATGCGCATGATTTCAAATGTAAAGAAATGCATTCTACCAATAGCATTCTAACTCCCAACCAATTCAAAACTCCTGCCTCTCACACTAGCTGGAAAATAGTGTGGGAGACATATTATAGTCATTTTCAGAACTATAAAGAAAACTGGGGTGGTTACACTAACCCAACATGAGGATAATCTCAACATCGGGATTAAATTGACGATCCTGAGGTTGAGCTAATCGCAATGTTCAAATTATTCTCGTCCAATGCACAAACAACACTCACTTCAGGATTAACTAATACTGAGGTTTAAGTTCGAGTTTGGGAATTGCAGAAATTTTTATATTTCTTTGCTTTAGAGATAAGAAAATTATGCGAAAATGTTAGTGCAACCCGACAGCTCGAGCTGGGGATAATCTCGACATTGAGCTGGTTATAATCCTGATGGCATTCAATTTATACTGGACTTGAGATCAAACTGATTCGCCTTTTTGTTCGAGATTACTTTGCGCTGGAGCTTAAACCCCTTTTGTGCAACTGGGCCTTTGTTACAGTCATTGGGCACTGATCTGCAAATGGGATTCAGCCCTGCCTATATTAGGGTTGTCGCTATATTAGATATTAGGGTGTTCTCCTCGACTCTACTGGCACTCCCATGGCAACAAAACGACTTTTTTGAAAGCAGGACGGGAGCGACAGGGATGGGCGAAATTGCTTCCCATCTGGAAGCCCGTAAAAAGCGCTCTTTCTGCAATTTCAGTTTAAATCCAAAAACTGTTAATGATGCTATTTTGTTGCATAGTTAAATAAAAGAGAATAGATTTGTTTATAGCTTGTAATCAGTAGAACTTATACAGTGAATTTTATACGATATGTTATATAATATATAAAATGAGTGAATGAAAAGTATCGGGCACAATCGGTTTAGTTCTTAGAAGACTTTGTGTTGTAGCTTTTTTTCTAAAAAAGCAAAGTGAGATTTTATGTGCCACTTTCCCACAGTTGATTTCTTTTGTTGAAACCAAATTCAGTAAAAAAGTTCAACACAGTTGGAAGCAAACATGTGTGAGAGGGGACATGGGGGCACAATTTCCACAAGGGTTTTGGAACTGGAAAATTTGTTATGAAAAAAATTTTTTGGTCAATTTTTTTTGAATTTTTTGTCTAAAAAACACCATAAAACCAAGATCCACCTCTGTACCCTCCTAAAAATGTCAGAGATGCACATATTTGGTTGGAAAGTGTGTTGATGCACTTAGCTGCAGAATATACTTTTTCGCAGACATAGACAATTTTTTTGAGAAAGAATGAAAATCCAATATAAAGGAAGTGAATTTTTTTCCAACTTTGACCCAAGTTCTCAAAAATCTAGTCCACTTCTTTTTCTACCATGGCAACTGTCGAAGCAAGTATATTCTCCTTTTTTCTGCCCCATCGGGGCATTTTCTAATAAACTAGTTTATCTTTAAATGATTCTGTTAAAGTGTTTATCAGATGCATAATATATGCTATGTAAAGCTACACAAATTCAGGAATGTAAATTACTGTAGCAATCTGCATAATGAAATCTTAAATGGTGAATAGAACAGAAACTCCATGCTTCTCTGAGTCAAATCTACACTGAGGAAAAAATCTGCACTTTCACAACATGAATTTGTAACGACCAGATTTGTGTGAGGTACTTTACTTCTAACCAATTGGTCGATACGGCGGGGACCATGGGGGCGCGGGCGGTACAGTTACAATAAACAACAGATGATCGACGGTCGCTTGAACGTGGACAATACACAATTCGGACGGCGCGGTTGCTTGCAAGTAATTACATGACACGGTTTAATTGCTTTCGAAGACGGTTGCTTGCAAATAAAATACGAACGGCCGCAGATCAAAATTCGCAAAAATAACTACAAGAATAATGAAATCACGCTTTGCTTCTTCTTTTATACAACGTTTTTGGCCACTCCCCAGGCGCTGCGGGAGGTCGAGCTTCTGTCCATCTTCTTCCGCCAATCGTTCGTTTCCTGCTACACTTTTTATACTTACTTAGTTACGCCTCTCTAATGCTTTCCTGGTACTGTATGCTTTCTGTGCTTCGCTTGCTTTCTACGGTGGGCTTGGCCACACCTTTGTGCTTCTGTGCATGCTTCCTGTATCGGTTTCTCTGTATACACATGTTTTGTGGGGCCGCGGCTACCATTACACTCGAGACTACTGTCTGGCGGGGCTCCTACGTATTTTACTGTGTGCAGGTGTTGTTTACGATTTTTACGGAGGATTACAGTAGCTGTGGAATGTGTAGTTTAGTGTAGGTTCTAGGGGAACAGCTGCCGTTTGTGCAAATTAATTGGGGCATCTTAATTGGGCTACCAGGGTGTGAGCGGATCAAAATAAAGTACTTCACGTAATTTTGTAGGAATGTTTGGGTGTGAATCCCAGACACCCTTGAGATGATAAAATGTGAAAATAAAATAATAGCTAATAAATGTCTATCACATACAGTATGCTACATATTTACAGTACTGCTTTAGCAGGTACATTACATTTCCCTCCTTCCGGAGTTGAACGTCCTCGTTCAAGGCTTTCGAGGTTGAGGAGGGGTGGTGGTAGATTCACTAGTTGCTTTGCGAGGGTAGAAAGGGGTCGTCTCGTTTGCATGCACCGTAAATGTGGTATTCTTATGGGGGTGTTTGAGTGTAACGTTGGGGTACATGAAATTTGTAACTGTATAGGGTCCATTTTGGCGAGGGAGGAATTTCGGAGTCAACCCTTGTTTACACGAATGATTTTTATAAAGAATAAGATCACCTGCCTTGTAATGTATGTTCTGAGCATGCTTGTTATACTGAGGGGTATAGTGGGCTTGGGCTTTTTGCAAACTTTTCTGCACGGTTGAGAGTGCTTCTGTAAAATGCGATTTTACACGAAGGGCGTAATCGTCTAAATCAACCATGTAGGACCTGGGGAAAAAATTTAAGGCGGCGTCTGATGGCAGATTAGCCTGTCTACCATGGAGTAATTCAAATGGGGGATAGGAAGTGCTATCATTTTTATGAATGTTGATCCAAAAAACGGCATATGGGAGATAAGTATCCCATTCAGTGTGATTCGAATTGATGTTTATGCGGATACGGGTGGCTAAGGTTTGGTTGCAACGCTCAACTTCTCCATTGGCAATGGGATGGTATGGGGTAGTATGAATTTTCTGAGTATTGCATAGACTAGTGATCCGTGAGAAGAGATCAGATACAAAATCGGAGCCACGATCACAATGGATGATTTTTGGGGACCCATGACAGCAAACAATTTTGGTTACGAATAGCTTGGCAATAGTGGCTGCAGTGATGTCAGGGGTCGGGAATGCCTCTACATAATTTGTGAAATAATCGATGAAAACGACAATGAATCAGTTGCCGTCTTCAGTGAGGGGTAACGGTCCCATGCAATCAACACAGACTCTATCAAATGGGCCAGTCGGCTGAATTGGTACCAAGTTTGCATGCACTTTGTGTCGGAGGGCTTTCTGTGTCTGGCATGGGTGGCAAGTTTTGCAGTAACGTTTGATATCACGGCTCATTTGGGGCCAAAAATATTTTTGTCGGAGCAAGTGTAAAGTTTTCCGGGCAGCAAAATGACCTGTGAATTTGCTGTCATGAGGCAATGAGTTGCTGGACCTGTGATTTGGGAATGTATAGTTTTGCTTGTTTGTCTACTATACGGAAGAGGATGTTTTGATGCACTGCGAATTTGATCAGGGTAAGGGGGTGTTTTTGGGCCATTTTTGCTAAAATACTTTTGACAGCTGGATCAGTGCGTTGGAGTTCGGCAAAATTTTTCTGTTGTTCTTCTTGTTCAGTTGCTTCGGCCTCAAGAACAGAATTGATGGCGGATATTTCGGGGCGGGTTTCTAATTGCTCAATATGGTTTGCTGTCTGTGAGGGGAATCAAGAAACTGCATCTGCATTGCGGTTAGCAGTGCCTTTCTTAGGGCGAATGTCTAGCTGAATTCCGGAGAGGGCTAATCCCCAACAGGCAATGCGAGGGGATGGGTTTTCCTTCTGTAGAACTGCTTGAACTGCTGTATGGTCAGTGTGTACAATAACATGTTGCTGGAAAAGGTAGGGGCGGAAATACTTGACAAACTCAACTACTGCAAGGGTTTCCAACTCAGTTATTGGGTAGTTGCGTTCTGCGGGTTTCAATGTGCGGCTTCCAAAAGCAATGGGGCGATCCAGACCTTTACTATCTAGCTGACTGAGAATGGTGCCGATTCCGAGTTTTGATGCGTCAGTTTGTAGAATAAAGGGCTTGGTGAAGTCGGGATGCTGCAGTATTGGGGCATGAATGAGTAATTCCTTTAGCTTAGTGAATGCGTTTTGCTGTTCAGGGCCCCAGGAAAATTCGGAATTCTTTTTGAGTAGCGATGTGAGTGGGCTAGAAACTTGAGAGCAATTTGGGATGAATCTGTGATAATACGAGGGTAGGCCAAGGAATGACTTAACTTCTTTTGAGCTTTTGGGCGTGGATATGTCATAGATGGCCTGTACCTTATGGGGATCTGGTGAAATGCCTTGCTGAGAAATGACGTGGCCTAAGTATTGGACTTGGGGCTGACAGAATTTGCATTTTTGTATGTTTAGCTTAAGGCCTGCTTGTGAGAATCGGGCAAGAATAGTGTCTAAACGTTCCAACATTTGGGCATGGGAGTCTGCGAATACCAAAACATCATCGAGATAGACAAGGCATGTGTTCCATTGGAGTCCCGAAAGGATAACATCCATTAACCTTTGGAATGTGGCTGGGGCATTGGTGAGTCCAAAGGGGAGGTAATTGAATTGATACTGGCCGGCTGAGCAATTAAAGGCCGTTTTTTCTCTGTCTGCTTGTGCTATAGGAATGGAATAATATGCATTGGATTGGTCGAGGGACGTAAAATATTTCATTCCACGCAGGGTGTCTAGAATTTCGTCTATACGGGGCAAGGGGTAGGTATCTTTTTTGGTTACTTTATTGAGGCCTCTAAAATCAATGCATAACCGATGGCCTCCGTCTTTTTTGAGGACTAAAACTGTGTTGGTACACCATGGGGAATTGCTTTGGCTTATGACACCTGCTGCTGCGAGTTGCTCAACTTCTGCATGTATGATTTGCTTTTCTTTTGGGGAAGTCCGATAAAGTTGTCTACGTACGGGTTGGGAGTCATTGGTGTCAATTGTATGTGAAACGAGAGTAGTTCGGCCCACGTCCATTTTGGATTTAGCATATAATGTAGGATACTTCCATAGGGCGCGTAGGAGTTGCGTTTTTTCTGCTTCTGTCAGGTCACTGGAGGTTAAATTAACATTTTCTTTTAACCATGTGAATGTATCAAAACGGTTGGGCTGGTTTTGCTTTGAGGGGGTTACTTTAGTGGAAGCATCTTGTTTTGGGATGTAACATGAGACTGTACCAATGCATGTTCCAGGGTAAAGAATTTGGGCTGTTTCTTGTGTGTTTAGGAGGGACATGCGTATGCGACTGTTTTGGTTTTCAGAGATACAAGCTGCGAAATGGACTTTAGGATTCTGTTTGGGTTTCGGGGTGAATTCAAGCTGTCTGACCTGTAAGTAGGATTTGGGCAAGGGGACAGTAAATTCGGTTACTGTATGGGGTGGTAATTCTAATTTTTCGTCTAAGTAAGTTCCACCATGGGTCGAAAGGGGGCTATATTCTAGGCCATCACAGGGTAGTATGACATTGCCAAATTTGACCTGAGATTTTTGATTGTTGATGGTATATTCTGAAAATCGACTGAGAAAGTTTTTGCCTAGGAGGATGTCTGCTGTGCAATCTTTTTGGACATGGACCATGATTGTTTCCTGGATTGTTTGGGCTGTCACTGTGACAAAGGTTGTCCCTACAAAATGAATGGGGAGATTATTCGCTGCTTTTGCTTGGACTAGCGGGGGTTTCATGTCTAACTGTAAAAGTTGCGTGATTCGGGAATCAATGAGTGAGTAAACTGCACCAGTGTCAATCATGCCTTTTGTCATTAATTTGCCGTTAAGTATGAGTGGAATATGAGGGGTATGTTTCTCAGGTACATTTTGGGGTGGCTTATTTGATGCAGATTGGTGAATTTGATTAATGAGTTCGATTGCAGGAGTTCGGGTGGTATCAATATCGACAAGGACGTATTTCTGCTGCGTTTGTGCCCCACGACAATTAGCTAATTCTAAGAGAGCATGGCCGAATGATGGGGGAATGGTCTCATGTAAATGTCTGTTGTGTGATGGTATTTCATACGCATGTTCATTCGTGTCATGATGCTTGGGAGAAGGGAAATACTTTCGAAGAATGAGAAATGAATAAAAGGTGCCTGCAATAACTACAGTAATAATGGCTAGATTGATAATGATTTGCAGGGGTCCTTCGAGTAAATTGTTTAATCCATCTGTGAGACTTTGAGTGGTACCGGTTATTACATGTTCTATGCCTTGACCAGCGCCAGAGAGTGTATTTCCGAGTGCTTGGCCAGTGCCTGAGATCATATTGTAAACTGTATCTGAATTGAGAGACATTTGGGCGATGTAATTGACGAGTTTTTTGACAACCTTTTCCAGTGTGTGAGTTTTGTAAATGTATTGTTTCAAAAAGAGTAAGTTGGTTGAAATAGTTGCAAGTTGATCATGAAAAATGGCGGGTGTATTAAAATGGAAAAGGGAAAAATTTTGGTTCCAGACGATTTCTAACGGTAAGTTTGTGACATGGGGGGATCCTGTTTCACTGACCCATGTATTATTCTGTTTGTAAAGGGCTACATGCATGTGATGGCAGTCAACGGTTTGTTAGAAAGGGGTCAAATTGTTGCCTCCTGGATTCGAAAACATGAGTTCAGTTCCTACGAGAATGGGTAAAAGTTTGTAGCATGTTTGGTTGATTTTGTGGTTGTAAAAGATTTTAGATGCATTTACCTGCTTGCAAGGCCAGACTGTGAGGGCTTCTCCTGTGTATTCTGCTATTATGTCGGTTCTCTGTAGGAATGCACGTGCTCCGAGGGTTGCATCAAGGCGCAAAATTTGCCATACGAGATCAAGGTGACGCTGTGCCTGTCTGCATAATTCACTCCATACATTTTTGAAATTTTGAATTTCGAATTCCTGGATTTTGTCTGCTAGATAATTTAGTTTCGTGTTAATGGGTTCAAAATCATCAAAATCGTAGAGTGTAGTATGGGTTTCGTTGGTTTTTGGGGTTAAAAATGTGTTACGATGTGGTGTGCTTTTGTCTAATTGTACAATAATGCCTTGTTCAGTTAGAATGCTGTCTTTGATTTCTGGGCAATTGGGGTTCGAAAGGAGTGTGTTTTTAACCGAGAATGCACCTTGTAGTTCTTCTATTATCATGTGGGTTTGCGTGAGTTTTATGGGATGTGTATTTTTGTATTCGAAGGGGCATAAGTTTTCAAATGCTGTTTCATTCCAGATAATAGATCCGTCGGCTGTGACACAATGACCTGATGTCGGTTTGCATGACCCCAGGTCACCTAATGTACCTGTCATAGATTTTCCATTCCAAGATGCTATTTGTCCTATTTCTATGATGACGTTAGTGACCGAGGTACAATGGTCTGTACAACACCATGTGTATTCTATGCTTAGGGAGTTATTTGTTGACCAAAATCCTGGTTGGGTTTCGTATAATTTTTGACGGTTGTGTTCTTTGTCTATAACGATTGCCTTACAAACATGTGGGGTTAGATTTTGCATTTCGGTTTGGTCGAAGACAATACCTTTTGATCCAAAAAATCCTGTATTAGTACGAATTTAGCGTTTGAGAACACTGCATTTGTATGCATCTGTAATGTGAGGCCTAGTGGAGGGGATATAGATTTTTCCGAATGTCTGTATGGGTTTGTCTATTGTGGAAGGGGGCATGCATGATACAAGTTTTGGTATGCTGACGGAGTGACCGCTCAATGAAGTTCCACACATCTGAAATTGGGCACTACACGCTGTTTGGATTATTATACAAAGAAAAATACAAAACATCGGCCAATGTAGTGTTTTAGTGGAGGCGGCGGGGCCCTGTGTTTTTTCGCTCTGCTCGATTTGGCATGGCGAGTGTTGTCGTTTTGCCATTTTGAGCTGGGGGGTGGCTGGTTTGCAATCTGAACATTCTGTAAAACTTTAGAAGTTGAGTCAGGGGATGGGGTTTGGACTTGCTTACTTGTGGGGGTTGGTAGAAGTGTTTGGCGGGGGTGGAATTGGTAGGGTTCGGGGGTCAGGCAATGGAGAAGGGATAACAAGTTGCGGCCTGCTTTCGAGGGGGTTTCGGGGGCGGTGGGCGGCGTGGTGTCTTGCTTGCGGGGGATCTTGTAGCCTACGGGGATGGTGGGCGGCGATTTTTCGGTTTTTGTGGCTTCAGGCATGGGGGGTGGTGACATGGCGCACCAATCGGGTACGTCCAGGTCGAGGACGTATTCGTCACTACGGCGGTGGGTGTTGGGCATGATTGTTCCTAAAGTAGTCTGAGGGCCGTTAGTTATGGCCGGTAATTTTGAGTAAAATGCGGGGTCATCAATGTCCATGAGGGGTTGGGGTTGCCTGTACTCAATGCAATTTTGAATATTAGGATTCTGCTGATTTGGACAATACCTGCTTGTATGACCTCTCTGCTTGCATAGAAAACATTGAAAATTGGAGTAGGGTTTCGAAAGGCAGTTATCTGATCTATGTCCTGTTTGGGAGCAGTGGATGCATCGGCTTTTACAATCACGTGTACTGTGATTATTAGGAAAACAGATTTCACATGATTTTTGGGTGCCTACTGATTTACAATTACGAGCTACGTGTCCAATTTGTCCACACTGGAAGCATGTGGGTTGCCTAGGGGTGGTATTGTTCCTGTAAGCATTATTCCTACTGTAGGTGTTGTTACTGAAATTGTTGTAGCTACTCTGTTGTGGGGGTTGAGGTTTTTGTTTGATCTGCAACTGTAAATCTTTTACTTGTTGTTCTAACTGATGCAAAAGATCCTGTTGGTCTGTGTTTTTGGTTAAGGAAAAGATGGGTTAGGGTTTTGGAGGTATAAATGGAAGGACGTTAGATTTTAACTCGTTTCTAAGGATTTGCTGTTCAATGTAAGCTGCTTCGTCTGACATTTCTTTTAGAGTTGCGAACCTTCTATACTTAATTGCTTCCCTGATTTCGTTTTGCATGCCTTCTACAAAGAGGGGTTTTATGATCATTTCTCGTGCATCTGTGTTAAAGTTAGGGTAGGCGAGGGTTGCGAGATGTTCTAGATCAAATAAGAATTCCGTTACTGTTTCTGATCGCTTTTGCTTTCTTTCACGTAAAAATTGTTGATGTAGCTCATTATCGCGATTGTTTGGGAAAAATGCCTGTAATGCGACTTTATACTGCTCGTATGTGTTGGGAGGGTTTTCAGAATTTGCTAAACTTTTGAATTTTGCTAAGGCGGCTCCTCCTAAAAGAATTTCTAAACATGCCAACTTTAACTGTACGTCTGTATCTTTCATGCCTTGGAGTGCCATGAATTGTTCTAATCTTTTGTTCCATTCACCAAAATGTTGGGTCACGCCGCCCGTGAATACTGTAGGTTTCGCCTAGAAATTATTTGCCATGTTATTACGAATGTTTGCTGTTCTGAGATTGTCTATTAGGGTAGGGTTTACTGTATTCTGATTCAATTGTGTGCGTAGGGTACGAAAATGTTCTGAAAATAAATCGTTTATCTCCTCTCTAACGATTTCTCCTAAATGATCTTGCGTTTGGTGGGTCATTCTTGGTTTGCATTGGGATTTCTGCTTAAATGCTTCAATTTTTGCTTCGCTCTGTATTCGTTTAAATGTATCGCTTAATGTCTCGTTGGAGGGGATTTCCAGTTTGCTTTCTAGGAATACTGTCTTACTGTAGGAAATGATTACTACTGTATTATCTAATGCTTTTAAATGCCCTGATAAGAGTACACCTAATTGGGGGCAGGAAGTTCCAGTGGTTAACGTAAGGGTACGGTCACCAAAATATGTAATGACCAGATTTGTGTGAGGTACTTTACTTCTAACCAATCGGTCGATACGGCGGGGACAATGGGGGCGCGGGCGGTACGGTTACAATAAACAAGGGATGATCGACGGTCGCTTGAACGTGGACAATACACAATTCGGACGGCGCGGTTGCTTGCAAATAATTACACAACACGGTTTAATTGCTTTTGAAGACGGTTGCTTGCAAATAAAATACGAACGGCCGTGGATCAAAATTCACAAAAATAATAACTACAAGAATAATGAAATCACGCTTTGCTTCTTCTTTTATACAACGTTTTTGGCCACTCCCTGGGTGCTGCGGGAGGTCGAGCTTCTGTCCATCTTCTTCCGCCAATCATCGTTTCCTGCTATGCTTTTTATGCTTACTTAGTTACGCCTCTCTAATGCTTTCCTGGTACTGTATGCTTTCTGTGCTTGGCTTGCTTTCTACAGTGGGCTTGGCCACACCTTTGTGCTTCTGTGCATGCTTCCTGTATCGGTTTCTCTGTATACACATGTTTTGTGGGGCCGCCGCTACCGTTACACTCGAGACTACTGTCTGGCGGGGCTCCTATGTATTTTACTGTGTGCAGGTGTTGTTTACGATTTTTACGGGGGATTACGGTAGCTGTGGAATGTGTAGTTTAGTGTAGGTTCTAGGGGAACAGCTGCCGTTTGTGCAAATTAATTGGGGCATCTTAATTGGGCTACCGGGATGTGAACGGATCAAAATAAAGTACTTTACGTAATTTTGTAGGAATGTTTGGGTGGGAATCCCAGACACCCTTGAGACGATAAAATGTGAAAATAAAATAATAGCTAATAAATGTCTATCACATACAGTATGCTGATGCTTCCTTCTTCAGGGTGGCCACCAGTTTGACGAAATCAAATTCCCGGTTTTTTCCCGGTTGCATTTCAAAATTTTCCCGGCTTTTAAAATACGTCATAGAACAAAATATCGAAGTGAATGACATGAATTAATAAGATAGAGGTGGATTCTAGTGAAGATGAAACGGATCCAAGATTTTCAATCTTCAGGATCCGGGTAGTAATAATCTATTTTACAGCTGCTGTGATTATGCAGGCATTTATCTTTAAATGATTCTGTTTAAGTGTTTATCAGATGCATAATATATGCTATGTAAAGCTACACAAATTCAGAAATGTAAATTACTGTAGCAATCTGCATAATGAAATCTTAAATGGTGAATAGAACAGAAACTCCATGCTTCTCCGAGTCAAATCTACACTGAGGAAAAAATCTGCACTTTCATAACATGAATTCATGTGTACTGAATCAGTGTCGCTGACATCTGAGTGAGAGGCTGTGAGATTGGAAACCGTTCTAACGTCTGCAGCTTTAAAATAAGCGATTTCGCTGGAACCAAAACTGAGGCAAAAAATCCTAAATTTCACTGGCGACATCTCTGTGATCAGTCAAAGTAAAAAACTATAAACTGCATTTAATTTATCCTTCATTCTGGCGCCAAGCGCCGGAAAATGTTTTGTGGTTTTATACTCTATTGTCTGTTTTTCTTAAAATGCTTCCAAATAATGAAAGTGGAAAGCAAGTAGTATTTGAGATTTTTGCGATTTTCTGATGAACAAAGTGTGATGTAGGACTGGAAATTTATGAGCATACTGTCCTGACCTTCAGCAATTTTTAGAGTGAAAAATTTTACAAAAAAGCTTTATGTAAACGATTTTGACGGCAGTACTGATGTCAGGGTTACTGTAAGGGTTGATGTGTACCTAAGCAAGTTGGGTTTTTGACTTTACTAATTTACAACTTACAACCTTTGTACAAACGTTGGTTGGACATGAAATATAAAACCGGTGCAAAAACGCAAAGGTAAAACGGCTGTGAAATTACACAACGTAAAACTTGGCGCAAAAGTGCACAAACGAAATAAGGGTCCAGTCGAGGGACGATTCTCGTAAGGCAAAATTACTAACAGAATCCAGCGTGGGATTCAACTGCTGAGGTCGACGTAAAAACCAAAGACTCGCGTAAGGAAAAATAACCGATGGAATCTGGCGCGGGATTCAACTATTCGGGTCGATGCGAAAAATCAAGACTGGTCATCTTTCCCAAAAACAGGGTCTTCTTCTTCGTCTCAGACCCACTTGACCCTCATTTCAGACATGAAAAACACCCACAGTGGTCAGCGCGGACCATACTTGAGTTACTGTAGGTTCTGAAATCTACAGGGCGCCACAATTAGCCCTGTTATGCAAGTGTCCGTAATTAGTGTTTTGAGATGTCGCCACTGTTTCCGTTGAAGTGTGCATAATTACGGGAGAGTTCCTAATTAGTGTTTTTGAGTTGTGGCCACCATTTCCGTTGAAGTGTGCATAATTACAATAAAAAGTGCTGGAGTGCATAAAACTCCTAATTCTAACAAACGAAAAATAGCTGTACAAAAACAGGTTTTAACCGGAATTTTTTGGAGGAAAAACATGGTAGAATTTGCAGAAAATATACAGTACATAATTTTTCATAACTTTACATTTTTGTCACTCCTCGTGACACTGATTCGTGCCACTTTTCTATTTGGAAGCATTTTATAAAAAACAGACCATAGTTTTATACTCTTGATGAGATTCTAAATCAGTGTCATCAAGACTTATTCCATGGCTAAGGTTCAATTTTTAAGTTTAGAATGATGTTCTGACTTGAGTAATGACATGATGCTTTCAATCAGCTAACCAGCGAGAAAATCAGCTTGAAGCAAATGATGCTTGATAAATTCAGTCCAAACAGCAAGAATGGTAAAAAAGTACCAAGACAAAGGGCCAAAAATTTCAATGGATTTTGATGTTACATGGCTAAAACATGAGTTCTGGCAACAGTTATTTCCTGAAAAAGTGGTCTAATTTGCAGTCAATTAAACCATTTTGCATACAAGAACAGAATGTAAAAATCATGTTCACGGCATGCAAGTGCAACTCAAAAATCGAACTAGCAACCAAAAATTAAGATTCTTCAAATTTTGATTTTGATCAAATACTAAGATGAAGATCATAGATTAAAAAATCAAAAATCATAGACTAAACAATAAATTCTAGTATCAGGCAGAAAAAAAGTTTGAGATTCATTTGTTGCTTAAAATTCTCAAAAAATGACTTGATCTCCAGTTTCCATTTCCCGGTGGCTAAAAAAATCCCGGTTATTTCCCAGTTTTCCCGATTGATAGCCACCCTGGAACTTCTTACCTCCCTATAGAAAGCACACATTATTTACCAGATATAAACAACAGGTCAACTGTTGTCATACTGCAGGTCCAAACAAAGTGCATATCCACCACCCATTATGAAAAAACCATGATTGACAGTTATTGCATGAATGTCAATGAAAGATGAAAGTTTTCTCTGTGCTGCCGAAAAAGACGGGTTTCGGATGCGACATGGACGCGAACTTTGGACCAAAACTTTTTCTAGTTTTAATTGAACCACTAGTGTTATAGGGATTTTCGGCTGCAAAGGTTTTGGGCAATGGGGAATTCCACGGACGCTGTCACTCTACACAAAAAATCATGTTGAATGTAAATAGAGGTATTCCCGTGGCGTTTTTTGGGAAGGGGCTCTCAGCCATTGTGAATTGGATGAACGCGGTCACTCTACACAAAAAAATTATCCTGAGTGTAAAGAAAGGTATTCCCGCAAATTCTTGGTGGAAGCGAATTTCAACCCGGGGGGGGGGGGGGGGTTTATTCAATGGGTGTGGTCACATTACACAAAAAATATCCCGAGTGTAAACAAAAGAATTTCCGCGATTTTTTAGAGGAAGAGGTTTTCGAAAATGCGATTTCCCAATGAATAATAAATACAGCCGCGATGGCGAAAATGTGTGGATCTTTTATTGCGAGATGACCAGATGGTAGCAGATACAAAACGAATAATAATTTCACTGACCAATTTCGGGCACAATGCAATGACTACAGTAATTGTGTCGCCCAGTTTGAATTAGGATAGCATGGTGGAAACATGCTTATCGGTGGTTTTAAAGATAGTGAGAATTTAAAATGTTGATTAAAACAGAGTTGGTGTTGAAAATGACACTACAACAACCCTCCCCCCTTGCAGCAGATCGCCCTAAGTGATCAAACTACAAGGTGTGTAAGAGTCGTTGTAGTGAGAGATTTCTTCTCCTCACTTGTGGATAAATGAGGGATAAGACATAACAAATTCCAAAATGGTGAGGTGGTGAATTTCTTGAGGTGGGGCAGTGACAAAAATCAGTTGTGTGAAATTGGTCATCACAAATAAAAATAGGCATAAATTTTCACAGGGCTTGGCCAAAACTGTACAAAAGCTCTAAAAAATTAAAGTAAAAACGAGGGCACCAAGATTATGTTTTTTTGAGCAGGGTAACTGAAACAAAACAAACGAAATAAACAATGCAGAAGAACTAAAATGTTCAACAATTGTGGATAACTGTTGATCTAATGACGGGTGGTGTGGGAACCATACCTGAATGTGACTGGCGAGGAGGTGGTTGAGGATCTTGATCAGGTAGAATGTTGGCATCAGTTACAACATTTGGATAATCAGGAAGTATAGTGTTGTGAGGTAAGGGCATAGGAGGTAGGTCCAGAAACAGAAGGTATGTGAAACTGATTGAAAGCACGATGGGTAATCATATATTCAGCATGGGCATTGGTGTGAACCACATGGCCAACTGCCTCAAATCCTCAGCAGTGGTGATCCCAGCTTCCTCTGACTGCTGACGAAGGTTTTCGATCATTTTAACAGAAAAGTGTAAGCAGTAGCGAAATGCATTGGATGTGACAATGATCAACATTCATGCAAAAAGATGGTGAGTGTACCTATTTGAACTGCAGAAGCTGCACCAAAGGTTCTAGACCATATTACTATCCAGTTAAGGATAGTTTTCAATGGGATAGGGACAATTCGCCCCCAGCATTTTGTCCCCCACAATTCGCTCCTGATCAATAGCCTCCACTGCAGTTGACACACAGACAATTCGCCCCCAACACAATTCGCCCCTGAGCAATTCGCCCCCCACAATTCTCCCCCAGTAATTAGCCCCCAATTCACTGTTTTTTAATTTAAAAAATTCAGATTTGAAAATAGTTCCATCAGGTTGTTAGCAGTTATATAATAGCATTTCTACACATCCATACACAATACGTAGAGATTTTTCCCGGCGGAAATAGCATATTAATTTATGAACTCTGCATGCAGAGTGCAGGTATTATGTGCATGGAGAAAAAGATCTACAGAAATGTTCCAAATAAAGGTCCACAATTAATTTTTTAAAATTTTCTTTGAATATAAGATTTGTTTACTGGTGGGGTTATTAATAAGTCAATATAAGCATTTTTTACTTGTATACAGTCAGCAATACAGGGGTTTGAGCAGTAGTTCGCTAGAATTGAAGTGGCCGGTTGTTTTTCTACTTGAAACAAAATGTGTGGCCAAGTTCAAAATGAAAGCTTGCAGCTTAAGTTTATCTGACTGAAAATAATCAATTTGGACCGAAAATTTGTGAAAAATCTCAACACTGGCAATTTACAAATTCATATTTTTTCAAGTCTGTAATGATGGTGTCTTAATCCCCAGAAACCATGCCAAATTTCAATCTGATGGCATGCATACCTGGGAGAATTTATGCAGAACTTTAATTTGTAACACAGATATCATAGGCAGAATTGTGCATCATTTATGTTTTTCAATTCGCATTTGTTTTTCATGTTTTTGTTCCTCTTTTGGTTTAATTTTTTTCTTGTATTCCTCTTTTTTGTCTTTCATCTTTCTTGTTTAGTTTCTTCTTCTATATTTTTTTGATTACTTTTTACACATTCTCCTTTTCCTTTATTCCCTTTTTCTTCTGTTTTTTCTATTTTTCTTCTTTTTTGTTTTTGGTACAGCAAAAAGTTGTCACAAAAAAGATAGTGAAGAACAGGATACATTCACACATAGAATAATTGTGATACCTGGTCATAATCTTAATTGCTCTCCATTGATCCCGTTAAAAAGTTTAAAGAAATGAAGCTGGAAAAAGAAAATCTGGAGATATATTACATAACATATCATGAAATTGCTTTCAAATCTAAAACCTGGTAAGTATAGTACCAGGGGCAAATTACTGGGGGCGAATTGCTAGGGTCGAATTGTCCTTGAACCATTTTTGATAAGGTGTCAGAAACACTATTTTTTTCCCCCAAATCATGCTTTCTCGGGAAACAAATTCGGAAAAGGGAAAAAAATTTTGGGCTCCTTCCCCATTTGGGGAAGAAAATTTTGGGGATCGGATACAGAAAAGATGCATTTTGGTGCATTTTAGAAGGTCATGATCTCAAAATTTTCCGGCGCTTCGCGCCAATTATAAATTTAATAATCATTATTAATGCATTACTTAGCTCAGGCGCGGCTTTTAGCATGTCTACCTTCATTTATCATATAATCTATAATAGTTTTCATCATCTTGAACGTATTATCTCATGTTTTCATTGGTAATCTTTAATATTTTATCATGATATTTAATGAATATTCACATTTTTTCTTTTTGAGAACGATCAATACGTCAAGTCTCTAAGCTTTTTGATGCAATTATTTCTTTTCTAACGTAAAATCAATACAAAAGCTTCATGGAAATATCTTTCCGAAATTTATACTCTGCTTACTCATTTTCAACCAAGTATGAGAGTTTACAAATAAATTATACTGGTTTTAAAAGTTTTTCAAGTAAAATACTACAAATTACGACTTTTGAACATAAAATTCAAATCTAATTCTTGAAATAAATGTTCAGAAAATTGATTTTCCAGCATGGCAGAATATCAATACCCACAAAATTTTTCCGGGAAAGGAAGATCATGACGAGACCGGCGAAGAGGCATGGCTAGGATGTGAAGAAATTGGGAAAATGTTTTTCAATTGAGATCGTTTGTACTGTAGCCAGACGGTTGTGTTTTCTTGTTTGTCTGGAGAGTGTGAGGCGGCAATTTGTATATTAGTAAACTGTGTTGAGAGAGTGTGTTCTAGGTTAAGCCAAACTATTTGGAAAATAGTTTGAGTATTTGGGTGAAACTCCTAGTGGTTAAGATAGTAGGGCCTGAGTTTCGGCATCCGAAAACCTTTGACGACCTGAGCGAAGATCCCTGGATGAATTGACATAGCACTCTCTACGCGCCCGTCAATCTCCTGCGTACGATTATTGTTGGGTTGATTTCGTTAAACACTCCGAGTGTTCCATTTCTAGCATTCCTACATTCTGAACGTCTCTTCTAAAAACGCGTGATAAATCGTCAAGCTACACAGCTTAATTTTCGTCCTCTCTTTTCCTATTTTCCAGGCATGACATTTTGGTGACTGTACCAGCTGGTTTAAAGGTTGAGGAAACGCTGAAATTTGCGAAAAATCGAAAATCCGAAAAATGGAACTGCATGCGTCACTCTACTGCGCTAGGTTACGAAAAAGGTTTCTACAAGATACTAGCGAATCTGGATGATCTAGAAATCGAAAATTTCGACTGCCAAAACCCAAATCTACCGCTTCTCTACGAAGCAGATAAGTGTAATTTCAATTTACCAGAAACGTCTGCTCCGCAAAAAACACGAAAAACTTCACGATGTCTATCTCCGAAAATCGTCGAAAATCGAAACTTCAGCTTTCTTAAACCGAAACCGAAGGAAACAGATGCTCGAAAAATCTTCGATAATGATGCGTATATTGACGTAATGCAAAAATGCCATGCTGAAATGATAAATTTTCGTGGCGATGCTACTAACACATTAAGCAAAATTGTGATGATCGCGACTCAACAAAGAAAACTTCTGGATTCTCGAACACATCTTTCAGAATGCATCTAGTATGATGCTGGATTCTACCTACTGCAGGAGAACAATGCCTCCTAGGAACCGATTTCCTAGTGCATCCGAGCCTTCGAGCCATAATAAACTTTTGTGAAAATTTCATCAGAATCGGAGATGTTCAGCAAGAACTAAATCTAGTTTTGAAACCGATCGAAAAAGTGCCCTACCATGAAGCATTTTCAAATACTTCTAGGGGACAAAGTCAAACGCAAATCGTGAAAATCAACAGATCGCTACTGATTTTGAATATCTCCTCATGCTACCTAGAACCAAATTGTCAAACCTGGGTTAACGGGAAAATCTTCCCTTTCACAAATGAAAGCTTCAAAAGCATTGTAGTTCAACCTGTGAACTTTGGAAAAGAAAACTGTGAATATCCGATCAAATTAGCGATAATCAACATCACGGAAGGCAAATGTCCACTATTATTTGTCAATAATAGTCCAAACGGTATTCATCTACAACCTAACCAGCTCATCCCTGAGGTTAAATTCAGACTCGAAGAATTGGAAATGACTATCACGTCACTAAGTGATCATGAAGAAGACTATGAGCCAGCAACATTGGTTAAAGACCAGTCAACTATGTCGGAAGAAGAAAAACTTCAGCTCAATCTCGAAAAAATGACTGAAAAGTCGAATATCCACAATGAAGATAGAAAAATCGCTATCGAAGTCTTCAAGCAATATCGCGATTTTTTCAGTCTCCCTGGAGATCAGCCTACTCTCACTCATGAGTTAACGGTCTCTATAGACACCGGTGATGCAAAACCAGTCGCGAAACACTACTACCATGTGCCGGTTGAACAAAGACCAATGGTTCATCAGATTCAAGAAATGCTGGAAAAAAGCCTCATCGAACTTTCGCGATCACTGTGGGCTGCGCCTATGTTTCTGGTCACCAAAAAAGATGGAAGTTGGCGACCCATTGTCGATTATAGAGGTATAAATGAAGTTACTCCTAGCAATAAGTTTTCGATTCCGAGAATGGATGACTTTATGCTTTAGGTAATGCATGATTTTTCTCAACTCTAGATTTGAAAGCAGGGTATTGGCAAACCCCTTTAGACATCGTTTCACGCGATAAAACTACTTTTGTTAGTCAAGAAGGCTTGTTTCATTTCAAAGTTCTACCGTTTGGTTTGAAAAGTGCTCCCGCTGAAAAGTGCTTCAAAGACTAATGGAATGGATCCTGCATCCATATATCTGGAAAATCTGTTTGGTCTATATCAATGATATCATAGTTTTTTCGCAAACGTATAACGATCATCTAAATCATATCCGACTGATCTTTGAAGCTCTCCGTGATGCGAATCTAACGTTAAGAATTGGTGAATGCGATTTTGTACCGAAACAAGTAAAATTTCTTGGTCATTTGCTAAGCAAAAACGGAATCTCACCTGATCCCGAAAAGGTCTCCACCATTGTAAACTATGAAATGCCAAAAAGGGTAAAAGATCTTCAAAGTTTTTTTGGCCTAGTCCAATGGTGTAGACGATTCATACCGAATCTTGCCACTCTTTTGGGACCGCTCTATCAACTACTACAAAAAAACGTGAAATATGAGATAAGTGAAGAACATCGTGCAGCATTTAATGAGATTAAAACATCTCTAACCTCAACTCCATTTTTGCGATATCCTGTCTATAATGACAAAAAATCGGAATTCATCATACAAACTATTGCTAGTACAACTGCTATCGGTACGATTCTGTATCAAGAAAATGAAAATGATCAATGGGTCATTGCCTACAATAGTAGAGTCCTTTCTGACGTAGAAACCTGCTACAGTACAACTGAGCATGAATGTCTAACAATTGTAGAAGCTTTCCGATGGTACAGACACTATGTCTATGGTCAAAAGCTAACAGTCAGAACAGACCATAAACCCTTGTAATGGATCAAAGGAGAAATGCATCAAAATTCGGGACTCCAGAACTTCCCAATAAAGCTTCAAGACTATGACTATCGAGTTGAATATGTGAAAGGCAAAGAAAATGCTTGCGCTGATTCTCTATCATGAAATGAGCCTTGTGCTGAAGTAAAGTCAATGACTAGCGAAGAAGTAACAAATGAAATATTCAGACTGACATTTCGCCAACAGAAAAAGACTGTCGCTGCAGCCATAACAAGGTCAATGATGCAAAAAAAAGAAAGAAATAAAGTACGGATGTTCAAAGAAGACTTTCAACAGCCTGAGAAACAGCTAGTGACTATAGAATCGCTGGAAGAAATCATAGAAGCTCAAAGAAAAGATCTGTACATCGCAAAATTGGTAAAAATTCTAGAACAGGAGCAAATCTCTATGATTTCATCTGCTTTTCATACCAAAAACGAAATTGTTTACCGAACGTCAAAACAAGCTAATACAGCTTCGGCGATAGTAGTTCCAACTACTTTGATAGAAAGCATTTTGTATCAGATTCATGGGACGAAAATTTTAAGCCATCAAGGCCATAGATGCACTACAGCAATGATTTGTCAGCATTTCTGGTGGCTGAAAATGGAAGAATCGATAATAAAATGGATCAAAACGTGCAAAACATGCCAACAAACAACTTCACAGTTGCCGAAACCTCCTCCATTGCTGCCGATACAGCCAAAATATCCATTTGAAATCGTTGCGACCGACATAGTAAACATATCCCCTCTTGGTGAGAAAAGATCATATGTCATCGTATTTCAAGACTACTTCACTAAATGTGTTAGGCTGCTGTGCGGTCAAGAAGATGCAACAGTTCTGACCACAGGCTAACAACAACAATAAACACAAAACTCTCCCAGACGTTTCACCAGATACTCGCCAGAACTTTCACTAAACCTCAGGCAGAACACCTTGGCACGTACCTCAGGAGCTCCTACCCAAGTCTCCACTCCTATCCTTATAAACTCCAACCCCTACGCTCACAAAACAATACACTTACGGGTTCAATGTGTATTGGGTGATGACTGGCGACACCAACAAAAAATAATAATAAACAAATAATTATAAGAAGGGCGATGGCGGCGTCGCTCCATAAACCAAATCTTTTTAACACTGATAAAAAGACACAAAAAACGTGAAACAGTGGCAGCATAAATCTATGCAAATTATCATTTTCTTTCTGCCACTTTTCGCCGCATCCAACTGCCTGCGCACCGACGCCAGAAGCTGAACACGTGCACCTGGCGCCACCTCAACATCCCTTGGCCCTCAAAACCGACCAACAGGAGGTGAAAACCTTTCTGCAGCCTGAGTCTCATACTGAGGCCCCGACTGCATAACAGTTTTCCCCTCTGAAAACAAATTTTTGGGGCTACCCCCTCCAAAATGTGATCCAGCCCCTACCAGGTCCTTCAGGTGATGGCGACCTTGACCAATCCATTTGGCAGGGCACTCCTTTTCAGGCTACCGGAAACGATCACGAATGTAGTTCGGCCTGGACTTTGACGTCGATCTGTGCCTAGATCCGGGGCGTCACCATTCCCCTTCTCCGGTGTACTGGTTTTTACTACTTCGGTGATGAGGTATCCCAGGTGCGCTTCCTCTATAGTCGGCCGCTTGCCACGTCGCTCCGTCCAATACAAATCTACTCAGTAAAAAAGATTTTCTATAAAATACTTCAATTTTACGAAATAAATTTATAAATGCAATTAAAAATTTTCACGTCTTCATCTTTTTCAGGCCGTGAAAGTAAACGAGAAAAATACGAGGGCTATGTACACGCCCGAAATAAGATGGATGGAAAGACGAATTTCGCCGGGCAACTTTTGGGCACCGGAAACGAAAAAAAAATTTTAAAATTTAAAGCAACAATAAAACAAGATAATATATTTTTTTTGTATTTTGTATTTTATTTGTGTTTTTGTATTTTGTATTTTTGAAATAAAATTTGTACGAAATGATTAATTTTGGTCCAAAAACAATGCGGCTATATAAAATTATTGTTGCCCGTCCCCACCATAACCGCCCTATTGGAAGCTACCAGGGCGAGGGTAGGGACCACCCCGAGCTCCACGACCCCTGAGGAATCCCCCAAAAACTCCTCGAGGCTGGGCCGCATGAGGGGGTCCCCCCATCGCCTGTCCTCTATACGGTTGCGGATTAACCATTCTAAAGGGTCTTGCTTGACCCTGTCCCTGACCTCGGCCTCGGCCATATCCCCCTCCAGTTCCCCTCTGGTACGAGCCCTGAGTGGAACTTACGGAAGATACTCCAGAAGCTGAGGTACTGGACTATCCTTGACTCTGTTGATTTGCGTATGGTAATTTGAATACTCCAGGCTGGTGCGGACCCTGCGAGTGAGACGATTGTCGCGAGTGCTGGCTCCTGGACCTGGATGTATCTCTAGGTTGCCTCTCCATTAAAATGGGAATCTTGAAGGGTTGCCCCTCCTCATCCTCGGCTTTCTGGAATTTACCAGAAAATTTCTGAACCATATCAGACAACCTTCTCTTCGCTGCCATATCCACTGCAGTTTGTTGGTGTTCCTCCATTCCGTTGGCATACGCTTCCCTGAATGCAGTACTACCTTCTCCCCACAGGTAGATAGAATAATACCTTTCCGTGACAAATGATTTGGCCCGCGCATCAACTGCACCAATATGTCTTGGGCCCAACTGCTGCTGTTCTAACTTTAGCAACACCATGGTACATAAGTATCTCACGGCTGCCATTACTATTTCCGCATCAAAGTGATGAAACCAATTTGGCATGAACTTGAGCCAAATATACTCCCAAATGGGCTCAGGAAGGTTTACGTGATCATACAGGAAACCACCCTGAACATCAAAGTGATTCCCGTAGTTCTCGTAAAGCTCCTCTACTCCATTATTCACCAATGCCCAGATGATTTGATTCCTATTATCATCTGGCATATCCTGAGCAAAGAATTTGATCACCTCCAGTATCGAAAAATCTATTCTTCCCTTCACTATGGGAAACTTCTTATGGACATCCCAGTAGTCTCTCAAAACAGAACTCAGGTACTCCAAAGTTACTTCCTTATCTCTACTTCTCTTGACCGATTTAGTCGGTTCCGACGTAGAGGGTTTAGAAATAACTTTTTTCCCAGAGGAACTGCTCTGGTTCTGCTGAGAAGTCCTATCCACTTTAGACACGGGCTTAGCCAAAGTACTTTTCGTCATTGCACTTACCTGAGATGCAGCCGATTTACTAGGTACTTTAGCGAAGCAACTCTCGACTGCACTTGACTCGTAGAACTTTTGGTTCCAGGCTTCAGGCTCATCGGCGTAGTTCCAGTCTTGGACTTGGTTGAATCCGTCAATAAAGTAGTAGATCCTGCAAACTTCAAGTCAACAGACGTAGAACTCCCTGTCTGTTCTCCTTCACCATCACTAATTTCAATAACATCCTCTTCATCTCTCCTTTTAGCCCTATTGGCCCTTCGGGCTAACTTCCTCCTTCCTAATCTTTTGATCTGGTCGTCTGTACAACCTTCTGCTCTGAACTTTCTAACTTCTTCGGCAGTATACATACCTGGTATACCACCGTCCATACTTGGATCTCTGGGCGCTACTTGAACTGTCGGCGTAACCTTGCTGACCACAGGTTGGATGACCTGCATACTAGCAGGCTGCGCCGGCAATTTCGGGATGTGATAAGCAGTAGGCGGCTTGGCCGGAGCTTGCACGACTATAGGCGCTGCCAGAGGCGTCGGCTGCGCCGTAAAACCAGCCACTACTTGCTCCAGCTGCTTCTGCTGCTGATCTAATCTTGCTTTTTGCTCCGCAAGCTGTTTAGCGAAAATCTCTTTCTGCCTTTCGATTTCCTTTTCAGCTCGCTCCCTGAGCCTTGCTTCAATTTCCTCTATTGTTGGACTTGCAGCAATTGTTATCAGATTGCTTTCATCCAACATTTGCTCTGCCCTGACATCGATTCCAGAAAGTAAACTTTCTGTCTGATCTATTTCTTGATCAGGCTGTATCAACGATTCAACAGTGACCTCCTTGTCCACTTCTAAATCGTCTCCTACCTGATTCAAGTCTATGGGGGTGTTGAGGTCTGCAGGTATCGCTTGTTGCTGTGCTTTCGCCGCAACAGGCTCAGCCTGCATCCCCTGCACCTGATCCATACTACTCATATCAACTCCAGATTGCTGACTCACCGTTGCGCTTACCTCAGTGCCTGTAACCGGCACTGTTGGCTGCTTACCTATCGGCGTCACTACAACCTTGTCACCAACATGCGTAATTTGAAAACCTGGAGCATCGGACTGCAATATCGGTTCGAAAAATGGCGGCTCGTAACCTGGAACGTATTCCGGTTGATACGCTAACACGCTCTTCTTCTGATTCTCCTTCGTTGCGTCCTCGCTCATATCTATTGGGTATCGCAAACCTGGAACTCGGACAGCTATTTGGCGGAAGTAAAACTCTGATAGCAGTACGGATTATCTTTGTACTGCTGACACTATGCCAAATGCTTCCTCATATCTTCCGGTCTTTGCTCCCATAATTTTGTCTTGGGCCAAAATCGGATCGGCAAAAATCCGAAATGATTTCCCCAACATGTAATCGCATCGCCTTTGGTTGGTGTATGCACCTCCATCACTAGAAGACTATTCAAAAACGATAAGTACTGACCGTACCTTTCTTCCCTCCACAACATCTTCAAGAGTTGTTCCTTTCCCTCAGGGCTAAAGGATCTCAAATAGTTGTGGTCAAGGAGAGAGGTAAGGTACTCCTCCGCTTCCTCTCTACAAGCTGGCCAAAATAAATGAAACGTGAGCGGAACTTTGTTACACACTGACTCCAAATTCTTAAAATTGTCCTCAATCAATATTTCAGAATAAGGAGCGATATCCATACTCCAGTGTTGTCTTACGTACGAGTCTTTACCATTCGAAACTCTGACTGGTTCATACTCGTGGTAATCAACTTCCAGAGATGTTATCTCCAACAACTGTTTCATTTCTTTCCTATACCTTAGGAAATTCTCGTATAAAACCATAGATACTGGTTCATCAAGTCTACTGAAACTCTTCCCTTGATTAACCATATCTATCACCTTCTTCATAATTCGAGTTCTAATCTGCTTTTCTGACAAAGCTTCTTCAAACTCTTCATCCTCACTTACCGTATCGTTACCCTCCACATTCTTACTTTTCTCTTTGATGGTATAATCAGGATGAATACCTTTAGGGATACTTACTTCTCTCCCTCTCTTCAGATTTGACTCATAATGAGGGAAGCTGTACTCCCTATAGCCTCCAAATGAGGTATCCATTTGGGCAGCCATACGGGCATACACTTCCTGTCTCATCAGGTAAAAAAAATGATGACTGCGGCTCTTCTACTTCTGGACTTCCGCAAAAAGTCTGCGGAAAGTTCTCACCATGTATAATATTGAAAAACCTGTATAACCTGAAAGCCATTATCTGAATCTGATCCGCTTTCATCAAATCATGCGGAAAGTACTGGAATCCGACCTTGACTTCCATAGCTAACTCATAGTGGAAAAATGCTAGGAAAACCAACAATGAGTAGTAGGCGTCCAGTGCTGAATACCGTATTTCAAATTGTGTCAACGTGTGCCTACAGAATCGTTCACGTTGCGCTCTTTAACGGAAATCGATTTGGAAATAACCGATGTCCGCCAGACACAGCTCCGTGAACAACCCTTTCAGCTTAAAAGTCTCTGGGCAAAGTCCCAACTTCCTGGACATTGCCGAAAATCTTCCGTTCAATTGGTCTCCTACCTTGTCTACGTCATAATAACGGCCATATGAAGAGGTTACTCTATGCTTGATCTCCGGTGTTAGATCAACATCTTGGCGCTTTCTACCTGCGCCATTAACATTCCAGATGGCGACCAGATCTGTAACCAAGTTGTATCCAACGAGAAGCATGTCCGAATCTAAGAGCTCATGAATGAGTGTCCATTCCTTGGGCATGATTGTCGTAGTATCTACAACAAAGGTGTCTCCAGTCACCGTCGAGAAGCTGATGACTCTCGCGAACTCCTTCCCTTTTGGGTTATCAACCCCAGAAGTCGCGAAAACCTTACTCACATACTCTTGAGTAACTTTCTCGGTATCGAAACTGATAATTGGCTGTCCTCGAAACCTACTCACCTTCAAGGTTTGGATCAATTCAGCCACCTTACCTATTTGGACTATTTTCGGTTCGGTCAATTCCAATGGAAATCTTCCGAAATTCGTGGCGAACCATCACTCTAATTCGCCGACTCTGACAATGCGCTTGACATTGTAGTCTAAAAAATTCATACAGAATGTTTACAACTTTTTAATGGAAATCTTTCTAAGCCGACAAACATGGGTTAAATTCTACGTTCACCACAGATAGTAAGCACAAATAGGAAAAGGAAAAAAGGAAAATTGCAAGCAGGGGACAATAAGGTACCAAACATATATTGGGTTAGTGTTGGCAGATAGTTAAACACAAGTGCGGCCCCGACTTCTACCTTATACGGGAGTACACGCACAGACCACCTGCATCTTCCATCATTCGACTGCTAGCCGTCTCAATCCAACGCCCAAAAGGGCCTATCCAACTAATAAATTAAGAATTTCCAAGAAGAATTTAAAAATATATTTAATAATTTACCCAAAATGTGGAAATTCGTAGAAAAGTAAATTAAGATGGAATTTGAAAATTTAAGTAATTTTGAAATTATCTACCCCTAGTCCACTAGTTGCTACGCTCCACTTCTTCCCCATCACATAGACGAATTTATTCAACTCGCTATGTGTGTAGAGGAATGATGTAGTTTCGCAAAAAGTCCAAATTTCACGCTGCAGGCAGCTTTGCCACACTTTTTCAAGTTGACAGAACAAATTTGTTCCCACTAAATTTTTACAATTGTCTAGGCCTTCGTCTAGACACCCGTGGGCTATAACATCCTGCTTTGCCCAATAAATTTTAAGATTAACTAAGCTTAAAAACTTAGGTCGCTTACCATGGACTAAAAAATACCGATTGTTTTGCCGCACCTATGGCTGACCGTAGGTCACGTGAGGGTCCGTGACCAAATACTGTTTTGTCCGGCGTCCATTGGGGGGCCGGGACATTTCTTCCGCTTCTTGTTCGAATTCTTGGAATTCGGTGCTATCAATTTTCGAAAATTTTTTGATAAAATTTTTATAAGAGCTGAAAAATTGACAAATTTTCCGCTTCCGCTACTTTTTGTCTATTTTTACTCTGAAACTCAGCGGTTTCCAAATTCTTCCAATATTCACAGAATTGGGGGGCAACAACTAATATTTCCTCCGAAAAAATTAATCGGACTCGGGGAAAATTAAAATTTAGGCCACAAAAAAAGTTTTAAAATTTTAGATTTTTTGCGAAGAGTGGTTTTTTACCAAGAATTTTGAGAAATTTTAAGATTTACGCGAGAGAAAAAAAAAATACACGATAAATATGCGATAAATAGATAAATAAATACAATTAAATACAATTTGTACCTAAATACACAATTTGGGACGAAAAAAATATGGGGGGGGGGGTTAATCATAAGCACACACACACACGCGAAAAAATACGGCAGTTTGTAATTACTAATTTTCGAATCTACAGTAAACTGCATGTCCTTAGATGACAGGTTGTTAGACTGCAGCCATCTGCCGGTCTCGTAGCGATAGTGCTTTAACCTGCTCACGGATACCACCTGCTTTTTCAGCGGCTCTCTCCAGTGAGCGATTTCAAGCACATTTTCTGATAATCTCCTATTATCAGTAACAACATACTGTCCTTGCCACAGCAGACCCAGTTTTTTGTGTTTATCGACTTTCAGCAAAACCCAATCATTGACGGAATAATCATGAGCTTTTGCTTTATGGTCAAAAAACTTTTTACTGCTCTCCGCAGCTTTCCTGATATTCTCTGAAATGACTTCATAAGTTTCTACTAAACTTTCGGTTAGTATATGCTTATAAGCCTCATAGTTCATTGGCAGAACTATGTTTCTAGCAACACTAATACTAATGCCAAAATTAGCCTCATGACCTCTTAATAAGGCAAATGGAGAACATCTCGTTGAGGTATGAGGTGTGGCATTGTAAGCAAAAACGACAGATTGCAAATATCTGTCCCATTTATCTGAATCTTCTATAGCAACCTTTCGCAACTGCTTGATCAAGGTTGGGTTAAACCTTTCAACCATTCCATTTCCTTGTGGATGGTAGGCAGTTGTGAAAATCTTCTGACACTCCAACAATTTACAGACTAACGTCATCAAGTCAGCTGTAAAGCATGAACCATTATCACTCAACAAGTTCACCGGGGTTCCATGCCTGAACACAATATTTCAAAGAAAACTGTTCACAATGGTTACAGCAGATTGATCCGGGATCATTTCTGCTTCCACCCATTTTGTAAAGTAATCTTGAAATACTATAACATACGGTCTTTTCTCGCTCATGGGAGATATTCCCACAATATCTACAGAAACTATGTCAAACGGTCCTCTAGGAAAAATTGGATTTAATGGCGGTATTGTAGCCTTTCCTGGAGTCACAATTTGACATATCGGACAAAAGCTGATCCAGCTCCGAACATCCTTTTGGATGCTCAGCCACCAGAACCGCTCTTTAATAATACAAGGGTTCTCTTAAACCCTTGATGCGTCATCATCACTGCTCCATGATACTGATGTAGGACAACTTTTTTGAGAACAGAGGGCACAATAACTTGATCCTCTGCCTCGCCAAAAGTCTCTCTATATAGTATCCCTTGATCGATATAAAAGTAACTTTGAGACTTAGTGCTACTACTAGCACTTAGTTTCTCGAAGATCACTTTTAAATCTTTATCCTTTCCTTGCAACTGTGACATCAAGGCGTTTGAGATAAGCCCTTTCGGTCTACCATCTTCAATTTCTGGGGCTTCTTCAAACTCCTTCTCCTTCCGTTCAAAAATTCTCTTCACTTCCTCTTTAGGTTTTGCTTGCCCAGGAGGATGTCCTTTTTCCTCCTGCTGCAAGTTTTTTGCCATTTGTCTAGTGACTAGGGCCTCAATTTCATATTTCTCAGGTGTTCGATAATTATCGAATTTTGGAGAAATATTAAGTCGAGTCTCATCACTAACACCATACTTTGAAGCCACTGAAGCTGTGGCCATCTTCACCGGAGTGAAGACTCCTACAGCCTCATCCACTTCATCTCCTCTGAGTTCCCAAAGTTGTTTCACTAAAACTTTATGGTTTTGGTTAATGACTTCGTCTTCAGCAAGAGATTTCACATCTCCTTTCTGAAAGATAAGCTCCCATTTTGGTGGCAACTTCTCTTTCTGTTCATCTGGTTCCTCCTTCCTGGAGAGAAAATCAGCCATGGCATTTTGTCTGCCAGGCACATACTCCAACTTGTGATTAAACTGGCAAATGAATGTGTACCACCTCTTGAGTTTGTCATTAGTCTGTGTGTTGACCCTCATGGATAATAAAGGTTTGTGGTCAGTTTGAATCCTGACCTTTTGGCCCAAAATATAATGTTTATAAATTTTAAGGCCGTATACCACAGCTAAGCATTCCCTTTTGGTGGCGCACCATTTCCTTTCTTCTGCCCCCAATATCCGACTATTGTAGGCTATCACCCAACGTTCCGAGTCAGTCTCTTGACATAACACTGCTCCCAATGCAATTCCACTGGCATCTGTTTGAAGAATGAATCACGCAGATCCATCTAAAATTGGATGTCTTAAGAAAGGTACTGAGGTCAATGCTACTTTGAGCTTCTCAAAAGTTGTGTAATGCAACTCGGTCACATTCCATGTTCCCTTCTTGCCTGTTAATTTGTACAAAGGCTCAGCTAGTGCTGCTAGGTCTAGTATAAATTTTTTACACCATTGTAGCATACCTAGGAATCTTTGCATTTTCTTAACAGAATCTGGGAATGGGAATTCCGTTATCGCCTTGACCTTCTTAGGATCCGGAGAAATTTCGTTCCCATCCAAGATGTGCCCTAAAAAGTGCACCTTCTCGGGAAGAAATTCACATTTCTCTGGCTTAAGAGTCAACTTCGCCTTCCTCAACGCTTCTAGCACCAATTTCAAATTCTCTAAGTGTTCCTCGAACGTATTCAAGAAGATGATAATATCATCTATGTACACTAGGCAAATTTTCCATACCAAATCCCCAAGGATTCTCTCCATCATCCTTTGGAATTCAGCCGGTGCATTCTTCAATCCAAAGGGCATCACTTTAAACTGAAACAAGCCCTCTTGGCATATAAAAGCCGTTTTCTCCTTGCTCTCTTCCTCCATCGGGACCTGCCAATATCCTGACTTCAAATCTAGAGTCATATAGAACTTAGCTCTTCCAAGGCAATCTAAATAATCATCCATTCTCTGGATGGGATATTTATCATCCTTGGTCACCTGGTTTATACCTCTAAAATCAACTACTGGTCTCGTAGTTCCATCTTTCTTTCCAACCAGGAACAAGGGTGCAGCTCACGGTGACTTTGAGGGCTCGATTACTCCCTGATCCAACATCTCCTTTATGTGTGGCCTTACTCCTGGCGGACTATTAATTGAAGCTCTGTAATATCTTTTTGCTACAGGTCTTGCATCTCCTGTATCTATCTTGCACGTCAGAGCTGGGGTTGTAGTAGCCGGATCACCAGGCAAGCTAAAGACATCTCTGTACTTCAACAAAGACTTTATAGCTCCCGTTTTCTGCTCTTCCGATATTTTCGCCTTAGATATCATCTTGCATAGTGAAGTATAGAACTCTACAGAATCAGACTTTGATAATGCAGGCATTCCTTCCTTTACCATGCAGGTCTGATATTCTTTTTCCTCCTTTATCTTTTTCATTTCTTTCACCTTCTTATACATATCATCATCTTAAATAAGCATAGATTCTGTATAGCCAATGACTTGATCTCTCTCAAACTGACAACCAGAACCTGTGGTATTGGAGATTAGTACTACAAACTCCTCTTGTGATCCGTCTACAACCACTTTCTCCATTCTGAACTTCCTTTCAGAATCTTTTGATTCGACAATAATTCCGTTCAACGTGGCATCTCCAGTTGATCCCAAAGATTTGCCTTCATCAAAACATCTGTTCCATATGGAATGTAGGTTTTACTACATGCAACAATTGCAACAGTTGTCTTTAGTAGACAAACTTTTGGATAAACACTTTGATTTATACAATCAGTCGATGCCACACTGACTTTAGTCACTTCTTCCATTACCATTTGCACAGTAGTTACAGAAGGGACTTGAACTACATCAATCTTTCTCTCAATGCCTTGTATTGTCATGGCATTTCTTTTAAAATCAATCACCACACCTAAATCTGGGTGCGCTAAAAAATCTGTGCCCAAGATCAGGTCCTCACCTGCATCTGGCAACACTATAACATTGACTGGAAAATTTCCAAATTCAGTCTTCATACAAACTGGTACATACCCATAGGCATGCACAATTTTTCCATCAGCTACAGTCACTTTAAGAATACGAGGGTACACTGTATAATCAACATCTAATGCCCTTTTCAGGAGCTTAGAAGACATGACCGTACACTGAGCTCCTGTATCAATTAAAGCTCTGGTAGCCGTTTCTTTAATAATCACATTTATGTAGAATAGAACCGTTTTCGGATAATTTTCCAACAATTTTTTCTCTATGTCCATTGCTTTCCTTCCATACTTCACATGAGCCAAATCTCTTTCTTTCACTTTTTCTAGAGGTGTCACCTTATCCAGGTGAATAATACTTCGGAGAACCAAACTAGAAGATTTGTTTCTACTCTGATCACTTTCATCATCCGCATCCGTACTGCTTGTCACCATTACCTTATGTGAACTAGGTTGCGACTGGTTCGAAACAAATGATCCAGATTGATCCTGGACGGTACTAGCCTGAATAGCCAGTTGACTAGTTGATGCAGGTAACATCAACTGCGCTGCCTCTGCAACTCAATGCCTTGTTCTCTAAGTCTGCAGAATTCCCTGTATCTCTCAAACTCTGGGTCATACCCGTATATTTGATCTTCTTGGGGGAATCCTACATAATAGGCACCTCTTCCTCTTCCTCTAAATCCAAACTGAGGTCCACCTCTACCTCTAAAACTTCCTCTAAATGAAGCATTTCTATCACCACCATAATACTGATTAGACATGCCACGGTTAAATCCACCACGTTGCTGTTGCTGACGCCTGTATGCTAATGTTTTACACTCTTCCGCAGCATGAGTATTATTCTTATGATATATGCAGTAGGATCTCTGCTCCTTCAACTGCTTCTGCTTTTCAGCAGACGCAGTTTTCACAGTAGTCAACTCCTTTAAAGCTTCATTCTGAGTAACTTGTAATTTATCCACTTTCTGAACCAATTGTAGCCACTCCTTTGAGAGAATAGCTAAAAAAGACTCCTTGGCCTGCTCCTCGTTAGACTTTTTGACATCACGAGGCGAGAGACCAGGTTGCATCTCTTCAGCATTCTCCTCACTTCTCTCCTCTTCCACTGCCTTTTGCAACTGATTTTGTGGTCTTGACTTCGTCTGGTTATACTTTTTAGTACTTCCATACGGAGCATTCCCTACAAAAGCAATTTCTGGGCACATCTCCTCCGTTGCTACAACTTGATTCACCACAATTCGTTTATCCTTGGCTCCAAAAGTTGTAAACACATTCCTATACTTTTTATCAATCTGAGTTACGGCATATGCAAGGTCTTGCCATGTTTTCATCGATGGCAATACATCCTGCAACTCCGTCTGATACAACGGACTACTCTTATAAATGAAGGCATTAATAATATTCTCTTGCCTTACTTGATCACTCTGATCTGCATAGACCAGATCCACATGATTACTCAACCTCTTTAAAAACTCTAAAGCTGACTCGCCTTCTACCTGTTTCATATTAAACAACTCTCTTTTGAGCATCATCAAATCATAAGTCGGCGCGAGATACTTTAAAATATTTCTCCGCGCTTCTGTATAACTCGCTATCCTCCTAGCCGTATTTTGAGACAACCTTCTCAAACACTCCTTCTTTACCTTATCAGCCGTATTCTCCAGAAACTCACTTTCCAGATCAGTAAAAAATTTCAAAGCCTCTGTCGGCTTTATACTATCATGCAAAGGTCTATGTTTCAAGGCCTTTACCACATCTCTCACATCCACTTCTACACTTGAGCTAGAGTTCAACGTAGATGAACTTCTATTATCACTATCTGAGTAATGTCTACTCCTAGCTCTTGATCTGTGAGATCTCTTTCTACTCTTCGACTTTCTCTTTCTCCTCCTCTCAGGGCTAAGGTCAGCTCTATTTGCAGTATCTCTCCAAGGAGTGGGACGAGAAAACCTATCCTCTCCCTGGGACGATTCGTCGCAAATAGTCACCTTCCTTTCCCTAGAACTCCTATTCTCTGAGTAACCGTAGGCATTCGATTGTGCTTGTTCAGCATTCCTCAAACTCTGTGGCTCCTCAGTCCAACCTCTATCTCTACCTAAATATTTGTCTATATCCTCTTGAGACCTTACATAAACCTCTGAATGAACCTCTCTCTTAGGTTCACTTACTCTCTCAACTCTATTCTCAAGGTAAGAAGACTCACCTATCTTCCTCCGTTGATCCTCCTCCGTTTCCTTTTCCTTGACTTGCGCGCTTTCCATAACTTTGATCAATAATTCGACCTTTTTCTCCAGCGCGTTAATTTGTAGGTCCTTGGGATCGACTCGATCCCTTTGCTCCTCTTGTCGAATAAAATTTGCCATTTCGGGGTCGTATTGCCTCGAATATTTATCATTGTATAAATCGGCCGGCGCATCCTCGTAATACTCGTCGTAATTCATATCCACCATATTTGACCTCCATGCCAGTTTCAACTTCCGTCTAATCTCCTCCAGCGTCTCGGCCATCGGATGGACCAACTTCGGGGGCGATGTCGGTCTCTCTCTCTCAAAGGTCTGCTGACCTCTGACACTACCACTTACCATAGTTTCAATCTCGGCTAGCCTAGCCATCTCAAAACTACTTCTCTTCAACTCCTCTTCCATTCTTGCCACTTCCGCATTTCTACTCTCTCTCCTTCCTTCAGTCTCAGGCGCCTGTGCTTGAACCTGTTCTACCGCTGCGTGTTCTTCAGCAGAGTCGAGATTCGAAACACTAGGTTCATGTGACCTAGGAGGAGTCCTCAAAGTTCTCCCTACCGGAATACTCATCTTCTTAATTTTTCTGGTATGTGCCTGCAAATAAAACCCAGGAGTTTTAGTTATTTTTCTGGTGGTTCTCCGGTTATCCGTCCTGAGAGGCGTTAAGAGTCCACCACTTGTTAGGCTGCTGTGGGGTCAAGAAGATGCAACAGTTCTGACCACAGGCTAACAACAACAATAAACACAAAACTCTCCCAGACGTTTCACCAGATACTCGCCAGAACTTTCACTAAACCTCAGGCAGAACACCTTGGCACGTCCCTCAGGAGCTCCTATCCAAGTCTCCACTCCTATCCTTATAAACTCCAACCCCTACGCTCACAAAACAATACACTTACGGGTTCAATGTGTATTGGGTGACGACTGGCGACACCAACAAAAAATAATAATAAACGAATAATTATAAGAAGGGCGATGGTGGCGTCGCTCCATAAACCAAATCTTTTTAACACTGATAAAAAGACACAAAAAACGCAAAACAGTAGCAGCATAAATCTATGCAAATCATCATTTTCTTTCGGCCACTTTTTGCCGCGTCCAACTGCCTGCGCACCGACGCCGGAAGCTGAACACGTGCACCTGGTGCCACCTCAACAAATGGGTAAGCGCTCATTTGATTCTGGATCAAAAAGCAGCAACTATTGTCGAAAGTTTTGTAAACAACATAGTTTTCGTTCTACTATCAGATCAGGAACATCTACTATCAGATCAGGGTTCAGAATTCACTTCAGACTTGATGAAAGACATCGCGAAACTTCTAAAAGTTCAGAAAATCAACTTAACTGTGTATCACCAGCAATGTAACTGAATGGTCGAAAGATTCAATCAAACGTTGATTCCGCAACTCAAAAAATTCACTGCTGAAGATCCTGATAATTGGGAATGATATTTACCTTTCGCGACATTTGCCTATAAGGCTGTTCCTCACACAGCTACTCACTTTTCTCTGTTTCTACTTTTGCGAGGGTATGAACCCAGAATCGCTATTGTATTTGACTGCGCGAAAAGTCTAACATTACCGCTAAACTACGATGCGTATCAGTATATCTTTACGCGAGTGCAACTGATGTTATATAACAAAGTTTCCAAAAATTTAAAAAACGTGTCCGAATCACATAAGTGATACTTGGATAGAAAGGGGAAAGAGCAGAAATATGATCTAAACGATCTCATACTGTTGATAGACAACAAAAAATCGACTAAAATCGACAAAGAATTTTTCGAAAAATCTGAAATTTCGAAAAACGTCATGACAATTGATAGTTTAGATTGTCCCGGACAATCTCAGAAAGTCTCACTTTCTCGCATAAACCCATACATGCCTTGCACGGCATCCGCAGTTTTAGAATCAGAAGACAATGGTCCTCCAAGACTTGGAAAAAATTGAAATTTTGAAATTTTCGTTATATTTCAACTAACACTAATCTTTAATTTTGTTGATAAAATTTTAATTATTTTATAATCCTAAGCAAAAGCGATGAGTATAAAGTTTTCGTTATCCAAAAAACGCGCTAAATGCACTAATACAGATTCGGTGTTGGATGAGTGAAAGAAATGTGTGTGATACTGTCGCGTAGTTTTGTGTATATTCACGACCATTTCAAAGAAATTGACCTTCCCTAAGTAGTAGCGCAGGAAAAGAAAAATAAAGCTAAAAGCGCGCGCTGTGGAAATATCTTCCTCCGGTCCCACCCAATCTGAACTTTACATTTTTCACCATGTGCATGAAAATTTGAATTAGTGGTTAATAACTCTCCACTTTACACCTTCATCTTTTCAGCAAGATACTTCACTCTTATATTTCTCATTTTGATAAATCGAAAGCTCAGTGAAAGGTCAGATCGAATCAATTGCTGGATATCGACAAATCAAATTCCATAAAAGAAAAGATGACCAGGGGGTCCGAAGTGACAACGTCCCAGAGTTCCATGATAAAAATATCATTGATCAATCGGCCACGGATTTTCTGAAAATATTTTAACGATCAAGATAGATACATATCATATCAAAAGAAACAATATCGCCAGGACGATAGATTCTTTTTTGCGGACTGTAAGTTCTGCACTGCCGATTAGACTAAAGTCTTAAAAAATTAGAAACTCCGGGTTTCTCTTCCCCTGGGAAGAATAAAAATATCGATCCGTCGATATAAAAACTGAGTCGTAGTAACTCCATCAGAAGATTTGCGCGCCACCATTCAAAAGATTGACGTTTCCATGCGGAACTAAATCTAACAGAAATTAATCGAAATTTTGTGATACTTTTTAGAATATAACATCAAATGCATGATAAGAATCACAGAGTTCGAGCGATGGTTCCAAACGGTTTACGCCAGGCCCCTCAATGTCCTGCGCGATCCGAGCTACGTCGAAAGCGGCGAATTGAAAAGTGCATTGTCAGCGCATTCGAAACCGAATTTTCGAGGCCACGTATTGGTCGGATTCGACGTCGAGAAAATTTCGACGAATCAATTGTATATTCATAAGAAGACGAAAATGAATATACTTAACCAGAACGTGACTCACGTCGCTCGGTTCGTCCAGTTGGGCTTCCCAACTGGATACACTCTTATGTTTGACGTGCTAGCGACTACTCCTGAAGATTGGGCAGCATTTTACGAATTGGTATCGGCTCCCAAAACCATCATTATCGGTTTTGACCAGGCCGACGACTGGAAATGTTTGAAGGATATGCACGGACGCGAATTCCACCCCTAGTATCCTGGTTGATGTCCAGATCATACTAGAGAACATTGAACGCTCGCCCGAAAAATGGGAAAGGCCACATCTAATCAGCTTTTGTCCCGAAAACAAAAAACTAAAAGGAATAGTCGCCAACACATTCGCGCTGGACGTAGAGCATTATACGCTGTACTTTCCCCAAGGGAACGACCGAATCGCCCAAGCTGGCAAACCCGATGAGCAGGTCCTAACCTACTCGATATTGGACGCGTATTACCTGATCTTGATGTTTCTCGCGTATGGGCGCTAGGGTTTCATCAATAGCGTATACAATAATATACAAATCTTCCCTCACGATTTTCTACCGCCCGAATTTATACACATCCCAACACAAAACCTTTGACCATAACGCGAACGTTGACCGCGAAGGCAATGAAAAAGGCGCATTTGGTGTCATAGACCCCACGCTTTCGAAAAGCATGTTGCACGCGATCATGCGCAACGAAATATTAGCGTTGAACCAAATCATATTCTATGATTATAAGGATCCAAATATAGGGTATTGCTTGTATAACCACGCGAATGTGTAACACTCCACTAAATCATTAGGCCAGAAAATGCACCCTTTGAAACTACCGTCGATAAAGGGTAGCGAGCAAAATACATCATCTTTGACAGATGATGGGAAAATCGAACCGTACGATGACGCCGCTATATGTGCTAACGTTAGAGACAGAGTTTTACACTCTAAGGACATAACCAGCATTCATCACGCTGTTGGTGCACCTATGTTGCTCCTATTTCTGTCCCAAATAGACCAAAATATGGTTATGAGTGACGAAGTGAAACAAACAAACTTCAACCTAGTCGCAAATAATCCATTTTCAAGGTACGGCCCTCCGGAAACTTGGCCAATATACAAAATGAAGTTCGATCATCAAATTGCGGAAACGCCGGCTTTAACGCGGCTATACTCGCTCCCTAACCATCACGAATGGATGAATGCCATTCGAGGAACCATGCCGTTAGTCACACACGTATGCTCCCCACATTCTGAAACGGAATTGCGAGCGATAATCAAAAATGAGATTCCGAAACTAATGTTGAAAAGCGATAGTATGGAAATCGATCTCATATGCGAACAAAACTGGGTAAAATGAGACGGAATGTTCGAATTAGAACTGATCAAATGGGTTAGTCCCATACCCATCAACGAAAAGAATCGTAGCGATAATAAGCGACCAGTGTACGCAAATCCATACTTCATGCGACCCATTGTATTCCAAAATGACAGTTTTCCTGTCTCTAGCAAACCGATTTGGTGACAAAAAAAGTATAAGGAAAATCCTTATTACTATTTTATGTATAACTTGCCGATTTTGACGTCACGAAAATGTGAAGGACTCATTTGTTTTCCGCCCGACAACATTTTGACAATGAGTTTGAATCTACTGGTACATCTGGGCACTACGTTGATGGGAGAAAGTCCCACAAAAACGCCTACCCAGGCTCCTACACAAACTACCACTGACACTGAATTCGATCAAGAAGCAGCAATGGCCGTCGAATCGTTGATAAAAGAAACATCCGAGGAATCGTTCATAATAAAAACAGAAATCCCTACCGAAACTGACATCATACAAATCGATAGCAAAGAAGACGACGTATCCACAACCGATACTACCGTGCCAATGACAACGGCTAAAACTACATACTTGCTAACACCACTATCCAAAAATCTATTGTACAGTCAGTACGACATAGATTGGGGTAAAGGAGAGGAATACCGAGAAAGGGCCGCGTTAGTAAAAACTACCTGGATGAGAGATATCTCTCAAATTGAACACGAAGATTACGATGATTTGAAAATGATACCACCGTGTATAATTCCTACGCGATATAAAATACCAAAGAAAATGAGGTAGACACCTCTACGCTTGTCAGCACAGACAGCACGACTCCTGTTTTGGAGATTAAAAAAGATCGACTATGCAACAAACATGGCGAACCGATTGGCGACATTAGAGCATATCAATTTTCCCTGTTTCCAAGATGAAATGTGATCAATAGGCAATTGCGCACTATTCAGGACTATCTGGAGCCTCATCTAGAAGATCCAAATTACGTGCCACCATCTAAAAAGCGTCATGATTTGCGAGAAGACACGCGAAGTAGAGAAGGCAAAGAAACTGATTCGCAAACACGAGAACGACCTTCACGGTCTACTACACGAAAGGAAAGTGAGGATTATGATAGCCTAAAATGTTGTTATGGCGAATATGCGTCGAACAAATGACTGAGAAAATATCATCGTGATCGCGACTATAGATGAGAACATCCTAGCGATTTGAAAGATCGTCAAAAGAGAATCAAATGGGCTAGTGCCTTAAAATGAGATCAGTTGCGAAAAGAAGAATTTGAGAGTCAACAGCCTCTGATGGCTGACTCTGAGAAAATGATGGACGAACCGACGACGTCACAACAAGCTAGCGATCAACTAAAACCACAGCGAATCGTTCGAGAATATAAAAAACCATATCACTGATTTGGCAAACAATGTACGCCACTCAAAGAACTGTACCCTAGCGTACCTACTGCGCCTATAAGGGCCCAAATTCAACCATGGACTACTGATGAAGTAATTATTATTAATTACTTCAATCGAGCTCACTTAAGTTTTGATCCTATGATTTTACAACAAGCCACCGTGGCTTCGCAACAAATAGCTAAGGATTTCCGTGACTATTTTCAAGCAGGATATTTGTGTCAAGATCCACATTGTACCGAAGAACTCACTGCAGTTCTCCTAAGCTGGATGTGCGATTACTACAAATACTATGGTGCTTAAAATGCTATTGTCATAACACAGCTTATGCTGTTCCTGTTCCATGCCGGACAAGCCTACGACTATAAAACGACCAATAATTTGTACTCGATGGCTCTAGGCTACATTTTACAATGTTTCACTAATACAAGAGCTCTGAATTATCCGGCGACCGAAGAAAGAAAGGCCATCATTCGAGAAATCCATCGCGAATACCAAATTGAAATGGATAAAAGAGCCGAAGAAAAGAAACGAAAAGAGGAGATGGCGTTGTTGAAAGCGACTGTGCCTCCAAAGTATCAAATGACACCAGCTCCGATCATCACTATGACTACAACCCCGACAACTCAACCGCCAGTTATCGGAATACGAACGTCATTGGGAGCAGCGCAACGAGCTCTAGCCCCACGAGCACTGACTACAAGTCAAGGAATGCAGATGCCTCCACCTGGCATTCTGAAAGCGAGCAAAACACTGACCAAAACTTTGCCGAAAGGTCGCAGATTTCCCCCCCCCCCCCAGAAATGATTTCAGAAAAGGATGAGTATCAGGATGCTAAACGCATCACTTTTCTTTCACTAGTCTATTCTTTTTCCACTAGAATCTTTTCTTTTTCAAAAATCTCTAAAATTTTTAAACTTCTCAGTATAAAATACTAGTTTTGATTTGCTCATTGCTTTGTGCCTTAACATTTGTGATAAAATCGTAAACATTTTCTTTGTTTATTTCTTTGTGTAGTTTGTGCTGCAGCGTAGGAGTAAAAAAGAGACAAACCATCAAAAGAAAATTGCCAAAGGAGCTAAAGGCTCTCATACAATCAAAACGTCAACATCAACTCACCACGACACCTCAAAATTGCTTAAGGCAATTTACATTGAAAGGGGGAGGAGTGTTGTGGAGTGATTTGACGTATTTGTAAAGTTCGTGTTGTGTTTGAGAAGAGATCGGCAAGTTCGAGAAAGGAAGATCATGACGAGACCCGCCAAGAGGCATGGCTAGGATGTGAAGAAATTGTGAAAATGTTTTTCAATTGAGATCGTTTGTACTGTAGCCAGACGGTTGTGTTTCTTGTTTGTCTGGAGAGTGTGAGGCTGCAATTTGTATATTAGTAAACTGTGTTGAGAGAGTGTGTTCTACATTAAGCCAAACTTTTTGGAAAATAGTTTGGGTATTTGGGGGGAACTCCTAGCTGTTGAGATAGTACGGCCCGAGTTTCGGCATCCGAAAACCTTTGATGACCTGAGTGAAGATCCCTGGATAAATTGACATAGCACTCTCTACAAACCCGTCAATCTCCTGCGTATGATTATCGTTGCGTTGATTTCATTCTGAGTATTCCATTTCTAGCATTCTGCGCGCTCTCCTACGTTCCATACGTTTCTTCTAAAAACATGTGATAAATCGTCAAGCTACACAGCTTAGTTTTCGTCGTCTCTTTTCCTATTTTCCACGCAGGACACTTCGCCCCGGAAAGATTAACAACCTTTTTGGGTTCTCACTTGTCATCATAGAGGACTTAACCATCGATTTCTCATGTAATTCAGTCATTATGCTTTTGGATAGTTTTTTGGATAGATAGTTAGATATGGTATGCTTGAAAGTTTTTTCAATGCTTGTAGATTAAACTTTGAACTCGAAAATTTCAATTTTTTCCTCAATTTTAATGAATTAACGGGTCTGAAAACACCAGAAGGCTTGAAAATCTCAAAAACACCTAAATAAAGCGTCTGTGAGCATTTTTAAGCAAAAAAAACGATTTCGGGAAAATGGGGAAAAAAATTTTGACCCCTTTCTCCACTGGGGGAAAGGGCCCCGGAAAAAAAACAGTGGTCAGAAATGGCATGGTCAGTAGCGCTAGTGACATTTACATTGTAAGTATCTCTAAACAGCGGGTACAGAGTGAGGACTGCATTGTTAGCTCATTGAGCAATGCCAGTCAGGATTGTGATATTAAGATGAGACAGATGATCAAAAATATGAAGGTTTGTAATGAAAGCCAAGTTCATTATATTTTCATAAGTTTTTAAGTATAAACATGTGCTGTCATTAATCAAATGTTAGCTTAGATATTTTGTTCATAAAAATTAGTTTGTTGCTTAAATAAAGGAAAAGAAAGTCGTTTGACTATATGCCCGTATTCATTACAAATGGGGGGCAATCGAAATATATAGTGAACAGATTTTGTGGACATAGAATTCGACAAAATTTTTATTTTGTGGTTTTTTTTTTAATATTTTCGAATTTTACGTTTATTTGGGGTCTATTTGACCAATAATAGGTTTTGTGGATATTACCTATTTTGGGCCAATAATTTGCGAACGTTTTTTCATTTATTCTTGATGGTACTTATGCCAAGGGACACACATAAACAAAACATGGATGAATTACGCCAAGAAATTGAACATCAAAGAACAGAGATGGAACAATTACAAATTTCCCCTGCCTGACCACAACATCATTCAGATTTTGACGTCTTTTATGGTAGGACGGGAGAGAACTTTGAATTATGGGTTAATGGTTTCAACAGGCATGCACAGGTGAACAACTGGAACGATGACCATAAGCGATTGGTCATGCCTTCACTATTCCCTGAAGCAGCAGAGACATTTTATCATGCCATTCCTTTGGCACAGAAACAAACATTAACATTTCAAGGGCTAATCGACAAGATGAAGACATGATTTCTGCCAGCCCAAGCATCAGAATTAAAGAGCGCCGAATTACAAACAAGGTGTCAGCGTCCAGGAGAAACAGTGACGGAATTTGCCATTGCTTTCCAACAGCTAGCAACCCAAGCTTATCCAAAGCTGGCTGATGATTCAAGAGATCAAATCATGCGCTCATTTTTCATCAACGGCCTCAACGAAATTTTATGGCAATGTGTTTTCAATCGGGGAGCAAAAACGTTTGCTGAGGCAGAAATGGCTGCCAGGGATGCAGAGGCACAGTCCGTTTTACATAATAAGAACAGGATACACATCCAAGCAATGGAACAACAGCCTCAACAGACTCGTCCAGTAGTACAGCATCATACAACAACATCCAATTATAGAAAACCACCTGCAAGACCTACAGATCGGACAATTGATGGACGCCCCATCTGCTTCTTTTGCCAACGACCAGGCCATGTGCAACAGGTGTGTAAGAAGCGTCTTGCACTACAATGTCTGTACAACAATAATAATGGTGGTCAGGCTCGTACAAATTTCTCGAATTGGAACCATGGTCAGACATCATCAAATGCACAACAACAACAATATCGCCAATACCAGCCAAGGGGAGTTTATTCCATGGATATGAATACGAACCAACCAGGGGTGGAAGAAGACCTAGCAGCTGAACTCAAAAAGGAAGGGGAGTTCTCCAGGCAATTAGCAAGCCAGTGTGCTTTACCACGTCAGGTGGATTGTATGGTTTTGGAAAATGTAAGCAACAATTCAAGTGCATGTATCAATTTCTATTATGCAAATCAAGTTCAAAAAAATTCAAATATTTTGATTGTCAAAAATTCTGGAAATGTTTCTTGTAGTGCAAGTTTAAAAAATTGTGTTAGGGAGTCAATTTGTGCAAGTGTAAAAAGTACTTGTCATGTAAATTTGATGTATTTGCTCAGTGGAGTTTCAATAATTCGCAGCATTAGCATGTCAGTAGGAAACAAATTTTTACCTTTTAAAATGGGTCCACAAGTCAAGTCATGCATAAATGGTGTTAAATCACACAAAATATAGTCAAAATTCGGTGCATGCAGTAATTTTTCTAATTTGCTTTTGTTCACCCTTTTATTTGCGAATTTATTAATTTTTGCATGTGGTGAAACTCATACATTTTATCACTAAGGGTCCGGAAAAGGTGGGCAGTTATTTGCAGTACCTCCCGATATTACATGTTTGCCACCACCTTTGAATTCCCCAAAAGAAGTTAATGTCAAATTATTTCTGCCCAGTCATGAGTTGAATTCAGTGCATGCATGGAAATGCCGGATCAGAAAACGAAAAGTTTGCACATATGTGGGCATTTTTGGGTCCAAAGGTTTAGTTTCAGACACAGTCGTCGAAAATCCTGTTTCTCATGCCAAATGTAAAGCTACTGTCATGACCAAACAGTGGCGTGGTCAAAATTTGGTATCATTCAATGATGATACTTTGGTTACAAATAACAGTTTAATTGTTCAGTTTAAGTACTGTTGTGCAGAAAATTGCGCAGATGTAGAAAATTTTATCATTGAAAAAGGGCAAGTGGCCACTCTTGATGGTCACCTAATCACCAGTGACCTAGGCAATGTTGGGTCATGCTTAGCCCAAAGTGGTTACTGCAACATGCCTGAGGGTGTAATTTTTTGGGATAAAAGTAAGTTGCAACTTGCCTGCTGTTTTGTAGAGTCATCTCGACCATATTTAGCAGGGCAGAATGGTAATTTTTACATCATAGATGATATGCAGGGTGCTTTTTCTTTGCTAAATAGCAGTGTCAATAGCATGACAGGTCGACACTGCCTTCCATCCAATGCTTTTCTTATGCATCAAGGCCCTGCATTACAAATTCTGTCTATCAATGGTAGCAGTCCCAAAATTTCACGTAAAAATCGTGCTGCCAAGACATCTACAGCAGCTAAAGCTACAAAAGAGCGAAAAGTAGCTGATACTATTGGGTTTGAGATTTTGAATGATGAAAATGATCCAATTAATTCCAAATTAGAATATTTAGAAATGGTCATTGAAATGTTCCAGCAAAGCCATTTCCGGGAAATCTGGATGTACTTGTGTGAAATCTCCCGACGTCAGTTAAGCCTTATAAAGGTCTGCTACAGATTGATCCATCCTTGGGTGCCCAAGTCTTACTGCAAAAGGAAAATTTGCATGCTCAAATTTGGGTGCCCAAGTCTTACTGCAAAAGGAAAATTTGCATGCTCAAATCGTGGGAGAAGCAATTTCTATTTCAGAGTGTGATCCTGTCCACCCTGATACAATATTTTGGGATTATAAAGTTGTTGATGTTTGCTTTGCTCATCTCCCAATCCAGTTCAACAACACAATATACTTTGTTTTACCAGGAAGCTTGAAAGTTGTTTCAGAAGCACCTACAGTCGATTGTAACCACCATATTTTTGGCGTGTTTCATGATGGCCATGGTGGATGGAGGTCAAGCACAGGACAAATCCAGGTCAGTGAAATATCTGCCGACATGATCTGGAAAAGTGAATCAATTCCACTTATTTTTGATAAGCCCAATCAGTATGCTTTCAAATTACACCCATAAAATGAACATAATGCAAAGTAAGCTCAATCAGTTACTTCACTATTCAGCAGCAATGTCTTTGGATCCCAAGACCTTCAAAAATACAATGGATTCGATTGAGAGAAACAAAACAAAATTTAGAATCTGTTTTTCATAAAACTTCATTTGGCTTGAGCACTTTAGTCAGCAAGTTAGTAATCGGACCACTTCAATTTATTTTAAATAGTTTCATGGTCACAGCCATCACATTTTTCACATGCTATCTTATTTTTAAGTTGTGGAAATCATGCATCCTACCTTTTTGGTTACAGACTTTTCTTTGCTTGTACAAATGCTTATCGAAACCACCTCGTCCAGTACCTCCTACTGCACACTTTTCCACTGAGGCACAGTCCGTAAGTCTATCTAGGCATCCACAAACAAAAACAGTCTACAGTTTGGATGACGACAATAGCTGTATTCTCATATAGACTCAAATACAAGGACATGGTGCATTGGCATTAGTAGACACAGGAGCAAGTATCTCATTACTGCATTCATCATTTTTTGACATGCTTCAAAGTAAGTCTAAACTCGAACTAAAACCATCACCAGTTAAAGTAAGTTCAGTCTCAGGTCATATACTTGAAATAGATGGTTTCATAATGGTAATGCTGTCCAAACCAAGCCATTTTGGGAAGAAGTCTACTTAAAGAGTTTGGAGGCAAGCGAATTATTGATTTTGACAAAGAATGGCTCTATCTTGGGTCACACGTAGCCACTCCAATAATAACAGTACCATAGTGCCATTTATACAAGAAAATTCAAATTCTCTCCTAGAAAATTGTGAAAATCAACACTGCAGCATTTCTCTGACAAGTCATCAAGAAGCTGTAAAGATTCTTGATGCCACCACAGTGCTTCCAAGAACATCGGTTTCATTGGAAGTAGGAACTGACAAATCACTCCATGGTTTATGCTTATTTGTGCCATCTAAAAAGTTTTCTACAAAAACTGGCCTTATCTTAACCCCATTTTTAACATTTTTTGTGGGATTTAAATTTTTTCTCACATTTACGAATATAGCTATGGTTGCCAATTCAATTGTTCGCCAACATGACATGTGGCCACTTCTGGTCAAGTAATTTGGAAACTACAAATATGTCTGCCATTAACTTGGTTGAAATCAGAAAAAAGAGTCATTTTATTTTCAGCAAAACTTTACAGATCTGACGTCGGATCAAGTGAATATAATAAATAAATTTTTGAAAGATTTTCAAGATATGTTCGCATTGAATGCAAATGATTTGGGACGCACCAGCCTTGTAAAGCCCTCGATTGACACAGGCGATAGTGCTCCAATAAAATTATGGCCTTATCGAATGCCATACCATCAAAGGCAGCAAATCGAGGATCATGTTACAAAAATGCTCGAAAATGGATTGGTTCGACCATCAAGCAGTGCTTAGTCGTTTCCACCATTATTGGTCAGCAAAAAGGACCATACAACACGATTTTGTGTGGATTATAGATGCTTGAATGAGATAACAAAGAAAGACAGTTATCCCTTGCCTCATATTAATGACATATTAGATACTATAGGTGGTTCCAAATTCTTTTCAACCTTAGATCTAGCATCAGGTTATTGGCAGATAGAGCTGCAAGATAGCTTTAAGGAAAAAACTGCCTTTTCTACTTTTTCAGGGCTTTATGAATTCACAGTTATGCCATTTGGCCTTTGCAATGCGCCAGCTACCTTTCAAAGGCTAACGGAACAAATTTTGCTAGGTTTGGAATGGGAAGTTTGTTTTGTCTACCTTGACACTATCTTAGTGGTAGGCAAGACGTTCCAAAATCATTTAGAAAACCTCAAAATTGTTTTTGATCGTATCAAGAAAGCGGGACTTAAATTAAAATCCTCCAAATGCCACTTTTTCAGGAAGGAAATACCCTTCCTCGGGTAAGTCATGTGTAGTGAGGGAATAAAATTGGATCCAGAAAAAATTGCTTCCATAAAAAATTTTCAAGTTCCAACATACGTCACTGAACTAAGGAGTTTTATTGGTCTAGCATCTTACTACAGACGTTTTGTGAACAATTTCTCATCAATCATAAGTCCACTTTTAAAGCTATTAAAAAAAGATACTAAATTTCTTTAGTCACAATCATGTAACACATCATTCAGAATACTAAAAACCCTTCTCGGCCAATTCTACATTTTCGGGATTACAAAAAACCATTCAAAATTCAAACAGATGCTTCCAAAAATGGTCTTGGAGGAGTTTTGGCTCAAAAAGTCGGTGGAATCGAACATCCAGTGGCATATGCCAGTCAGTCACTGACAAAAAGTGAACGTAATTATGCCACTATTGAACAAGAAGCCATTGCCATTATTTGGGCTCTGAAAAATTTCCGTCCTTACATATATGGCCAAAAATGTAATCTTTTCACAGACCATGCCCCTTTAGCTTATCTCAAAAATAATATTTCTCAAACTTCTGCAAAATTAACTCGTTGGGGACTAGTGTTACAGCAATACGATGTGGAAATTCAGTACAGGTCAGGTAAGTTGAATGCAAATGCTGATTTCCTCTCCCAATATCCCACAAAAGAAAATCACGTTCCAGTGAATGCCATAGTCAATATGCTGCCAGAAAATGCAAGTCTTTCAGAAGGCCAGCAGGTTGATAGCACATGCAAAGCATTCATAGATTTTTTGGTCGATAATAAGTTATCGGACAATGTAAATTTAGTAAAATGGATTATGAAATATTATTAAAATTTCATGATCAAAGAAAATCTTTTGTGCAGAATAGAAAACACAGAAATGTTTCTGCAATTATCCCAGAAATGTTAGTTCCGGCTATTTTAGAAGCTTTTCATAATGATATTTTTAGCAGTCATTTTGGATTACTAAAAACATACTACAAAATTCGACAAAAATATTTTTGGCGTAATATGCAGACACAAATTTATAATTATTGTAAACAGTGTGTCTCATGTGCCGGACGAAAATTTCCATCATGAAAATCAAATGCACCATTGGTCTCAGTAAAGGCAGTACCATTGACATATAAAGGTAAAAAGTATATTCTAGTTTTTGGCGATTATTTAAGTAAATGGCCAGAGGCTTTTGCTTTGCCAGATATGAAAGCAAGCACAGTTGCTGAAATTTTTGTCAAAGAAATCGTGTGTCGATATGGTGCCCCTGGAAAATTGTTTATCTGATAGGGGAGCAAGTTTTACGTCACAAATAATGCAGGAAATTACACAATTAAGTGATACTCCTAAAATTTTCACATCCCCATACCACCCCCAAATGGATGGGATGGTAGGGCGTTTCAATAGAACTTTGATGACCATCCTATCCATGTACGTCTCCTCAAACCAACGCGATTGGGATGAATTTATTCCTTATGCCCTATTTGCATATCGGACTTTTGTTCATAGCTCAATGAGTTCTACACCATTTTATTTGTTATATGGGCAAAATCCTAGATTACCCCTTGACATAGTTTTGCATCACACTGTTAGCCCATACACAGTTGATATTGATGATTTCGTTTCAGATTTCCAATCATAAATGACAGAAGCCTGGACATTAGCCAAAGAAGCTATAAGTAAGGCTAAAAAACAAATAGTGAACTATGACCATGATGTAAAAACAGTTCATGAATACCAAGTAGGAGACCTTGTAATGGTTCATAAACCAGTCACAAGGGTAGGTCGTTCACCAAAGTTGACCCATCAGTGGTATAGGCCTTATGAAATTGTTGGTTTGGCTCTACCCCACATTTGGATCCAGCCTATTAATAAAAAAAATGCTAATCCTAGTTCAGTACATGTAAAAATTACTAAACCATACTCAAGAAATGCTTCCTTTAATCCCCATCTAAATTTGGATCAGGAAGCAAACTAATTTTGCTGTTTGTAGATTAATCACTACTTTTTCAATACTAAAAAAAACTAACACACACACTACATGTATTCAACATTTATGTAATCTACAGTGTAACCTATGACCCAAATCGTTCTTTCTTTCTAATCAAATTTTCTTACTGGAAATTTCAGGTGCGAAAATTTTCTCTTTTTCAGGTGATTTTGATGAAAGCTGAAGTAGTATATTTTTTTTAGCTAGAAATTTTACCACATGTGCTGTGCATTAGAATTTTTCCATTTTTCGAAATTTTATAGTAAATTTATGACTTTGAAATTTGAACTTCGAAAATTACATTATATATATTATTTTTTTATATAAAAATTAATTGCCACAATTGTTTTCATTTTAGAAATTTTTAGAAATTTTGTGCTTCTAAATATTATTCATTTTTAAAATTAGTTTAACGTTTTGCTATTAATTCATCATTTTATTCGTAATTTTTCTTTATATTTTGAAATTTTCGTATGAATTGTTCTCTTTTGCTGGAGGAATGTAATGCAAGCAAAGTTCATTATATTTTCATAAGTTTTTAAGTATAAACATGTGCTGTCATTAATCAAATGTTAGCTTAGATATTTTGTTCATAAAAATTAGTTTGTTGCTAAAATAAAGAAAAAGAAAGTCGTTTGACTATAAGCCCCTATTCATTACAGGTTCATCAACGTTTCAGGCTTGAAGTATTTCGCAGGCGTATTAGTTGGTGAGGCCGATGAAGCATCCAATGGTGATGTAGAAGGAGCTGAAGTAGTAGCAGATGTGGAGGGTACAGAAGTTGACATTGTAGCAGTAGTGAAAACAATAGTTGGTGAGGTTACACTAGAAGAAGATAACTGAGGAACCAAACTCATGGTGGTAGACGAGGTACAGTAGGAACTTGCTGAACAGGTGGAGGATGTGGTGGAGGTTGAGCAGCAGCATCAGCAGGGATTAGCTGGCAGTGTTGCTCAAGCTGAGCAGTAAGTGAAGCGAAGGCATAGGATACGCAGCCGGTGGTGCCTGATAGACAACAGTGGGCTGTGGTTGGACATAAGCAAGTGGAAGAGGATTAAGCTGAATGTGAAATTGAGGTTGAGGAACAGCAGTTTGTTGATGCTGTTGTTGAAGATACGGCTGATAAGCACGCAACAGCTGTGGTACACAAAAGTCAGGTGGAAAAGTAATTGAAAATATTGGGGGAATAGTACCTGAGGATACTTTACCAGCAGATTTTTGCTTAGGTTGGGGTTTCACTACAGGTTTAGCAGAGGCTTGAGGTTGTGAGAAATACTGATGCATGACTCGAGAATGATGATGTACATACTGTTGAGCAGTTGTAGGCTTACATTTAGCTGCAGGTTTAGTCTTAGGGGCCTTGGGGAGTTTAGTAGTGGCCGGAGAAGATTTTGAAGTAGGCTTATGAGATTCACCAGATCTGTCCTGAGTCTCAATTTTCTGTTTCTTTAATTGGTTATAGAAATAGTAAAGATCATCTATAGCAGGTTTACTATTTATGTCAATGATGTGGAAAAAAGACAGATTTTGTTCCAGCTTGGAAATGAGGGAATGCATCAGTAAGTTCTTCATGAGTGAGTTGAGGACCAGAAACTGGAGTAGTAGACATGGCACTTGCAGGCTTTGCAACAAAAGTAGCTGCAGCGACCTTAGGAATACCAAAAGGTTTTGCAGGCTTAGCTGGCAATAATTGTTGAGTTACAGAAGTTTAACATTGATCGTGATATTGAACCTGAGGTTGTGACTCAGCAGTTACACTTTCAGGTTGAGAGGTAGCAGTGACTGAAACAGTTTGAGAATCAAAGACATTTTGTTGAACCATCACTGGCAGGGTGATAGGTTCTGTAGATGAAGTGAGATAAACAATAGAAGATAGGTGAGATTCAAATTGTGACAGTTGTGTCTCAGGCTGAGGTTCCTCAGCTTCAACAATATTAATAGTAAGATTAGAAAGCCGCATCTCTTCCTCAGTTAAAGGATGAGAGGGAGTATTGACCATAACAGAAAGTGGTTGAGACTTAAGATCAGCATCAGAAATGATGACCACAACTTGGGGATCTTCTGAGACGAGTCCAGAATTGGTGTCAGATTTTACTTGAGTCGAAAATTGGTTATCATCAGAAGTTGAGATACAGGATAAATTAAAGTGAAGGATGACAGAAGGTTGTATCAGAATTGGATAGAGAGGGAGAGTATGTATGCACTTAGATGTCTAAGAGAAGTAGTAATGAGGATTACTTGCGCAGCGGGCATCCTGGTGTAGCAAGGTAGAATCATCTACCACTATTCTAGCTGTGGATAGCAGAGCTGGTCATAAAGCGAAACAATTGGTAATGTGAGTTATAGATTTGTGCCCATGTTTAGGTTCGACTCGTGGCAAGGTGGCCTTGAAGTTTTAAGGATGTCTTTAGGGTGGCCATTGATATCATTCCAACATTTGAACATGAATAACTTCCTAGAATTGTTGGTCATACCACGAATGGCATTTTGAAGAGTCTCTTGGACATCTCTGTATTTCTCCAATGAGTATAGTGAAGTCAACAAAGCAGGTGAATGAATATTAATGGTTAAGATGTTCAGAGCGTGAATGTTTTCAGGTGTCAGATAGTGAATGTAAGATTGAGGAGAATACTGGTAACCTTCTAGCTGCCCCACTTCAGTTGATCCGATGCGATGCAGTCAGTGAAGGGGTCAGCTTCACAAGGTATTGGGTCAGAAGTTGAAATGGAGTCAGCAACAAGGTTGTGGAAAACCTGTAGGAGGTATTCAACAGACATAGGTGTGCCCACAGCATAATGAAGATCAGCAGAAGTGCCTGCTCGCATTGCCATGGCTACAGCTGTTTGTAGATTGACAGGAATGTTGAGAAGCTTAAGGTACTTTTCTGATGACTTAGAGTCATCAGGTTGAGCAGCAAGAAGTTGTTTACATTGATTCTTAGACAGTTTAGGAGGAGCAGGTGAAAATGCAGAATGTTAAAGTACTCTTAAAGAAGATGTGCCATTCATCAATTTGGTGGAGCACATTGTTTGATCATGGACTGGATGTGCAGTTTGTGTGAAGAGGTAAGAAAAAGCTGACAGTGCCTCATCTCATATCACTGGTGGTAGGATCTGTCAACAGTGTGGGATTATCAGGTATGTCTAAGCCAGTAGGTAGCTTAGTGTCAAGGTTGATCCCATGACTGATAAGAGCCCTAGCAATATTATCAATAACTCAAGGGTGAAACAAGTCATGAGGAAAGAGTTGAGCAGTGCAAAAGATTTTGTTGAGGAAACAGTTATGTCGTAACTCGAGATATTGCAGAGTTGGATAAAAGGCATCTAAGCCTGCATATACCAGCTTCTCTCTGAACAGTTTGTGTTCAGAAGGAGTTGTGTAATACATGGGATTTTGGAAAGGTCATGATTAATACTAACAGTATCCCGAGCCTAGATGCAGGTTATGCATGCTTTGAGTGTGCATCATTCAGGGAAAAAGTCGATAAGCTGGACTTTTTCAAAAAGATCAGGTTCTTTTTCAATTCATTTCACGAACTGGAGAAGGTCCACCATAGGTATCTTAGTGATGACTGTTGGTTTGGCATTTTGGTTTGTGGTGCCAAATTTAGGGCCAACTAAAGAGTACAGGGTACCCCAGTCATGGTCCATATCAAAAGTTGCCAAAATGGTATGGTCATTATCAAAAAGCTTAAAGAGTGCTAGCCAATCACTTTCTGTGGCCAAAAGAGCTTCAAATACCAGAGCTCGACCATCAGGGTAGGCGAGTTGGATATAGCGAGGCAGAGTTTTAGTTCCCGTATTGAAAATGAGAATGTTGAAATTTTGATAGGTTTGATAAGGTTATTGATTCTATGTCAAAGCAAATCAGAGTGTACCCACAAAAATTTGGTGTCTGCACTTTAGCCAAGGCAGAGTGCAGGCTGCTAGGAGGTATGAATTCTGGTGAGGAAATGAAACTAGGAGGGTGCTGGAACAATGACATATACCACTGTTCCAGCTATCTTACCCCGACAAGCCTTTTGACTTGAATTCTAAAAATACTAACTTAAGTAAACTTACTATTAAGTGGAAGATCACTGAGAGCAGGTACTGAGGAAAAGCCTTTTGAACAGACATGGAATTTGGAAAATATAGTTCTGGACCAAAAGTATAAGTAAATAAAGAAAATAGTTTTTCGAATTTTTTGGAAGAGAAATTATTTGAGAGTGTGATAATGAGAATGTTTTGAACTTTGGAAAGCTAGTTGTATTTTCCTGTTTTGAGAAATTTGAAAAGTTTTGATTTTTTGAAAACTTTAATGATTTTGTATGAAATGAAAAATGAAAAAGCCATTTGGCACCAATGCTTGTGCCACTCCAATTTATTTTGTTCAAAAATCTATTTTTTGGCACAAAATAGGTTGAAAAATTGTTAGGTTTTCCTTTATTTTTATCATAGTCAATAGTTTCCCTTCAGGATTCTTCATTTGTGTCAGTTTTATATTCTTAAAACATGTTTTATGATTCTGTCAGTGTAGAAAATGATGATTGAACTAATATGCTTACTGTTTTTTGCACCTTTTGAGAAAGAAGTCAAAAAAATTTTTTGTTATTTTTAGGCAAGTCATTTTTCTGTCAAAAATGCATGCTTATGTTTCATTTATGCCTTTTGAAACATTCTCACGCTTCTTTAGTCAATACATAGTTCCTCACAAGTGAAAAAAAATCAATATTTGCAAAAAACTGAAGCAAACATGCATGCACATAGAAGGGGTCAGGGGGAGGTAAAGCCTCCTACCTGAAACCCTGGACATGTTTGGCAGCCAGTTGCTGGCAAGTTGCAATGGGAAATTGACATGCAAATCAACGAATTGGATGACCAGTTGTGCAAACATTCGCATAGAGAGGGAGCACCACAGAGAGACAAAAATGATAGTGATTAATCATTGTCACATCTTATTATATTTTTGATGAATATTGTGCTGGTGTCCAATGAACCTTTACCCAGCAAAATAGTATTTAATTTACATAAATTATATAGTGGTGTACCCACATTTGTTTTAATATTCTTCACATACAATTTAGTGATATATTGTTTATTATTTAAATTCAATTAATCATCTCAAGCAAAGGGCCAGAGGCCCAGGCGCCCGGCTTGCTGACAGCAAGCCAAGAAAGACCTTACTAGGGATCCTGCAGGTAAGTGTATCCCTGAGGGGAAACCTTTCTCTCCTAGGAGACTTTGAGGGCTCTGTTCTGAGGCCCCCCGATTAAAGGTAAGTAATTAACTGTTGTTGCCAGGTCTGGGGGAACCAGACTATTGCAAGATCTCCAAGGCATAGCAAAGGAATTAGCTCTAACAGGCCAGTTCAGACCAGAACCAATATTTTCTTAAACCCTAAGGAAGGACCTGCACAACAAGTGGTGGCTTTTAAATCCTCATAACAGAACTGTGTAGTCAGACTAGGAGAAAGGAATACCCTCCAGGTTTCTACACAAAATTAGCAGGATTTAAAATGCCAAATGAAAAGATACCGATAGGTAATACTTTACATAGATCACCACATGGAGTGTCCAGTGCTGGAAATCTAGTCAATTTGGGAGACAAGGATCAGCAACAGCATGCTGCCCTGGACCCAGTGATTCTATATCAAACTCCTGCCAGGGTACAGCTATTGCAACAACAAGCAATGCATTTTATGCCCCAGGATGTGGGTGTGCCATTAGACCACATGCCAATGATTGCCGTGGACCAACAACAGGCAAATCCAAACCCAGATGCTGATTGACTGCTGCAGCTGAACATTAAATGCTCACCACCGAGGGTCAAGTTAGCAGGACTGAAACGGGATATTGTTATGCCTGAAATTCGACCAAATTTGAATGAAGTCAACCCCAAAACCAAACTGCAACGGTTAGAGAGGATCGGACAAGATCAGGAGTGATTCCAGCAGCGGGAAAGATCTCCCCAAATGTCCAATCAAGAAATGGCAATGCAATTAGGCAAACTGAAGGGAACTGTTGAAGCCTTGTTTGACATCCTTGTGGACTCGGCCACATAGGACAATAAGAGGGAAGCTGAAAGTTGTGGACAGGAGCGGGATAGACAGGTTAGACCATGTAATAAGGGTGCAGAAAGAGACAACTGTCTCTTAGCTAAACCATATGCAGGTGCAGGGCCTAGTTATAGGCCAGAATTTGATGAAGGGCTAAGACTCAAATTTGAGCCCAAAAGTTGGAGGAGTCCAGCCAGGGATGTTCCAGTCGAGGGAGCCGAGCAATTGGCAGACTAAAGGAATCAAAATCAGCTAGCTCAGCAGCATCCAGCTTTGACAAGACTGCTCTACAATGGTAAAGGAAACATAATTGATCCAAATACCCTTAGACCAGATCAACTGGCATGTTTCCCATATAGGAATTATAGATTTGACAGAGACAATTTACCATCAAATAAAGGAGGTGTACCACTGCAACGGTGCCAATTGAATTATGTTGCAATCACCAAACTCTGATATGGATCCAGTTCTAATCAGAGCATATGATCAGAGAGAAATGCCAACAAATAATTTGGCACAAGAGAATGTTGTAAGGAATATCGTTAAAGGTGTGTTACACAAACTTTTAGAAGAAGGTATGGTAAATCAGCAAGTGCTTAACTTCTTGACAGTACTAGAAGAGGAATTCTGTAGCTATACACATGAATCAGCTAACTAGTGCTTCACACTTTCGAAATTCTAGGACCCGGGTACCCAGTTCTTAGGGAACCTGGGTTACCTGGATATTTCAGGTACCTGGGTATACCCTGATACCTAGGTTCTATATGCAAGGTATTTAAAAAATAAGTGAATGAATGCACTCCATGAAAATTTTCAGAAAACTCATAAATTTTGAAGCATTAGCCTTGCAAAGTGCTACTAAACAAAAGTTAGGAAAAGCCAATAACAAATTCTTTTCAAACAAATTTTTTTTTCAAAAAAAATGTTTTTTTCATTCGAAGAAAATAAATGTTTCAAAATGTTTTACCCTTTAAAGCAAATTGTGGGGACCTGGTCAAGCATCACAACTATTTGATGAATCCATTTCCAGACTAGATTTCCCACAAGGTCCAGTTTAACTCTCTATACCAGCTCATCATCATCGATTTCTACGCCTCTTCAATCTTTATACATAATGCATCTTTGCAACTTCTATTGTTTTCTCATACTGTATCGAGTACCAACATTTCACACAGGCATAATTTCTCGAAGACTTCTTTATATTTCTGTTTCATGCTTCATTGTTAAAACACATAGGTTTTTTTGTTGCTAAAAATATGCTACAGGGGCTTTTTTGGAGCCATAAGCAGCCTTGTTAACACATTGAGCAGGTAAATGCACTGAATTAGTAAAGGAAAATACGTTCATTCAGTGTAACTGCACCCATTTATACAACATCTTGTTGAGACCCGTGTACCCGGGTCTACCCGGGTTGCATTCAAAAAATTGACCCTGGTACTTGGGTCTACGGGGGTATACCAGGGTACCCGAAATACATGGGTACCCCATGTGAAGCACTACAGCCAAGTATGAAGCACTGCTGAGGCTTTTTAAGGGCAGACCGAAGGCTGTTGCAAGTGACAAGATAACCTATAGGGATGCCAGGAGAACCATAATTAATGTCTTTGCACCAGAATGTAGCCTGGAAATGTTAACCAGGGAATTATTTGAGATCCAACAAAGACCCAACAAACAGGCCGTTGACTTTTTAGAGAGAGTCAGTATATTAGTGGAACTAGTAAAGGGAGATTTTGACTATCAGTCAAAACGGAGACTGATTATTGACACATTTGTGTACAGAAGTGATCCCACATTTCAGTCCAAATCGAAAAGTTCTAAGCACACCTTTAGGACTTGGTATGACTTAGCAACTGAAGTTCATGATATTGAATGTAGATATAAAAATGCCCTTCAAAGGTATGGACCTAAGGGTACTCAGCAGGATCCAATTGTTATCAATGAGGTAGCCATGCAGAGTGGGCAAGACCCTGAAATAGCTGTAGTAGCATGAAATCAGTCAGAGGGTTTTCAGCAAAGCCAGAGACAAAGGTTTCCACAGCTGTATCAGAATTTTAGGTTATCAAGTACCAGCCCAGATCCAGAGGTCCAGAAGTGATTTACCTGAAATAGAGGAGATTCCAGTTCGGGAAGCCATTAGGGCTCAGACCAAAAAAGGTAAGAACGAGTATCTTCTGTTAAAATTTCTAAAGAAAGGGTACAACTGGTCAAAAAATTTGATCAACTCCAACAAAAAGTTGATGCAATGACCAATGGTAAGTTGAGGAGATGGTACTCATTCATCTCTCAGTTCAACCATAAACTAGAGTATGTGCCTGGAAAACAAAATGCCATGGCAGATTTCCTTTCTAGAATAGATGAACCAGACAATCAGATGGAAAAAATACCACCAAAATGGGAACATGTGTTCTCAGAAGATAGACGAGAGTCAAATCTGAAAGATCTGGAAACACAGAAAATTGAGGAAATGCATCTGGATTTGGTGAGGAGATTCTGAATTTTGACAGATTGGAATCCTGAAGACAGTACTCCATTATATCCAGAGTGGAAAAGTGAAAAAAGTCAAAGGATTGACAAAAATTCGAGATTCACCCAAATATATCCTGAAGATTCTGAGGGTGATCCAGAATCTAGCTCGCCAGCAAACTTGGTAAATGCCATCACTACAAGGAGCATGGCCAATGAAGTGGAAAAGAATAAGCGGGCTCAAGTCCAGCCTGATAGCAATCAAGGGCAACTAAAGCAAAGGAGAGTAAGCAGGAAAAAAGTAACAAAAGAAGAGTAACCTGGTTATATCCAGAAAAAGAGCCAGAATTCAATTTGGCAGACCCCAAAGAAGATGAGTTGCCAAAAAGGCTAATTAGAGACAATCTCATGGCCCTCTTGCAGAGAAAAGACAAGGTATTGAAACCTTATTTTGATAGATTGGGTCCAAATGGGCAACCAAGTACCATAGTGGATTTTATATCCAGAATGAAGTGTTATACTGGGAAGCCGGACAGGGAGCTGATGATCAAGCCATCATTCCAACCTGTCTGAGAGACAATACTTTGCACCAGTACCACAGTGCGGTTATGATGACCCATCAAGGGTTCAAGAGAACTCTGGCCATGATTAAAAAACGGTTCTGGTGGCCTGGAATTGAAAAGGATGTCAGAGACTGGATCAAGTTTTGTCCAGTTTGTCAAATGGCTAACCCAAGAAACAGTGAAGTTCCACCACCAATACTGATAATTCCAGAAGATCCTTTTGACATTGTATCAGTGGATATTGTGGGTATTTCTCCACTCAGTGAGAAAAGACCCTATATCATAGTCTTTCAGGACTACTTTACAAAATGGGTTGAAGCTGAACTGATCTCAGATCAGTCAGCTACCACCCTTGTAGATACTTTTCTACAAGCAATTGTATTTAGACATGGGACTCCATGGAGATTACTCAGTGATAGAGGAAGTTGTTTTACCTCAGACCTCATGAAAGAAATCTGCGAGTTGTTAGAGTGTGAGAAAATTTATACAACAGCTTACCATACTCAAGGAAAAGGTATGATTGAAAGGTTCAATCAGACACTTATCCAGCAGCTTAGAAAAGTGGGGATTGAGGAAAAGAATAACTGGCCACAATATTTAAGAGCTGTGGTCTTTGCCTATAACACTATGCCACATGCAGCAACAGGGCAATCCCCATTTTTGTTGGTTAGAGGTCATGAGGCAACCTTGGGGTTAAATTTGTTTAAAGCATATGACATTGTAATGTCAGATCTCAATGCAGAAGCTTACAAATTTGTGTCGACAAATGATCTAGTCAACTTGTATGAGGATATTGCAAAAAACATCCCGAGTGCTGCAAATAAATCGAAGACAAATTTTGATAAAAGGTCCAAGGAACATAAGTTCAAAGAAAAGGATTTGGTTCTGCTAAAAGTAGATAAGCAGAAAAAATTAGGACTACCTTGGTCCGGTCCATTCATAATTTCAGACATTTCACAAGCAGCAGAGAACATTGTCACCATTGTTCATTGTGACAACCTGCTAAATCGCCAAATTGTTTCAATCAGCAGGTTGAAACATTTTCATTACGAGACCACTAGGGTCTTGCTGGGAATAGCACGAGCCATCAGGATGCACTATCTGAGGAAAGTACCTCACTTTCCAATACGGTGCATACAGTTATGACTGGAGCACCAAATCAATTGTTTCATTTTGAAATTTGGCTCAAGGTGAACCTATGTGCAATTCCATGCAGATTTTTTTTTATTTTTGTGTATTCTGAGGCATGTAAGTACTCATTTTTAATTTTTTTTATAATATCTTGTAATATTTATCACGTTTGTGTAGTATTCACATTAATTTTGTAAATTTTTTTATATATTTCCGACTTTGGGAAAAATTCTCTGGATTTTAACACCACAGTGACAACCCATCTTTTCAAAATACTTATAACCTTCAAATTTTTCATTTTTCCAAACTAAATTATGGCTGCCCCCAATACTTCCATTGGAAGGAAGAACTAAATTTCCCCAAATCACATATGAAAAGGAAATTAGCAAAATTGCTGAATTATACTTTTTCAGTGCTTAGAAAATTTTTATAAAATTTTTCAAATGATTATTCGAAGAAGGAAGTTTTTGAAAATTTGAAAATGGGAAAAGGTGAGCCGAAACCACCAACAAGCTCGGACGTGCGAGGGGTTGCACACCCAGCACCACCTAGAATACCGAAGAACGCAACACCTGCAAGATAACTGGTTCTTCTTCATTGATGGTGAGCTTGGAACTTATTTTATTAAACATTTTTGGAAATTGCAGGAAATGCCCAGAAGTCACTGGAATACCAACTTGGCACTCCAAATAAGGATAGATGAGTTTAGGACTTAAGCTGGGTATATACTTACTCGTATGCACATGCGGAGCAGTTTTGCCACCTGCCAATGTGCAGCCAAAATGCGGGTTGTCAAAATATACTTCAGCCAAAAATGCGCATGCGGCCTCATTGCGGGCCACATTTAAATATACTTAACTGTACACGTACGGGTGTGAGGGAGGGCTGGAAAATCAAGTACAATCGTGTGCCATGAGCAAAAAATGATAGTTTACAAGTATGATATGCTAACAGCCCCCCTGATAGAAACTAGTTAAGATTATACCCATGACCCGCGCAAAGCGCCAGAAATTTTGAGATTTTGACCCTTTTAAGTCAACCAAAACGCGTCTTTTCAGTTTTGAATTTCCCAAAATTTTTTCCTCAATGGGAACCATACCCAAAATATTTTTCCTCATTTCAAAATTTTTTTCCTCAAAACACCCCATTTGAGGGAAAAAATGGTGCCCCTCCCTCCAACATATGACATTGCCTTTTAAAACCCGCCAGGCACAGTAGCCATGTATTTTCCACGCATAATATTTTTTGAATTTCCTACCCTGCATATGAAAATGTTTTTCCCAACTTGGGAAACAGTCCGAAGTTTCCCCCGGTTTCAGAAACAAGCTAAAAATATTGGCATGCGATCGCATGGCACCAATGGGGAGCTCAAAAATGAAGTTCAATCATGCCCCATGGGCAAAAAACCATACTTTACTGTACTGCGGCAGTGGTTCCTGATCCCCATGAATTACAGATGTGCGAAAAAGTAGAAATGGTTTCTACTTGCCTGCACGCGCAAAATTATTGGGTCCCGCAAATTTTTCCCCGGGCACAGGCAATGCAGTGCACGATTGTGCATTCTATTTCCGGGCTGCAAATTGCAGGGCCCGCTCAAAAAAGGGAACAAAAAATGGGAATACCGAGAATCGGAAACTCATAGCGAATCAGGGATTTCTTTATTTGGAAATAGACCTACTATTGGCAATAGTTAGACCTTTTGAGGGAAACTTAGAACCTTAGGTTCAGCCCATTCAAATTTTAATTTATCAAATTTCAACAAAAATTAATTATTTTCAAATCAAATTATATCATTTTTCAAAATCAAAATCATAAAAAATTATCAATCTCGAGTGCTATAAAAATTGTAAATACTGAGTGCCACAAATAGAGCGTAGTTGGCTGCTCAAGCAGCTGGTCAGAGATTGGTGTCTGACCAAATGGTGGACAATTGGATCAGGTCTACCCTCCCCAACATATAGAGGTAGCAAGGGTAAGATTTCATAAGGTGTTAGTTGCCTACCAGCTAAATGTTTGTTATACAAGTGGCTCACCTAACACAAGCCTGCACTAATCTATTTTTCTGCAAAACTCAACCTGCTTGGTGTAGTGGTGTTGGTGTATTATAGACTTCAAATAGACGCTGAAAGAAGGGAATAAAACATTGAAACTCATAAGATTTTTAATTATTTAGACTACAATGTCAAAAGGGTCATCCCAGTCCACAAGCTGTATCAATGGTTCAAAGGACCCTTTGGGTACTGGCCTGCCAATCCCAGGAAACCAATCCTGGTAGACATGGGAAAGGCCAGCCAGTTACTGGAGTATGTCCAAGAAGTATCAATCTTCAGAGGACATCCAGTCTGTGGATTCGATGTTGAGAAGATAAATCAAGATAAAGTCACCGCCTTGTTCAAAATGAGAGAGGTCCACAATCCAAAGGGCAATCAATTCACTCGATATATCAGCCTCATGCTAACAATTGGTCAAACCTACGTTATCGACACTACCGGCCTCATGGAGATGGAATGGGTAAGTTTACACAAATTCCTAAATTCAGACATATTGTTCGCCAGATATTCGATACTAGAGGATCTAGTAAGCATATGAAATGTATGCAGAGCAGGGTGAGACAACAAGCATAAGGACAGAACTGACCCCTTGGGGTAACATCTGAGAAGAACAAGAGGTCGCTTCTTTGATTTAGACTGCTTCGCCTTAACTATGGTAGGCCTGAACGTAGAGAAACTGTGTTTTCAGCTAGGCATTTGGGACGAAACCTTTAGGTTAAAGGGATTATTCACAGAATTCTACTTGTAGACATGGGGCCTTACCAATGTGATTTCACACTTCTGGGGAATCGTGATCAGTTTGCCAAAATAGGCATTTTTCTGGAAGAGCTGAGATATGCAGCTCTAGATGCATATTATTCATTATTAGTCATGTTTGCAGCAATCCATTATGGCATAGCTGATTACCTGTTTCCAAATGCAGGTTTTCGACCATGATGGAATGGAACCCAAGCAAATCAACACAGTACACGGCGTTTTCACTACGTACTTTACCTTGCCATTTATGTGTTTGACGTCATCCAATAGAAAACATATAACGTTTTTGCATTAGAATTTTCTCGATAACTGTGTGTAAAAATTCGATGAAAATATAGCAATCGAAAGCTCTCGTGATGCTCTACAATCGTGTCAGAACAGATTTTGATGAAATTTTGTTTGGAAAAAGTGTCTCCCTCATCAAACTTCAAACAGGGTACTAGCTGTTGGGCCTCGCGCCAGAGCGATGATTACTGTAGTTCAACATGTTTTTTTCGGCCGGCCGCACTGTTTTTCCACAAGAATCGTGCTTTTTATCGAAGAAAAATTCGAAAAAAGGAAAAAAATTTTGGGCTGTTTCTCTATTAGGGGAACAAAATTTTATGGATCAAATACATATGCATTTCAGAAGGTCCTAATCTCAAAATTTGTATAGGATAGGATTCCCATTTAACTTTAATTATCAATATTATTTATTATCTAGCTCCGGCCTCTCCTCAGCAGGATTTTTTTTTGCACAGGTCAGGTTGCAATGTGCAACTTAGGGAAAAATTTTGGTTGCACAGATAAGTTTTTAGTTGCCCACTCCAAAATCGATAAATTTGCTTAAATTTATATCGGAAAAACCATCGCAAATTATTTCATTCGATCCGCGTCGGTCGGTTTTAGGCATACCAGTAGTTAGGGGGGGGGTTGGGGGGGACCCCCCCTCAACTCGGCCAACCCTGTACCCAAAATCATTCCCCCCCTCCCCAACCCCCCCCCCCCCAGTTGGGAAAAAATTAAAAAAATTTGCCAAAAAGTGTATGTTTTTTGGGAAAAATTTCGACTTTTTCCTACCCCCCCCCCCCAAAATTTCGGATTTACCCCCCCCCCCCCCAACTGGTCGGAGGTCTTACAGGTATGGTTTTAGGCATTGAAAACCCAGTTTTCTGAATGGGGAAATGGAAAGATTAATAAGACAACACTAGAGTAATTTGTTGGGCGCATAGCGCCGAAAGTTTTTTCTGAATTCCAATATTCTAGAACGCTGGAAAATGAATTTTTCCACCTTTTATTTTCCAGACAGAAGGTTTGATTTTTCAGTGAATTCAATAAATTTTCAGTCAGACAAACTAAAATTCAAAAACTAGGCAAGCAACTAAGAATTTGGATCTTTCAACCGGCAAGAATTTCTAGCATTGTCTTACTCACATAATGTTTAAATCACATGAAAATCAAAATTTGTTTGAAGATCGCACAAAATTTAGGGAAAATGACCGAAAAATGTTAGTTTTCAATCAAGTTCGTCAAAAAACAATTACGGGATCAAACATTTTGGATAATTAGAACCTATAAGCACTAACTAGAATGATATTTTCTAACTGCGCACTAGAATAATACAAAAAATTACAAATAAATTGAAACCCGGCGCGAAGCGCCCGAAAATTTTCACTTTTTTCCGTTTTAAAACGTTTAAAAATGCATCTCCGGACGGAAAACCCTATAACCTAATCAAAAGAGCAGTCAGGCCTCAAGTTGCACTGTGCAACCTGACAGAAAAAATTTGGTTGCACAGCCCGAAATTTGGTTGCTGAATGCTGTGTGCAAAAAAAATCCTGCTCCTCAGACCCGGCTTTTAGCCTTTTAGCATTTAACCCTTAATAGTTTTCATCAATTTAAACTTATTATCTCGTGTTTTTATTGGTAATCTTCAATATTTGGTCTTGATGAAGATGAAGATTCACATTTTTTCCTTGACACATTTTTTAAGAATGATCAACACATCAACTCTAAACTTTTCGAACCGATTATTCCTCTCTTAGTTTAAAATGAATTCAAAAGCTTCATGGAAGTAGTTTTTGAAAATTTTGTACTCTTACATCTTTTCGGCTAAATTCACGAAAGTTCAAGAATAAATTATACTGGTGTTGAAATTTTCGAATAAATTCTAAAAATTACGACTTTAGAAAATTCGAATCCTTCGAAAAATTGACTTTCAAGCACTGCAGAATGTCAAAACCCTAAAAAAACTTCCAACGCTCAGCGCCGAAAAGATCAACATCTTTTTTAGGCTCTCGCTTGTCATCATAGAGGACTTAACTGTCGATTTTTCATGTAATTCAAAGTCATTTTGCTCTTGGATAGTTTGATGGAAAAATTGTACCACAATGCTTGTAAATTAGACTTCAAACTCGGAAATTTCAATTACTCAATTTTAATGAATTAACAGCTTAATTAATACCACAAAGTTTGAAAAGGCTCAAAAACACATGACTTAAGTAATGAGTGACCTACTTACGCATTTGGAGATATGCATTTATGTACATTTTTTGTTTCTTTGTTAAACTGCTTTTTAATTGAAAATGTGTAAGATCTGTGCGAGTTCTTGGTGGTGTCATATGAATCAAATCAAACAAAGTCTTCTAAAATTCCCATCACCGTCTTTTTGCTAAATCAGTGTTTCAATGAGAACAACTTCAAGTGTGAAAAATGTTGTTGCGCTCTTTTGCTAAATCGCGAGAAAATGTTGTAAGTTAGATCTTACAAAGATGCATCTTGGTGCATTTCAGAAGGCCAAAAGTCCTTCGCTTTTCACTGCTTCTAATTGTTATAATAATCGCTCTTTTTGCTATAAACCAGCTGAAGCGCGACTGGTAGCACATTCATTCCGCTCACTACTTAACATTTCAGTTGTCACCATCTAGAATTTTAAAGAATCCTTCTGTGGTCCTTCATAATTTTTAAATTTTGTGGACATAAACTCTGCATTTGGAAAATGATCATTGTCATATGGCACAGTGAGTGAATTTTTGCCGGTTGGAAGCATACCTGTAATTAGGGTTATTTGGGGGACCCCCAACTTAGTTGAATCGTATACCCAAATGTCGGGACCGCCCAACTGGAGAAAGCTCGGAAGAAGTTGCTTTTTTTTGTTTTTTTTTGGGGAACATATTTGAAATTTCCGACTTTTTTGGGAATTTTGGAACCACCATCTCAAAATTTTGGGGTTATCCCCCCCACTACAGGTATTCCCAGCTCTCGATTACAGGTATGTTGAAGAATACGAAAAATTGATTGCTTCTCTGATTTTCCAATTTTTAGTCCTACGCTTTAGATATAATTTTTGCATTTTGCATGAATATGGAAAATAATTGAATTGTCAGAAAAATTAAGCCATCCAGAAAATAAATGTTAATTTTTTTTTTTTTTTTTTTTTTTTTTTTTTTTTTTTTTTTTTTTTTTTTTTTCCGACGATTTTTATCCTGAAAGAGCAAAATAAAGCATGCACAAAGATCAACTTTAAGACGACCCTAAAAAATAATTTACGCCGGAAACGATGTTATGCAATCAAATAAGCACGACCTGATTTTTAAATAATCATAACGAACGAAAAATAAAACACATTTTCTATGCATTGAAAAATATATGGTAAGGAAAATAAGGTTCTTAATTCAAAAATTAATCACAGGTTTATCAAGCTTACTGATTATCACAATCTTATGCTTCAAAAAGTAATTCTCAAAAGCTTTTCGGTCCATGATTTCAAAAAGTCGAAGCACAGTTTTTTGCATATTTTTCCTAAACAACTCCCAAATATCTACCAAACTATCATTCTTTTCATACCGTTGTCTTGTCAACCATATACAATTTTGTGCCATACATAAGACAATATTGGCAAAAGTCAGTTGTTCCTTACTACAAGAATCTAGTTTCAAACCAAAGACAAAATTGAGTATATCTACATTGAAATTTTTATAAATTTTTTTCAAAAGTTGTACAATCTTTACCCAAAAGTCTGTCAATCTTGGGCATAAGACTATTGCATGCAAAATATCTTCTCTACAAGACTCATTTTGTGATATACAAAATTTACAGTTCGGATCTTGATAGTTATTCATATGATTAATTTTGGATCTAGTTAGAAGTAACCGGTGTACAATTGCAAAGTGAAGATTTCTTGTACCACCATCCAAAAATTTGCACTTCGATAAGCTTAAAAGTTTATTTATATCCAATAAACTTTCATTTAAATTTATTACCCAATAGGACATTGGCTTTTCATTTGTCAAATTTCCTTTTCTAATACAAAAATACAACAGTTTTGTGGTTACTTTATCCAAACTGATCACTTCATTATTCAGGATAACTTCGTTTTTATCTGTGTGTCTGAGACCAGTTTTAATTTCTGCTAATCTAATTTTTTTGTACAATTCTGGAACATTTAGTCTGTTCAATCGCCTTTTAGATGCATTTCTAACTTTTTCATAAAAGTATTCAAAAATTTGCATGTCTGTCATTTTCAACCTTCTGTATCTGAGTAAAAGCATCAAGCTCATGGCTTGAATTTTCGCAGGAACATCAGTAAGATTTATGCCTCCCAATTCTACAGGTAGTTTTAACGTTTTAATTGCAACAAAACTCTTTGGGCTAAAAGTTGACCAAATAAAACTTGCAGAAGAACGTTCAATATTTTTTACGAAACCTGGTGAGACCTTACAAAAAATGGATGCATACCAAAACTTGGAGAGATAATATGTATCAATTATTTTTGCTCGTGCATAATAGGAAACATTAAAACTAATAGTTTTTGTTTTAATCTTCTCAAATTCGTGAGAAATGCCATTAAGGTTTTCTAGACTGCTAGTGCCTAGTTTATCGAAATAGATTCCATAAATTTTAATCTTTTCTACAATAAATTCTTTATAAATATCGGGAACCTGGATATTTACAGCATTTCCAAAAAGTAAAATTTTTGTCTTTGATTTTTTTAGAGTTGCGCCACTAATCTTTTGGAACATTTCATATATTTGAAAGATTCTTTGTACAGATTGAAAATCTCCAACAAAGAAGTTAGTGTCATCAGCATAATTGCATAGTTTTACTGATTGGCTTAAAATTTTTATTCCATTAACTAACTTATCTCTTCTAATAAAATTACAAAGTACCTCAGAAACCAAAACATAGATTAAAGCTGAAAGGGGACAACCTTGCCTAATTCCTCGACTGATTTTGAAAGGAAATGTTTCATAACCATTAATCAATAAAGACGAAGTTACATATCCACTTTTGTATATCATTTTTATCCACTTTATGAAATTTGAACTAAAATTAAAATACTCTAATGTTCGAAATACAAAATGCCATTCTATTATATCAAAAGCAGACATTTGATCCACTGAAAGTAAAATTCCAGTTAGGTCTTTCTCATTTACATAATTGATTGCATTGTAAATGACAATTAAACCATCTCTAATGTCTCTTCCTTGTACTGCACATGTTTGATTTTGATGAACAATTTTAGGCATAACTTTTTTAAGACGATTAACTAGAATTTTTGCCAAAATTTTATAGTCAACATTTAACATGGAAATTGGTCTCCAATTGCTTCTCTCAGTTTTGTCACTATTGTTTCCTTTATAAATTTGAGAGATGATACTGTGATACATAGACTCACAAAGTTTACCTTCTTTAAACATGGTCATGTAAACATTTTTTAAAACAGGAACTAGTTGATCCAAAAATTTCAGATAAAATTCTATAGGGAGACCATCGCTACCTGGAGACTTTCCCTTTTTAAAGGATTTTATAGCAAGTTTTACTTCAGTTTCAGAGATGTCTTTTTCAAAATCTTGATTGTCACTTTTGTCTACTGTATTAGGAGGCTTGACATCGAAGAAGGAAGTCTTCTTATTTGTGTCCTCAATAGTTGATGTATAAAGTGTACAATACTGATTATTGAATTCGCTTAAGACTTCCAACTGATCTTCCAAAAGAGTACCATCTTGCTTTTTAATGCTGGATATTATTCTATTTTCAGCAGATCTCTTTTGCAACATTTTTGCTGTTGCAAGAGAAACTCTATCAGAGAGAATATCTTGGTAATGTGTTTTCCTTAATTTGGCTTTAATGTCATATTTAGTTAAAACTTTAAATTCATTTTTGCTCTCTTTCAAAGATTTCAAAAATTCAAGATTTCCTGGTCTTTCCCTTATTCTGTCTTGTAGCATATTTATCCTGCTCTCAAGTTTTATTTTCTTCTGACACAAAATTTTTTGTTGTTGCCTTTTAATTTGGGCAAATTCCCATTTCAAATCAACCTTAAAATTTTCCCATTTATCCAGTGGATTTTCAGCCGACTCACTATTCACTCTATCCAAAAGCTTTAAAAAAGTACTGTTGATCAAATCATTCAACTTTTGATCTTTTGTTTCTAAAAGACTTATATCCATTTTCCAAAAGGATGGACCAATTTTGACATTAAGAAATTTTGTGTTAAATTTAATAACGAAACATTTATGATCACTGATTGTAAAATCAATTACACTGTGTGACTTGTAAGCATCAGCAAGTAGTCGACTTGAATAAATTCTATCGATTCGAGAACCAGTTTTATGAGCATGTGAAACATGGGTGAACAACTTTAACTTTGGGTTATGAAATCTAAAAACATCCAAAAGATTCAATTTATTTTTAATCAACTCAAAAATATCGGCACCAGTTTCGTCTTGCCTAGAATTTCTTAAGGAATTTCGATCTAGATCTCTATTTTCAACAAAATTAAAATCACCTAGTACTAAAATTTCATCATGATGTCGAAAATTAGTCGAAATGTCCTGGTAGAGTTTCTCATAAAACGGTTTTCTTTGAGTTTCATTTGCTGGAGCATAGAGTACCAATATATAAAAAACTTTTTTTTCAACTTTGCAGATGAACGCAAAAGCTCGACCCTTAATTTCAAAAATTTTTCTCTCAATTTTCAGTCTCGAAGAAAGATTCACTAACAAAGCTATTCCTGCAGAATGTTCAAAGGGTGAAAAGGACAATTTAGTTACAAAACTTTTACCAAAGGTATTCCTAAACCCGAAGGAATCTCTATGATTCTTGTAGTGTGTTTCCTGTATTGCTAAAATATCAAAATTTTTGCTTTGTTCATAAATTTGACAAACTTTCAAGTCATTTTTAGTCAGCCCTGCACAGTTTAATGTGGCCACCTGTAAAGCCTTACTCATTTAAGATCTTAAATATGACAGGCCCTAAAGGGGTATTCAAGTACTGGGCTCAAAAGAAAAAACCATTACCAAATTAATTAGTATGACGCTTACTTTCCTTATTTTCAGGGGACAAGTTATCAGCACTGCGTTTACCATTTTTGGACATTGTAATTTTCATTGTTTTTATTTCACCGACATATTTTTCTTCCTTCATCATATCGTCTCGCAGTTTCGTCAACAATTTTCCAAACGCATTTGTTCCCCATTTGCTCCTATCGGTAACGTTTTTATGGTCGCGAGATAATCCAATTCCCCAATATCGATCGTAAGGACTGGTTTCAACTAATTCTTTCGGCGCAGTTTGGAAAAGCGACATTCGTTGGGCCTTGTTTTGTTCATATTTGTATCGATTCGCTTCCAATAATTTTTCGGCTGCGAAATTGTACCAAGGACCGTCCACGGCATCGTTCCATTTTAAACTATCGCCAATTCGTTTAGCTGTTGCCGCCATTTTTGTATTTCGTATATCGTTCATTTTATCTGTTAATCCAAGTTTTGCCGCTTTATGGTAAAATAGATAATGTTCCGTTGTGTTAAAAGACAAACCACCAGCCGTAAAAGGACAATGATAATGATTAGAGAATGTTGTTTTCTTTGTATAAAAGGGGACAAAATCGTAAGATGACTCGGCTGATGATAACATTGGCCAATTTTCGTGCTCGGGTGGTGTATTTTCATTATTGACTATATAAGGAATTGTAACATCCATTTGGTCGATATCATTATCCATGATGCTAATTCCTGCTAAATGTTCAGTTCCACGATCATTTTCATTTTCCTCCATTTCCGTTTCACTAACTCGCCCGCCGCTGACGACGTTTGAGTAGCTGTTAAAGTTCGGTAATGGATGTGGTAAGTTGTCTTCCGCTACATTACAGTCTTTTTTAAGATGTCCTTCTTTCATACATCGCTTGCAATATAAAGCCATACTATGGTACCACAGTTTCAATTTTATGGGCCTAATCATACTGGCAGTTTGGCACCAGACGTAGCCAGGAATAATATAATCCGCCGGTACAATAATTTTGATCATTCTGACGTTGCATTTAATTACTTTACATTTCGGCATAGTGGCAAATTTCGAATCATTATCTGCAGCGATTCTAAGTCCGGGGAATTTCTCCACGAGCCAATGTTCGACTTCCTCATGGCTAATGACTTTTGGAATGGTTCGTCCAGTAATATCTCCAAGTCGCAATATTCTTGTAAATTCGGGTTCGCGTGGTTTTTCGAGTGTTAGTTTGATGTTGAATATATTAATCTTTTTCCCGACTGCTTCATCGCGATCCTTTTCTGTAGCGAAGAAAAATTTTAACGTACTATTATTAATTAGTTCGACATTTTCGGGCATACAAACCCCAGGGTTATTGTTTTCAAAGTTCTCACAAATATCGTATAGTGATTTCTCTCGGAATAATGCATCGCTAATTTGAATGTAAGCCGTAATTTTCCTTTCCATGGTAAATTTTGTTGATTGCAAATTTGCATATACATGCGGTCCCGTACCGCCACTGCTGCTGGCCGCCATAAATTCGATTGACGCCAAATCTCGCAAATTTGCTATCCAATAAGTAAAAACGTCGAATCGATAAATTTAAAAACCTCTTGAACCTTAATATTTTAGGGTAAAAAAAGGATTCATTTTATTAACATTTTTGTTAAAAGGATTCATTTTATTAGCATTCCGAAGTATTAAAATAAAGAAAATTGCACTCCACGCCAGAATCATTTTTATAATTTTTTATATTTGGCCCGAATTTATGAAACAGCATTGACTTAAGTTGATTTTCTAGCTGGTTAACTGACTAAAAATACCATCAGTACTATAAGTTCTAGTTATCTGGGCTTTTTTCTGCTTCATCTTTTTGTTATTTTTTGCTATTGCCAATTTGCATATATTCTCATACCTGTAATTGGGGGGTTGGGGGGCACACCAACTTGGCCAACCCAGTACCCACCCCTCCAGACTTGAAAAAATAAGAAAAAAAATCGCAAAAAAGGACCTTTTCTGGTCTTTTTTGAGAAAAATTTCGACTTTTTCCAACCCCCCTCAAATTTTGGGTTTAACCCCCACCCAAATTTCGGGTTTAACCCGCTACCCAACTGGTCGGACCTCTTACGGGTATGTATATTCGCATCATAGTCTGACATGACTTGAAAATTTTGACTTTTTAATTTGTTGTAAATTACTGACAGTAACAGCATAAAAATGTATAAACAAGCTCTGAAAAGCATAAATCGAGCATACATATAGATATTTTTAAACGAAAAAATACTTGGAAAAAATGGCTGAAAGAAAGAAAAAAATGGCTGAAAGAAAGAAAAAAATGGGTGAAAAAAACTATATATTTGAAAAATTCGTATTTTCAATGAGTCTTATTTTTTGATGTTATTATTTATCATATCTGAATTGAATTCCGACTTTTGAAATATGCAAGTTCTGGAACTTGATTTTTTTCTGACGTCAAAAACTATAGACTGGCCGCATTTCGCGTCTGGTGAACTTTTTTGCAGGATAAAATTGATGAAATCGATAGGGTCTGAATACAATTTCACGATTTTGAAAAATTGATATTTTTCAAACTTTCTGATGTTGAAAAGTATTGACTCGACTCAACTGAATTCAACCTATAGCAAGAACTTTGTTTCGACATGAAAATCGGCCTCTGTGACTTTGTCTAAGAAATCCAGGTTCAAAAAGTTTCATAGTTTTGAAAATCCGTTTTTTCGACCACCATGCAGAGTGCCTGCATGTTTCAATTGAAAGGAACTTTATCTACCAGCTTAAAAATCTTCTTCCTGGAATCGACTTTGCCGAAATGAATGATTTTCAACCAGAAATTCGTATGCCTAATTATTTTGGAGATATGAAAACTACTCTTTACACTTAAACTGTTGTTAAAGTGCGAGATTTGCATATTCATGGGAATTTTAATAATTAAAGTGCGAGATTTGCATATTCATAGGAATTTTATTTCTTTTTGATGTCAAAAACTTCATGTGTAGCCAAACTCGGTGTGTTAAAATTCAGGAAGCATTTTATTCTGAAGTTTGAATCCACTCTTACCAAGTGAAAATTGAGGCAATCGCAAGTTTTACACTAAAGTTGCCAAATATTCTTGAGGTCTAAAAAATCTGTTTCGGAAGTTTTAGATAATTGCAGAATCTGGCGCCTAATGTGTTTATCCTCATCTATTTTTTTGTGCGTAATATAATCATGTTCTTGTAACTTGTGTATTTTTTATTGTGGTTTCTATGGCTTATTTATTCTATTACTTTTTGCTATACGGTGGTTTCCACAGCTTAATTTTCGGCGGTGACGGCAATGGCAAATGAGGTCACATACGCTTACTGGCTGATTTTCATTTAAATATGTGTGGAAAATTATCAGCTAGTTTGCGTCTGTAGCCTGTTAAGCCCCGTTTATAAATTTTTGCCCGTTTATAAATTTTTGGACATCGTCATAAAGAACGTAGATTGATTAATATCTTATTCATTATTTGATCGATAACTTGAATGAGTAAGTTATGGTAAGTCATGTTACTGATTGAATCAGGACATTTCCTAGATTATAGTCCGTTTATTCTGAAACCATACAGGCGAATAGAGATGCTGCAATGTCTCCTATTCAAATTCCTGAGTTCTAATTATCAGATCTGAGAAATTTTTGGTCGTTAATCGTGATTGAACTTCGTGCGATGCTGGCCAATTGCAGAAGATCTTGCAGATTGATAAAATTCAAATTTTTGATTGGTCTGCTGTTTTCAGCTCAGTTTTGATATAAGTAGAAGCAGAGTTCTTTTTTTAGCAGGAGTCCCATAAGCACAACTGCTAAGTTTCCTTAATTTGTATTACTTTTTCTTAGCACAACCATACCTGGACAAACCCTGTCGTTTCATCTGATAGTACTCAGATCAAAAAGTTGGTTAGTTCTCGAATCGTTCTGGTGGTTGGAATGCCAAACAGGGTTGGGAACCAGATGCATAGTAGAGTTATCTTATAGAAAATTTACAGAATGCTATCAAAGTTAATTTTCTAGTTTATTTCTAAGTCTACTGACTTTTTAAGACATAACAGCATACCCAGTGAATAAACCTGTAGAGTCAGAAGAAGAAAAATTATGCCTAGGAAATATGGAAAAGTCTTAGAAGTTGAAAAAGTGCATTTCAGGTTCGAAGGTCGAAATTTCCAAATTTACGGTGCATCACATCAATTAATTCGTGTATTGTTTAGTTGACTCCCCGATCGATTGATTGATTTCCTGATTTCCAATTACATGATTGATTCTCTAGTTGGATTGGATCATTGGTGGATTTCATAATCTATCAGTTGATTTCATGATTGGTGAGTTGATACCATGATTGGTTTCCTGATTGGCTGTTCGATTCTCTGTTTGAATAACTGGTTAGTTGATTCTTTGATTGATTGATTGATTGATTCCCATCCCCGATTAGCTTTGACTGGTTGATTCCCTGATTTTTTTGTTGATTTACTGGTTTGTGCAATGATTCCCTGGTTGGATTAGATGGTTGATTGATTTTCAGGTTGGTTAGTTCATTGATTTCATGATTTTTTAGTTGATTTCCTGATTGGTTGATTCCATTAGTTGTGGGTTGATCTCTCGTCTGGCTGGTGTGTTTCTTTGTGGATTGTTTTGTGGAATCCAAGAACAGAATCGATATAACGAGGAGGATGGAACTACTTTTCGAGTCAACGAAATTTCCTTGCATGGTGTCAGAATTACCCCAAAGTTGTGAACAGTCGATGTCGTTTCTAAACTTATGAATGTTATTCCACAGTTAGAAATGGAAAAAATTAAGACCTCCTTATGTTACTGAAAGAAGAAAAACATTTCGTCAGTTGTCAACACTTTCTGAGACTCCTGAAGAAAATATATTTTATCCAATCTATATCTACCTGGGGTCAGTTGCACCAATGTTCAGTAGTTCAGTGGACCAGTATTTTTTGGTTGCACCGACGATGAATAGAATGGTCGATTTTCTGGGAAGTCAGTAGTTGTTTTTAGTAGTAGTTCAGTAGCAATCGATATGGGAATTTGATTTTTCATAGAATCTTTTGCTTTTACTTTTTTCTTTCTTTAACTTCGGAACTGGACATTGCAAAACTTTTTGACTTTAGACTATTGATAATTTTTTTCTTTTTCTCAAATTTTTGTCTATTTTTTGTTATTACTCCTATTTCCTGGTAGTTTGTACATAGGAAGTAAATTAGCAATTTTCTTACTGCACCATTGCTACAGAAAAATAAGTGTGAGATCACATAAAATGGTTCAGAATGATTTTATTTCATCAAGTTTCTTCTTCATCCCTGGCTTCTGTATCATCCGCTTTTAACCATTCTGGGTCATCATCAGGCGTAGTGCCCTCATCGGGCTCATTTTGAGAATCAAATTCTGCAAAATGCAACATGCCAGATAAGGGATCGACACTTTTGTAATGGGACCAGTTTTATGTAAGTTCTGAGATTTCTGAAAAAAAAATTCAGCTCTGGGACTTCAGTGACGCCAATGGATTTTTTAAAGCTACTGAAGTTCAGCCAAGTGGGGATTTAGGGGGAGGCAAGGGGGCGGCCGCCCCCCCCCGAAACTTTTGAAATACGATTTTTTTTCTGTATACCAATAGGGAAATTTGAAAAATTTTTGAATTTTTTTGGTAAAATACTTAATTTTGACCATCGCCCACCCCCTGAAAAAAATTTCTGGATCCGCCACTGAGTTCAGCTCCAATGAAAAGGTCAAAATAATGGTCAATTAACAATTCTGTATTTTTTCAACTTTTCTCGAAATCATCAACCTACGCAACGGTACCAAAAAATGAAGCAGCCAAAAGTAATGATTCTTAAGGACTGGGGGAACATCTGGATCTGTGTCATAGCTTAGTTCAAATCTAGACACAAGATCATCCAAATCAAAATTAATATGTGGTCCGATAAGTCGTTTTTAGGAGGAATTTTCAGATTATCATTACCTTTGTCCTCACTACAACTCCACAACATTATTAACTCGAAAGGAATTATTCAAATTTACAAAAATGACTCTAATTACCGTTCATCAAAAATCTTTTTCGACTAACTGTAAAACCTAATGTTAACGATTACTGAACTACGGAACATCTAGATTTTTGATGCAACCGGAGCTTTCCTAGTAGTCGTTTTCGACTATTAGAAAGGCTTATTGCACTACTGAACTTCTAATAGAATAGTTCAGTAGAAAACGTGTTGGTGCATCCGAATTTTCCGACTACTGAACTTCAGTAGTCTTTCAGTAGTTCAGTAGTCGTTGGTGCAACTGGCCCCTGGTCAGATTTGTCTTGCATTGGGCAGAAAAGTTATTCATCATGGTCAATGGGGAGCTCGATAATTTCAAGAAAACTATTAAACCCATATCAAATCAGGCAAGAAGCAAAACTTAACTACATTGTTTTATATCTGGCGTTATTCAAGAAACAGTTCTTGATTGTCTTAAAGTCATAATAAAAGACCCCTACAGTTTTTTTTCACCGGCTCTATGTCCTACATCAATTAGGTGCATTTTTTTCCATGTTTGTTTATTTTTAGTATCCATTTTTCTGTCGTCTCTTACTGCTCATTTTTTCGCATCCTTTATTCTGTCCTCTCTTCTGGGCATTCTCATGTTAACTTCATGGATGATTTTTTCACCGCACGCTTTTTCACTGCCCACGCAAAAACACATTTTTTGGGCAGTGGAAAAAATTTTGCCTAATGCACCCGTCTATGTTATTTTCAAGACAGGCCCTTCACTACACGTCTATTGATTATTTCGTACCTGCCATTTAGTGCATCACTTGTACATGCGTTTTTGGGGCCGCTGCATTTTCATTTTAAGTTTATAGACTTTTTCATCAGCTCATTTTTCTCTGCCTGCTGCCATTCACTTTTATTTTCAAGATGGGCCTTATCTTTTCCAATGTTTGAAATTTTTCTGACTATTCCCATTTCCCTGTCTATATGCTGCTTATTTTATTTTCCCATAGGTTTATCATCTTGCATTATAGATTTTTTCGCTGGTTTTATTGTTTTTATCCAGTGGTTTTAGCTTTCAGATGATTCATTTCCTATGTTATGCCTTTTTTCTTCATTGTTTTTCTGCTTGTTCAACATATTTTCGTCTTGAATGCTTCTTAAGGATCAACACGAATGGCAGCGAACAGAATATGAACAGACAAATATGTACATGGTATGTATTAAATTTTTTGTAAAAAAAAATTATTGAATCAAATAGGTCTCATATTTGACCAGATGAATAATCATGTTGAGATCAAAAATTATCTAAGAATAGTCGATTTCGGACAGCATTGCACAAAACGATTAAAATTAAACCTCATGTTTTGAGCTGAAAGTAGTAACTAACTATAGTTCAAAACTGCAGATGTTATCAAGAAGACCCTCAACTTTTACATCGAGATTATGATGCTGACCCTTAAGTTTTGCCATTAAGACGTTGACCTTTAACTTTTGCCATTACCTAGCCTTGTGTTGAACTTTGAGCACAATGAGTTCGGATTTAATAATTGACTGATAAACTAGTTGCCAATTAATGAAAACTTATTTCCGTCTCATGCGACATGATTCAAAAAATTTTACAATGAAAATAAGCTAAAATAAATAAAATGAAATCACATGCTAATTAACTAATCAAACGTTAAAGAGTAGGAATATATTTACATAATTTTAGAATTCCCAAAAAAATTCAATCGTGAGTCTATTCAACATTTGGACTAGTTATACTGCTTCTAGTAATTTTATCAAAGCGAAAATAACGAAACGCTCCAGCAGAACGATTGAATTTGACAACTGCAACTGTGATTCGGAAACCATATTCACCAGTCAAATGATGCTCAGACTCACCAGAACACTGAAGAATGCATCTTTTCATTGATCTTAACAACTTTAACATCAGCAACTTTTCAGTCCGAAATTTCTATTGGGCACCTTGAATTCCTGAAAAAAATTTTCGTAAGGAAATACCTACTCAGCACTAGGATGAAGAAAGAATAGTTGAGAACCCACAGATCTTCTTCCAAATGGAACGATTCAAGCGCTAGCCAAGTTTAGATATAATATCTGAAAGTCGTTTTCAACAGAAAAAGTTGCTCATTCTTTGCTTCAACCGACCTGTCCACTGAAAATTCACAGGGTCGTTCTGCCAAATTTGAATCAGAAAAAACACCCATTTTTTTGAAATATTATTTCATCACCATCAAACCAAGTAAGAGTTTTTCCCAGGAGAACATTCTCAAAGTAAACTGGGAGCATGCATTAAACATAAGACACGCATGTGACAACATGCATTTCACGTTAATTATAAACCAACATAAGTCGGAGCAGTCATATGGGTCGTGTTAACCAGAACACAAAAAATCGCTGAACCAAATGATCAACAGCGACAAGATGTGTACATAGTAACATAGAACCCAAAATTAATCGCGGCCGATATAATATGGCATAAACAACAATAATAAGTTCGACTGAACACAATATTGTACAAAATTGCATCGTCTATATCAGTTACTATTAAGTCTGAATCTCTCAGAAGTTTTAATTCAAACTGTCTCATTAAATGATTAGCATAGCACATTATTACATTTGTCGCGCGATTTTTTTCCTAGCTGAATGATGACATCAAAATTTTTCTCCACACTTTTCCACATTTGGTTCAACAATGAGATTTGATGGTTAACCCAACAACCTTTCGTTTTCAGAACCACTAATTTCGCAGAAATCAGTGAGAAACGAAATATTGGATCTCGACAAATCTCAAAATTGAGTCACAATAAATGCTACATAATGTACATTGAACAAATCAGGGAACTTGATTATGCAGTAAATATTGTGACATGGAGTGCTTGCAAACTTTCAGGTTTCAACATTCTAAAATGCTAAGAAATTAATTTTTAGACCATTATTTAGAAAGCCCGATTTAAATTTTGCGTTCAAAAACACATTTCACTCTAATATACATAAAAAAAGTTCGAAAAAAACTATTTCCATATTTTGAAATATATGATAAAAAGATTAGTTGCAGTTGGCGATTAAGCAAAAGTATTTTTTCCAGACTATTCGAATTGGATAGGCACGGCCGACCACCAGTAGTATTTAAAACACAGTTATTCAGCATATAAGACTAACTTCCGACTCAGAAAAATTATTCAAGAGACAATGGTTTATTTAGAGAAACGAACTTGATTCAAAGCTTAAGTTAAACCAATAATAATTTTCGAATAATAGAACTAGATTTTTCGATTATTAGTCGCATAGAAAAATATATTTTCACAAAGATCGAAAACATTCAAAGACCAGAACAAGTTACATGAAAATAATCAAAAGATCTAGATTTTTGTCAAATAGCTAGGACACAATATTGAAGATCGTTAAACTAATAATAACATGAGATATTTTAGGTGGCGACAACTATTAGTCACGCTCGAGCTGGATTATGACATCTCATGATTATTATAATCATTAACAGTGTGGAGTATCAGAAAACATCAAAGTCTGAACCATAAAAAATGCAGCTATTGACCTTGAACTCCAAATTTTTTTGGAATTTGGCGAATAGGCCCAAAATTTTATTCACATTTTCAGATATATTTTGCTTTGCTGAAGAAACTGGCTCATACCCGTAAATAGGGGAAGGGTCTTGGGTAGTTGGGTAGTTATCGATGACTCCCTCTGGCTCTGACTGAGTTGACGGGTCTCTCTATCAATTACAGGCAGGGCCGTGCGCTGGATTTTTTCATGAGGGGGGCGGACTAAATTTTTTTCACTAAATAGCCCCAGAAAATGTCGATTTTACGCGATACACTGTGTGCATACTGCTTCAAAGGGGGGGGGGGCGGCCGCCCCCCGCCCTCCTTGTGCACCGCCCTGATTACAGGTATGTAAACATTATTTTATCATCCGATTTTTGCTCAGATCACAGATCAAATAATCGTTG